>VWZP01007102.1:1272733-1469032 GCA_013396995.1 Dicaeum eximium
CGGGGCGGGCAGCCTGGAGCGGATCCGCGCGGACCACGAGCGGGCTCTGCGGGAGGCCAAGGAGACGATGCAGAAGCTGCCCGAGGAGATCCGCAGAGACATCCGCCAGGACAAGGAGAAAGTTCTGCAGGACGCCCGCGGCAGGAAGGAGGCGGGTGCCCCCGGGCTGCCCCAGCGCCCCTTTCGCCAGCCCGTCGGCGCCGTGGGGCAGGAGCCCGCCGACCCCGACGTCCGGCAGAGGAGGGAGAAAATCAAAGAGGTGGGTGGTGGTCGCTGTCGGTCCCGCTCCGGGGGATGCGCCTCGACTCTCCCGCGTGGGGCAACAGGTCTCTGCCGGGTCCGGCGGCGGTGTAGGGGGACCCCTGACCCCTCCTGCCGCCTCCTCCCTGCGGGAAGGGGATCTTTCTGGCCGGCTGTCGCTCGGTAGCCGCAGCGCAGGTCGGCGGCGTCGCCCGCGGTTGCATCCCCGCAGCCCGCGGTGCGTTCCCGCTTGCGGGCCCGCGCTGCCCGCTCCGTGCCGGCTGCGCCTCCCTCCCTCCCGACGTTGCCGGCTTCCCCAAGCTGTTGCACCGAAACCCGGGGAGAAAGCAAAGCCCGGCGGGGATTGGCAGGCTGTGGGTCGCTTCGCGGGGCGCCGAGGGCTGGGGACAGCGACGCCGAGGAGAAAGAGCGGCGCGGGTCCGCCTGCGCTGCCCATGGGACGTCCCGGGCTCCGCGGGGTGCGGCAGGCAGCGGAGCACGGCGCCCTGCCCGTGCCGCACTCCTGGCAGAGGAGCTGCCCGGGGCTGTCCGGCGCCGCGGGAGTGCGGGGTGCAAGTGCGGTGCAGCGCTCCAGAGCTGTCGCGGGCTGTCTCGGGTTCGTGAGTTACACTGTTCAGCGGTACCGGCTGTCTAAAGAGTTGAGGGTATTTGGCGAAATACAGTCGATTTAGGTTGCAGCGGTAAAGCCTCAGAGCTGTGTGTGCTTTGACAAATTCCTTCAACTGCCTTTTTTCGGTCCTGCTGCTCGGTTGGTTCAGGTACCGGTTTAAATCCTTCCTTACAGAAATTCTCCAAACTGTGTCTAGGTAATGCTGTCGTGGGCAGAGCTTGACGAGGTTCTCTAGCAGAAGAAGAATTTCCTTGGTAATACAGTTCAACTTCCCATCAGTGCTGGCTGGTTTATTTATCGAACTGGCAATTTCAGCTGCCTGCAGAGATTAGGGTTTATGAATTAATTAGTGGTATATATTTCATGTTCTGTGGTGATGGAAATGAGATAGCGTGAGACTTACTACAGAATATTTCAGTATTTGTGAAACTTGGTTAGCCTTATTTAAAATTATTTACTTTTATTGTGTGTTTGTACAGAGTGCTCTGAAAAGTGAGCTGTGATATCACATGGAGCATCATGTAATAAGCTCTCACAAATACCAGGTTGTGTTCTGTGCTCTGGAGTCCTTGTGTCACTTTAACTATTTCAGCAGATTGTGTAGCACAGTTGTAAGTCATAAGCAGCATGTACCAATGCAAAGGTATTTTGAAGGGAGAAACTCTTAGGAGTACACAGTACAGACCACATCTTGAAGTGGGCAGAGACTATGTTGTCTTCTGGTTTAGTCACACAGCCTCCCTGAGGTGTATGGAAAGTTAGAAATACCAGCAAACTCTTTCTCCAGCTATGTGACATTGCCATGTACAAGTATTTAGAAGTAATGAGGCTCCAGACCTGATGTACATGTTTCTGTGGTACAGAAGACTGTAACAAGTAAATAAACAGGAGGAGAAGATTGCACTTAAATATACTGATGTCCTGGTCCCACTTTGTGCCAGCTAGACTGAGATACCTTTTATTACATGTGTATATGCATGTGTATGTGTACATACAACCAGTATCTCTTCAATTTCTTCGCCCCTTTCCATCCTCCTTCTCCTCCACTTCCACACAGAGCATCAGTTTCACAGTAGCCTCCCCAAACCAGTGGTTTGGCTGTTTACGCATAAGAGATAACACAGAGACTGCACTTAGTTTCCAGGTCTTTGTTTTTCTTCATACCTCACTTTAAGTCCTCAATACTAAGTATTGTTTCTAAATCACTATGCGACCTTAATATCTTGGTTCCTTACTTTCTTTAGCATTCTTGCATTACTTTGCCTGGTTTGATTTTTGTCTTTTTCAAAGAGTACATTTTTTCCGTTGGCTTTAGTCCCCTTTTTTATATTGTTACCTTAGTGTCAAGATGGATTTGTAATCTGCAGTCTTTTTAGTTTAGTTTTGAAACTTTAAATAGTTTTAAATTGATATTTTTGAAGTCTGAACTTTTGTACTTTACTGTAAATGTACAGAAACCAGAATTATCCCTCTAAGTTCTTCTCTTTGTGCTCAGGGGTTGCATGCTGGAGATGCAAACATAAAGAATCATTCTGCTTTCATACTCTTTTGAGCCTGGAATTTGCGTCCACATTGTATGATTTATGTCATGTATCTAGAACTCAGAATTTGAAACTACTCTTGTGGATGTTTTATACAGAAGCAAGCAAGTTACTTTAAAGGGAAAAAAATGCCAAAAAATAAGGTTGTTCTTCCCTGCATTTCTGTTCTGGAAGGGCTCCATCCTGTCAACGTGTTGACATAAAGCTGAGAGGGGAGATACCTTAGAGATATTTTGTCCATTTACTGTTTTAAATTTTAAGTTGACATGCCTGTTTAGAAGTCCAGCCAGTACAGAATCATTTGCAGTCACAAAGCGATGAAATGCTGTGACTTTACAGCATTTCTTAGCCAAGTTTTGTTCTAGAAATTTTAACCACTTTCTCTGCAACTTGCTCTTTCTTATTAGGGGAAAAAAAGCCAAAAAAACCACGAAACCCCAAACAAAAAAACAGGGAGAAACTTAAACCAAGAGGGAAATCTAAAGGTTCTTGAACCTCTCCTAGTATTTAAACCAACATAATATTACCAAAAAGAGAACAAGAAATGCTATATGCCTGTTGAGCAAGTAAAATACTTTTGGAAACACGAAGAAGTAGAGATCCTGTTGCTGTCACTGCTTTTCTTTCCATCAGAACGATGTGGTTGTTCTCAAGGTCTGTGTGTGGGAACTGCCCCTCTGTGTTACTCCTCTGGGGCCTGGCTGTGTGTGTGTGTCTGTGCAGGGAAGGATGTGAGCCAGAGACCAGTGATACTAATGGGTGCTGTGGTAGTCCTCTGTTTCTCTTCTGTTGATGTGTTACAGGCAAACTCAGAAGAAAGAGCAGTACTGCCAGCAGTGGGGCTTTCCCCAGTACTTCCTGTTCAACTGCTTGTGGCTGCTGATTTATTTTACTGGGTGGCCTAATGTTGCCTGCCCTGAGTGTTGTCCTCATGCAGGATGCCTCAGGGAGGCTCGAGCAAAGAAGCACACTTTGAGCATACCAGCACACTTGCATTTGCCAGAACTTAGGTTCTTCAATCAGTTCCTCCAGTGCTCCCATGACTTGGGGCAAGATCTGGGTCCCTGGTGTGCCTCACACTGGTCTCTGTTTCCATGTCCTGGCTGGAGCCCCAGACTGTGAATGAGGAGCTTGTGGTTTGTATTCTTGTTCTGCCCTTCATTGCTTTGAGAGGTGGCCCCTCTTTTGAACAACTACCTCCTGTAGTAACTGTTCCCAACCTGGAAAAAAGGAGGAGTAGAAGGCAGTGATGATTCCATTCCTCTCAAGTGCAATGTCTTCTGGTCTCTGCTCTTGTCACTGTTGGTTATGGCTGGACATCATTATTCGTGATGTCAAGGGAAGACTTCCAGGTGCGTAGGTAGTTGATACAAGCAAAAGAAATTATTATAAGAGGATGATAATAGTGGAGAGAGGCTATGAAGGCAGGAGATGCATTCTTTTAATTAGGAAAATCTGATTTTGAGTCATCTCCAAGTCTCATTCCTCTCCCTTCCAAGAAAAAAGGGTGCTGGAATTATTTAGGTGTTAAGAAAACAGCAAAACCTAAGCTCTTTTTATTTCAGAGCAAAAGAATAGAAACGATGAGTGAGCTAGCTCAGGTACTAGAAGCTGTATAATCACATTAGTGCAGTGCTCTGCCCAGACTAATTAATCCTGCTGAACAGCAAGCTCTTGGTATTGGTGGAGCACCATACTAATGCAGCTGTGCTGTTCTTGTACAAGGTAACTAGCTTGGAAACTGTTCACATTATTGATCAGAGCTGTTTGGACATGTTTTCAGGATAAAAGCCTCCCTGGTAAACTGGAATCAATGTCTGAAGAGCATGGTCATGCAGTGCTTCAAGTACTTGCACAGCTCTCAGCTGTTGCAGTCATGTAGTACAAGTCCTGCAGAGAGGAATTTGAGTACCAGTCCTTTGAGCTCAACAGGGCAGTGGTTGCAAGTCAGCAAAACAGACTCAGCAGCTTCCCTCCCTGTCTTTCTGTAAAGAAATGAATTGAGGTGGCAGTGGCAGTGAGAATTCTGAAGCTTTTTAAGTCCTCAGTTTTCATTTTCTATGGTGGCTTTTATGCAGTTTAGATGGAAGTCTCAGTAATGTTACAGGGATATGCAGCAATATCTTGAGGAAAGAAAGCTTGTGAACATGGAAATAAAACACTAATCAGAGGTCTAATATGTGCTTGGCATGAAATACTTGGACATAATCAGATCTCTTCATTAACAAGGAGTAATGGCAAAATTATGGGTGGTCACTCACTGCTGTGGAGGGGCAGTTGGCCCCTTGTGTCTTCCTGCATGCTTCTACCAGTTGCTTTCCTACTGCCTGGTGTCCTGGTGCTGCTGCTCAGGAAGGTCCAGTGCCAGGCTGGGTGGAGTTTTATTTCCTTATGAGGCTGTTTACATGACAAGGTGAGCTCACTAATCCTTCTTGCTACTGGAAGAGGAGGAGAAATCTCTTCATACCACTTTTGGCTGCCTTCTCCCCCTATCTACTTTCTGTGACTTTCACTGCATCCCTCCATAAGCTGCTTCAGCTCAGTAAGTCAGCTGAAAACTGTCAGAGGAAAAAAAAAAAAAACACTGGATGGATTTCTGCTAAATTTTGTCAGGCTGGTGAGTCAAAGGTGTTAATGAAAGGGTTGACTTGGTGCTAGTTTTGGCTGTGGTGAGGGAACAGATGGATAAAAGGTATGAAATCTCTTTGAGTAGCTGTGTCTTAGCAGCTGGTATCTGATCTTCTTGCCTAAGTTCTCCATTAAAACCAAATCTCTGCAATGAGACCTTTGCAGAGCAAAGGTTCTATCTACTGTAATTACCTTTAGTGGAATGAAACATTTCCCTTCAGAAGGTTTACCTCCCATCCCTCTTCTCATAACAGGAGACAAGAAATACAGAAACAGGAATTACTGAAGCCCCAGTGACTGTAGACCAAAATTCAGAGTGCTTTTACTGAGAGGTAGGTTGTGAGGACCTTCATAGGAGAGAGAGCAGCTAAAATGCAGCAGTTTAAGTATTGGGTGGTTTGAGTGTCAAACAGAAAAAGCCGCATTCCCTGATGATACATTTCTTTAAGGGCATGATTCAGTGAAAGGAAAAGAGTTGACATGTAATGAGTAAGCAATGTGGTGATTCCTGCCAACATGCTGATGATGCAATCAATGCATTTTGAAAGAAGTTTTCCTGAAGTATCCTTGTGACCTTAATGCTGACATCTTATAATTGTCATTACGTTTGTTGAAGTTTAAAATTAATCTTTTTTTCTCACCCAAAGCTTTGTTTATTTACTTGTAACCTCAGTATTTTTATATTTGCTATTTCTTTCTGAGTGTTTGATAGTGCTTTTCTTCCTGATAAATACTGTTTATTGTGATTCTTTTTTTCATGGTTTTATAAAAGTCACTGAGGAGGTGAATAAAGTGCCTAAAGGTGGGAATCACATATGATGGTGGTAAGCTGGACGTGGCTGGGGTTGCCTTATGATATCCAAAATGTCACGAAGCAATACTTAAAAGTGCTTGCTTGGGGTTAATGGCACTACAGGATGCAGAGAAGCTTCAGGTGTGTTACTGAGTATGATTCAGTGACTCTATTAAGCATTATCTTGTGTCTGACACTTGGCAGAACCTATGGAGAGCCAGCTCAATTTGCCAACCAGATGTGAAGTAACCTCTGCTTTTGTTGGGTTTGTGGCCTGGTGGGGTAGGGAGCTGAAATGGTTCAGTGGAGGTCTGAGCACAGTGGATGCAGTGGACCCCCACGAAGCCACTGCATTTGAAAGGAGAGGAAAGTGGAGGAGAATGGTCTGAGGTATCTTCATGTCCCCAAAATACGAAATAGGGTATGTATTTGCCAAATTAATGTTCTTCCTGCTAAGACCCCCTAGGGTCTTTTTAGGGAAGGACATTATTTCAGGTGACTTGTTTCAGGTGCTGCTTTGTTTGGGGACCCAAACCTTTGTTTGGGGACACCCAATACCTAAACTGCTGCATTTTAACTGTTCTCTCTCCTATGAAGGTCCTCACAACCTTCCTCTCAGTAAAAGCATTCTGAATTTTGGTGTACAATACTTGGGGCTTCAGTAATTTTTGTTTGTTTGGGGTTTTTTTATGAGAACCTCATAGCCTCCCTTCAGTCAGATGATCTTGGATTTGAACTTGGGTCATGAGTTGGAGGGGTGTTTTACTGTATGACTGTGTGCATATCTGACTGGAATAGGGTGTGTTCCCAATTGCTAGTTCATGTTTTTACAGCCTTGCACCTGTTTTCTGTGTGCTAAGAAGAATATTAAATTTTCCTGTCTTCAGACGTGGTCTATATTCTCAACAGGTAAATTTATCAAAACTAACTGAATGTCCTTTATTACCAGATCCTCAGAATTGTGGGATAAATGAAAAGGTATTAAATGTTCAGTGGAAAACATCTGGCTTTCACAAAAAAAACAAAACCAAAAAACCCCAAAACAAGCACAATTAATTCTTTATCTTTCTGTAAAGGCAAAATGTAAATTCCAGACACACCTTATTTACAGACATGCCTTATGTCTTCATGAAGAAGAAGAGTAAAGAAGGTGGTGTAAACACATGAGGTAAAGCTTAAAATGGAATATCTCCTGTACTTTGGCAGAAGTTATATTCTCCTGGTAATGATTTTGTATTTAATGCTAGTACAGCAGCTTATGGCAGCCAATTAATATAAAGAAATAGAGTAAATCATAATGTTAGTGAGCACAGTTGCTTAAGGCTGTAGTTCTGTGCTGCAGGCAAACTGAAGCAGAAAAAATTTCACCTGTTTATTAAAATCTACTGTTAAGACCAAAACATGTCTTATCTCATTCAGAGAGCAAATAAGAGTGGTAGACAGCCAGGCTTTGATACCTTCTTTGAATGTTAATGAAAGCACAGGATTTATGAAAGGAAGTCATGGAGAGACAGAAGACAGCTCTTCTTGTGGAAAATAATTAATGTCCTTGCAGAAAGACCTGTGTGACTGTTGGATGGACAGACCTTTTCTTAAAGTTGTTTAAAACATACTGCTCTAAGGATTGCTGAGTGTGCTAACTTCCTCTTTGGTTAGGTTGGTGTGTTTTCTAGCTTGGGGAGCCAGCATAAGAGGAAATTTCTATGGTTTTCATCTTAAAGATAATATCTTGATAAGTATTTCCTTTATTTACAAATAACAAATTTGTCTTCCTAACTCACTTGGCACAGTAAGAGTAATACTTGAGGAAAGTGGCTTTGACTCAGTGTTCGCTCTGTCTTAACAGTGCAGCACTTACTCTGGCAATAAATTGCTACCTGAGGTGGTACAGAGATGATGAGACACACTGGTTGTGTGTCTTTTTGGTAACAAACTCAAGTATTCAGATGTGTCTCTGTAAAGCATGTTTTAGACATTCAGTTTTGAAGCATTTTATGGTCTCTTTCTAAGTTATTTATAGGACTGTGATTTTACAAGTGAGGAAAATAACTGGGGGTGGGGGGGATAAGGGACTGTAAATTAAGCAATATGGGCAATATACCAGATGCTCAATATATTGGTTCCTTTTGTGTAAAAATCTTCTTTATCCACAACATTATTCAGTTTTTTGTTGTTGTTGTTTTGATTTTTTTTTTGCACTGAGTTGTTTGGACTTTTTAAAGCACGTGACACAAAGATTGTGTGCACACTTCTGAGAGGCATCTTCTGTTTTTCTGTTTTCCATGACTCTTTTTAATCGTGTCTGCAAGTCTGTTATGAAAACATAATTGGTGAGTAATGAAGCGCCTGCTTCCCCGAACCAGATTAAATGAGACCTTTTACAGGCTTGTGGTTCAGCCGCAGTTGTATCGCGGTGCTTGGCAGCCCTGCAGAGTCCTGAAGGCTTTCCTGTGCAGGGGAAGCACTTGGCTTTTCTAGGGCTGAGAGCAGTGCACGCAGGGTTGCACAGGGTGCCAGGTTTCAGAGCAGAACTCAGAGACCTGGTTCCTGTTTGGTTCTTCCAAAAACAACCCCTAAAACCAGGGGCTGTTGCTGTGTGCTGGGTGAAGGCTGTCTTCGCTCCCACCCGCGCTGCAGGAGTCCAGCATGGGCATGTCAGTTCATTAGGGTCAGGTTAAACCTGAGGTTTGGAGTGTGATTCATGGTGGCACATGAGCAGCTTTGCTTTGCCACTGAACTGTTGCTAAATGCATTGTTTTGTTGCGGGGACAGGTTAAACCTGAGACTCCCTGGTTCTGTGTTTAGGTCACTATCTTTGTAAGCTTCTGGAGCAACACTTGAGTGCTGTGCTCCAGTGCTGTTATGAAGGAAGGCATGTAGGGTAGTAAAACTCCTGGTTTGCCTTTCTTGCTTCTTGAAATCTTCAGTTTGAACTCTGTTGTAACCAAGAAAGGCTTGCATGAAATAAAATGACAACTTGCTAAAACTCTCCACAGTAAGCTGGTTGGATTTTATAGCTGGTATTTATGAAGATGCAGGTATTGCTCATTTTGATGCCTCTGATTTTAAAAGCTTTTCAAACAGATTGGGTGAGCACATAACCTGCTGTTACATTCTTATAACTGTTAAAATTAAACATTCACAGTCCTTGTGGGAGCACTGAGATATACAGTCACTTAGACAAGGGTAACTACAAGTGTAAAATCTATTTTCATTTGTCTTCCTACTTCTTCTTGGAAGCTGTATGTACCTTGGTTTTAAACTTGTTGTAAGAATACAATAAGTGACTGGACTCTGACTTGAAACTTGGGCCCTTTCTTTTAAGGGCAAATCTCTAATCAGTAAGAAAATAGGTGGAAATCAGAAGAGATGGAAGTTAAAACTGTCTGTGCAAAGGACCAAAAAAGATTCTGTGCAGTGAATGAGCTGATGACTGTGGAACATCTGGCTGTTATAAGACTTTGTGCGCATCTCAAAAATACTTATAGAAGAGTCAACTTCTTTCTCTGATACTGGGTAGAAACAGAAGTTGCAGTTTTAATGGAAAAGTATGCAGTTTTGCACTTCTTATGTGAAGATGTATAATGCTGGCAATTAGGGTAGAGGCATTACTATGTATTTTTCATATGAATAAAGTAGAAAGAAAGAATGTCTGATACTTTCTTCCCAGAAATTTACATCATCTCACTTGTGTAGGGGTGGTTGTATTGCTTGGCAACATAAACCCTCTTTTTCAATTTTTTATTAGAAGTCAGCATCTGCTTTTAAAACATTGCAATAAAATTACATTAGATCACTGTGGCTTGCTTCTTTAATTAGTATTCAGACCACAGTGAGACTAATTTTTTAAAAGTATCTGCATACTTTTCTTTCACTTAGTTCTCTGGTTAATATGAATCTCTGCCTTTTGAAATTTCTTTTGTTCAAGGACAGCTTTCTTCTAAGGAAATAGGAAGTAGCTAGTGTAAAAGAATATCAAACTAAAAAAGGCCATTTTGCTTTCAAAGTGTAGTGCTTAAGGAGATTGTAATTTTACTATTCAGTGATAGACACAGGCAGATGCAGACCCGCTCTTTAACTCTGCTCGTACTTCTCTCACTGCCTTTGAGCACTGACATCTGTTGGTGCAGTGAATGGTGGTACTGCTGATAAAGCTTTGCCCATTCTGCTGTCTGTGGGGAAATCTGTTGCTTGCTACTGTGGTTGTAGTTCTCCACCCATCTGTGATTTTAAGAATTGCACTTTAAATTCTGTGTTGGACCTAGATAGTAATACTAAATTCTTTAAAGCTTAAAGAAGATAAATAGATGTTAATCATTTGCAGTGATGGGTTTCTGTCCCCAACCCCAATCATGTAACAGAAAACCTAATTACCATTTAGAGAATAGAAGAGTTATACATGTTAGTTATTTAAAAAGTCATGCTACTTCAAAACTGCATGCTGCTTTTTTTGTCCTGATGAGATCGTCTGAAGAATCACCAAGGAAAAACTATGCCATGTAAACACCAACTGCAAACTGACTGATATTTTTGTGTCTTATTCTGTAAATCTCTAGAGTAAGTGTGGCACTGAACTTGAACTGACTAAAATAGAAAGGTGTGTGATCTTGTCAAGGGCTGAACTGACATCACAGATCAAGAAGGGCACTTCAAAGAAATAACCTTTCTGAAGAAAAGCCCATGTGTCTTCATGCAGTTTCTTTAAAAAAAAAATCTATATTCATATATTGATAGAGATGGAGTCATATCTCTCTCCACATGTATGATTTACATGAGTGAAATATGTTGTGCAATTGGTCTGTTTTCTGTAGCTGAGAATGCAGTTTGTTGGGGACAAGCTCTGTGTGGTCTGAAAAAACACCTTGAAAAAAGTTAAAGTAATAGGGGTTTTTTTTCTACAAATCGTAATCTAAATTAAAAATATAATTATACATATGCTACAAGCAAAATCCAGAACATTTGGATAAAACAAAGCAATCCTTGTGTTTCAATAATCAGCTTTGCTCAAGTTATTTTTTTATTATATAAATGTAAATATTGCAGAAAGTAGATGTTCTCTAAGAAAGTTTTCAGACTTCATGGAAACAGTTTTCACATGCAGCCTTATCATCTGTAGGCATTATGAAGACTCAGTTGGTCTGTGTTTATGCACACTGTAGTCCTATTTGTTCTTTTTCCCAAGCTTCTGCTTACCATAGAATTTTGTTGTTGAGAAGGAGGGAGATTCAGATTCGCCCCTGGACCTCTGGAGGCCTGATCTCTTGCATAGAACAGAGCTGACTTCAAAATAAAATTGAGTTGCTCAGTCTTGTGTACTCAAGTGTGGAAGATCTGTGCACAGGGAGATTCTGCAGCCCCTCTGGACAAACATATTCCAGTGTCTGAAGACCCCTATTGTAGGATTTTTGCATTACTGTTATTACTACCATATTACAGATATAATTTCTCTTGCTGCAACTGATGACACTGCCTTTACTCCCTTCATTGTGCCCCACTGAGATGATCATGGCTACCTTTTCTGCATGAGTACCCCCTAAGTCATTAAGAAGCCTCTCTTTCCATACACACTCAGCTTGATCTACCTCTTTTCATAGGTCATTGTATTCTCCATCTTTTTTTTTTTTAATCTCTAATTGTGGCGGGGGAGCTGAAAACCAGGAACAGGGCTTCCATTTGAGGCACCAGGAGCATCTCATAGAAAGCGTGGATTGCTTCCCATCACTAATTAGTTGGCATGCACTAATGCTAACACAGCCTGCTATACAATTCGCCTTTGTCATTGCAAGGGCGCCTTACTTATTTGTGTTCAACCAGGTGCTCGCCAGGACCCCCAGGACATCTGTTCCAAAGCTGGTTTTTAGCCTGTAAGTTCCCCTTACATACTCAGGCATAAGATTTTTGTATTTGGTTTCAAGAGTTGGTCGTCAGCTCATGGGGTCTCTCAGGGGAGCCCTCTTGTCCACCTTCTTGGCTGCTGGAGTTTGGGTTACACGTCAAGCTGGTGACTGTGTACGTTTGCTCTTTTAATCAGTTGAACCCCAGAGACTTGAGCTAGCTGCTAGTTAGACTTTGACCTGTTTACTGCTGTCTTGAGAGTGTCAAACCAGCCACTTTTTCATGAGTCTTGTCCATTCCTTTTTGACTGCTTAAAGGTAAGGCAGGACCGTGTCAAAAAGCCTGCGAAAGTCAGGGAAATTGTGTCTGCTGCACTGCCTTCGTTCACAGAGCCAGTGGCTTCATCATAAGTAACTGGGTCAATTTGGCACATTTTGCCTTTGGGAAATTTTCCTTGCCATTTGCAAAGGTGTTTTTGTCCTTCATATTCCTGCAAATAGAGTCAAGGAGGTTCTGCTCCATTTTCTTCCCAAGGTTTGGAATAAAGTTGTCTTGTAATTCCCCAGAATTTCCTTCTTGTTTTTATTCTCAGTTACCACTGCCTGTTTGGTTTGGTCCTTCATTTGTTGTTGATGTAAAAGCACCTCCTGTCCTCTGGCAGCTTCCAGGTGAGTTTTGGCTTCCTCTTCCCCGGTGCCCAGCCAGTGTTTCTGGGTTGCTGTCGGACATCTCCGCACATCTCCTCCTCCCTCCTCTTCCTCGAGGGCTTTTGCTCCACCTGAGCTCCTTATGCAACCACCCTCCTCTCCTCATGTGGCACATTGAAGATCAGTGAGATCTCCTGGGCACCTTAGCCCTACAGGGAATTATCCCATGGGATCCTGCAGATCAGGTCCCTGAAGAAACTGAGCTAATTTCCCTAAAGTTCAGGGTCTTATATTGCCTTCTGCAGTTCTTTCAGGTTCGTAATCTCTGCTGTCTAGCATTTAAATAGGCTTGGGGTTTAGACATTTCTCATTCATGCATCAGTTACTTTGAAGCAAGCTTTTATCGTGGGAGTTGGGGTGGTGGAGGAAAATGCCAATGCAGCCTTTCCTGGCTATTTTGCTGCCTCTCTGTTTCTCTAGGGAAGCCCAGCAGGCAACTGTATGTTAGCTCAGCAGATATTTTTTGATTTAAAAAAATAAGGAAGTGTTTACTGGACAAAGATTTGGTTAATACAGGGACTTGCCATTAGAATTCTTGAAATACAAGCTATTGATAAAAACAGCTCTTAGTTGCAGCTTTTGCCACTTTTGTGGCTGTAGATGAGTGACTAGCACACTGACATGGTCTGTGTACTGTTTTGAAGTATCTTTCCTCTGCATCCCTCTGATCAAAATATCAGTTACCTGATGTTTATACATCGCAAATATGAAACTTGGGACATGAAAGCTAACACAGAGTAATTTAAAAGTTGGTAGGTTTGGAGTTTGTATTGAAACTAACATGGATGCACAGTTCTGTCTGATTTCTTTAGGGTCTAACTGTGAGCTTATAAACATATATTTTTCAATTAAATTTCCATCTGTTTTTTGTGACTTATTATGGGGTTTACAGGAGGAACTGTAAATATTTTTACAGTGAGGTTGTACTATTGAACTACACACTGATTCAGAAGAGTCCAACTCAATCAGCATTTGATTTTCTCTCACTTTTGACATAATAAAGAGGTCTGGCTTTACAGAAGCTTGGTTTTGAAAATGAAGTCTTTCTTTACACTGCCTCATGCTCAGTGTCCAGACCCACTAGTCACTTCTAAAAGGGTTGGGTTCCAGCATTATAGAGCTACATGAGCATCCCTTCAATTTGACATACCTATTTTGATTTTGTTACGTGAGAAGCAAAGCTCCTTCTGTCTATAGCAGGGACTATATAACTTTCCTTTTGCCCCAGATTTATGGTCCTTTGTTATCGGAACAGTGACCACACATAGTTTTTATTTGGCCCTATAAGTGCAAAAAGGTAGCTGTTTAAAACCTATAATGAGTGTTTTTGGTAGGAACTGAGTAAGTTTGAGGAAAGAGCTTTGAGGTTTTAAAAAGCTTCTTTTAATTTTCATTAGATTTTTTTTTTTTTTGCTTTGAATTTTCTACTCTACCTGAGTATGGAGGTTTCGTTTCATCAAGAAAGTAAGTTATTTTGGATGTTGTTCAGCAATTCAAAGCATGACCAGCGGCTGCACGTGTCCACTTCTACATTTTTGATCAGTGACTTGAATGAAAAATTCAGCATTTTCCTATGTAAGGCTAATCCTGTAGTTTAAGCTAGTAAAGTCACACCACTTTCATCTCTTGCATGTGAAAAGAAAGTTTTAGATGAACAGTCACCTGGTGAGCACTGAGAGAACATTTTTTTGTCAGCTGTAGTCTTGATTATAAGACCCTAGGAGGACACAAATAACAAAAGGAGCTATTTTAAACACATAGTAGTGCATTGCAAGGTATTACATGTGTTCATTTCAGACTCCCTCTGCAGTAGCTTCATGGCATGCTAATTACCCATTACTGTGTTCTCTGATGGGGGATTTTGCTGAGTCTTTCCTTACCTTGTGTTTGAGCACAGTATTTTTGTGATGCCAGTTTTATTCTTTATTTTTCATGTGGAGTTTTTGTCACTTCAGATTCCTGCCGCTGTCTACAAAATACCTGTGTTTTCTAAGGAAGGCACAGGACCAGTGGCTGATGCCAAAGACAAGTCTCCAAACCAGCTTTGAAAGTCCCCTGTGTTCATGTGAACACTGCAGCATAAATAAACGTGGACGTGATCAGCTGCCTCAGTGCCAAACGCCCTCAAGGATCTGTTTTACCAGCCCTACCTTATGTCCACATAGAGGAACATTCCCTGACAACTTTGTGGCTGATTTTACTGCAGCATCACCAATAATGGTTCTCTTGTGTGTGGTAACTTGGTTGCTCTTAATCCTGTGTTATGTGGGGAACTTCTGCGGGCTGTGAATGCGCTATTATCTGGAAGATAATAACTTATTAATAATTTATTTTGGATATTCCTGCTATGCTGTAATATCTGGTTTCAAATATGCTGTTTCTAGGAAGCATCCTGGGTGGCATTCTACATGCTGTAATCAAAACAAGAGGGAATTTGTTACATGTTATATTTTCTTCTCCCCAACCTCTCAGTCCCACTCAAATTTCAACTTCAGCCTTTTCCTTGGACTTTCCTAAATTCTCCAAAGATGCTATATATAAGAAGGAGAGAAAATTTTCTGATGGGATAAGGGAAACTTGCTCGTCTTTCATTTGAAAGCTAGTAACTGGGAATGTTGTGAATGTGACACATTTTACCAAGGAAATCAGCATTTAAGAGCATTTGGAGTGGAGGAAGATTTGTATGTGTATGGATATATAAATCTGTATGGCTGTTAATGAAAAAAGTCTAAAGAAAAAGCTCATACCCTCATACGTGGAGTTATTGCCAAAGAAGTAAACTGAAATTGTAATTTTTACGTAGCATGCCTTTCTATAGCATGAGTATTTCACAGCTGTTCCTGCTTGTATGTGAGACTGAAGCCTGGGAAAGGCCCTTGTTTTGCCTGGTGAGTAGGGAGGAAGTGTTTGGCTCAGATGATGAAATGTAGTTCTTGAAACTTAGTATGGAGCTGTATATAAAGGTAGACTGATGACTATTGTATGAGCTCTGATTAAATTTTGTATTATTCATCTATTTTGCCTTTCGCCCTTTGGACTGCTGGGGATAAAGAATATTTTTGGTCTTCAGAAGGGCTATTACTAACTAAATATAGACCTCTTTGGGCAAGAGCAGTATTTGCTTGCAAGTCAGAATGTGCTGAAAACTAAATTTTACTCACTACTTTACAGCTTACTGAAAATTCTTATCAGCAGTTCGCAATCAGCTTTTTATACAAGGTACTTGATAAGAATTTAATTTCTACAGTTAATTCACATAGTTTATTTCTCACTTTGGGACACCACTCAGTTTCATTGTGCACTCCAGCTTTTGGTTTTTTTTTTTAGTATTACTGAAGTAGCAATGACCTCAGTAGTACCTCTAGGCGAATTTAGAAATAATTTGGGGTTTTATTACAGAATTTAATTTCTTTTAGCATCTGTCTCTAAACTCACTTGCTTTTGTTTCTACAGAAAAGTAGTGAAAATATGTATTGTAAGGAAAAAAAAAGATTTTTGCATTTTCATGACCTTTTAAGATCTGTACAGTCAACCACTTTTCCCAAATCAGCACAAACTCATGTTCTTTGTATTCTCCCTTGGACTTCTGCAGTAGACTTAAAATTCTAACCAGCTGTGGTTCTGCCAGATCAGAGCTGGAAGCGAATTCACCAAAACCCCACTGCTTTTTTGGCACATACTTTGCCACTGAAAAATCATCTCTCCCTGAAGTCCCAGTGTGTGTGCTGGTGTTATTATTAGAATAACGTGGCATGTGCACTTGGTGCCAAGCCTTTTGGAGCACAGGGAGCAAATGTTTCTGAAAGTGAATGAAGATTGTGGAATATTTGTACTTTTCCTTGAAATTTGGGCGTAGGTTGAACATATATTCCTTTAATTACTTTGTAGTGTGGACTAAAGCCAAGCTAAAATTATAGTCCACTTTGATCTGTAAAAAAGATACCTTCCATGAACAAATTATTATAGTAGTTTGCTTCCAAGAAGAGTGTTAGTGTTCAGAGATGGAATCACTGAAAGATCCCTCCATCTGGGGTGAGGTATTGAGCTCTCCCACTGGCTACCTTGTCAGGTAACTGTGACATGATGGCATGGAACAGGCATTTCCCCATGATTTCTTAAAGTTTAAAATGTTCCTTCGTTAGTATTGGGAATGAAGACAGAGAAGTAGAGGGAGCACTGCAGTGAAAGTGGGTTTCCTTTCTTTATGGCTGGTTGCTTTCAAACATAGCAAATGATGCTCCACACAGACTGCTGTTACTCCAAAAGAAAGCAGTAAACAATTTCTCTTTAAATCAATGAAAAAGGGACCAGACTGCAAATATTAAACAAGTTTTTCAGGGCATGTGTTTTGGAGGACTGTAGCTTTTGAATTTGAGTTTATTTAATACTGTCAGGGAACTTCAAATACAGACATATTTCTGATGTGCTGCCTTTCCTGCAGACCCTTCATTTTACATTCTGCTTGGCGCTGCCTTGGGTTTAGATTGCAGACTGATTACAACACTCACTTGCACCAGCAGGCATTATTGACTTTTGATGCTGACTTTATAACTTCCTCAAAAAATGTAAAATACTTACTCAATATTTAAGGTTGATAGTTTCTTACTCCGGCATCTGGTTATTACCTATTATTAGCAAGCAGCAGAGGCATCATACATAAGGTAGGCATGAAGTCAGTCAGGTGGAGAAATGGAAAGTCTGAGCTGCTGCATATTTTAATTACAGCATTGTGTTGTGGGACCCACTCTCTGGCTTTCCATCTTTGGCCAGAGGTCCTGATATGAGACCAGTTCCAGTAGCACCACGCACCAGAGCAAAGCCGCCGCTCTTGTGTTGTGCAGCCCAAAGGCTTTCCTGCCACTTCTCTCTGCTCTTGAATGGGACATGAAAAGCTCCAGGCTTCAGCACTCCAGCTGTAGGCCCCGACTGGTGTGACACTTCTGTAGGGGCCTGCTTTGATGTAGCTGGAGCAATGGTTAGTGACCTATTTCAGAGCCAGTAGCAGATGAACACACTGCCTAGGAGCTCTTGTCAAAGCTACTACACTAGTACGTGTAAAAGGACTAAGCTCAAAGCTGATTTTTCCTCAAAGAAATGACAGCCTTAAAAGAATATAGGCTGTTCATGGGTACAAGTAGAATACAAGGAAGTGAGTCTCTTCTGTTCATCAGGGTAAGGCAGTGATAGAGTTGGCTTGTTAGTTTTTACGACTGACAGATGGGACAATAAAATTTCCACTTCAATATTCACATCAGCACTTCATTGCCTTCCTTAGCTACTGCAGGTAAATTTTTAACTCTCAGTTAACCATGTCAGCTAAAAGTTTGCACATTTGCTTAACTGAGTGTGTTGGGTTGACCCTGGGTGGAAGTCAGATGCCTACCAAAGCTACTCTGTCTCTCCTCTCCTCAGCTGAGCAGCTGAGAGAGAATAGGACAGGGGGAGAGATCACTCACCAGTCACTGTCATGAGCAAAACAGATTCAACACGGGGAGATCAAATCTGATTAGGGTAACAAAAATCTTAGAATACCTTTCCTCCACTCTTCTTTGCTTTTCTTCCTGGGATTAGCTTCACTGCTAATTTTCTCTGCCTCCTCCCCCTCCAGCAGTGGAGGGGACAGTGAACGGGGTCTGTGGCCAGTTATTACACATTCTGCTTCTCCTTTCTCCTCAGGGGCAGACTACTCAAACTCTTCCTCAGCTTGGGGTTCCTCCAGCAGGAGACAGTCTCTCCCAAACTCCTCCAACATGAGTCATTCCCACTGGCTACAGTTCTTCATGAACTGCTCTAGTATGGGTCCCTTCCATGGGGTGCAGTCCTTCAGGAACAGACTGCTCTCGTTTATATTCAGAGAATGATGTTTTATGGTAAGGAATATCCCTCTGCCCAGTTCAGTCAGCTGTCCTGGCCATGCTCTCTCACAGTTTCTTGTGCACCTGCTGTCATAGTTTGGGAAACTTGAAAAGTCCTTGATTTGGATAAGCACCACTTAGCAGCAATGAAAACATTGGTATATTATCAATGTTAGTCTCTTACTGAATCCAAAACTCAGCACTGTACCAGCTACTGAGAAGAAAATTAATTCCATCCCAGCCAAATCAGGTTTGCTATTCCATGTGCTTGGCAGCCCTATATCACTGGACACAGGCAACGGTGAATTGTTATGATTAACAGGAAACAACTAGGATACATTGTGTCCTACTCTAAACAAATGATGTCAGAACCTTCCAATGTGTCCTGGTTTTAAAACAAACTAAAAGCATTGCTAATTACAGATCCAAGCCACAATGTTCAGATGAGATCTCTGTGTGTGGTCAGTCGTCTCTTTTGCATGTGAAGAAAATAGGATTCAGCATTTTGTGAAAGTGAGCAGACAAAAAAGACTTACGGATGTGTCAGGTGTGAGTTCTTTTCTGATAGTTTTCTTTCAAGTGGTCATTACAGGATGGAAACCTTGGAATGAAAAACCTATGTAGTTTTACTGTGTTAGTCTCAAACACAGCAGCAGAAGAGCATTGGAAGAACTGAAAAGTCTTTCTCAAATTCTTTGGTGTCAGAGTAAAACATTCCACATTTTTGTTAAAAGGTAGTATCAGACCAATGATGATTTCTTCCTCTTTCATTTTTGAACAGAGATATTGTGAAAGAATAAGTTCTAATAATGAAACATATAGCAGTTTTGAGAAGATTTTGAGAAGCTGTCTAAATAGCTCATGTGTTCAACTTCTGTGCTCAGAAAGGAATGTGTAGTTTGTGTCGTTATTGTGAAATGTTCTATCCTTAGAAGCACTGAAACCTCTGTTTTCCTAAGCTGTCATCTCTAAGGCTTGCTAATTTAACATGCTAAATGTTATATTTAAATCCTTAAAAGTTAAAAGTTCTGTATTTCTGAAATTTGATTCTGAAATCAGTAAATGTATGGAGACTGAGATCATAGGTCGGTAACCTGCTCATCTCTGTGAGTCAAAAATTGGTGCTCATGAGCATGGTGTGGAAACTGGATACTGTGATAGCACATGGCTATTTTAGATAAGTTTTTTATGGATGAATCTAGTGAAGTATTTCAGAGAAAATCAGAATTACTTCCCTGTTTTAGAATGCAAGCAATAAGAATGCAAGCAATAAGCACATTAGCTTCTTCTAATTCAAAAACAGTAGATAATTAGAACAAGGTATATCACACACTTCAGTCAAGTCAAGTCTATTCTCCATTACAACAATCTTTACCAAAATACATAATAAAAAGCATACTTTGTTTCAAAATTTTAAGATTAAATAGAGTCCATGTTTTTTAGGGAAGTACTGTAATTGGGAGAGAGAGGTTAGAGTAAGACATCCGCTGTTATGGTGTACTTAGTGGTGCTATTTACATCTATTCTGAGAAATATTCCTGTTTGTCGAATATAAGGCACATCAAATGAAGCTACTAGGTGATAAAATCAGAACAAACCTGTTCTTTGCACATTATGTTGCAGAGGTGTAGAGATCTTTCTGCAGGATGTTATGAATATAAAAAATTCAAACAAGTTCAGAAAACAGTTGAGTAATTCGTGGAAGAAAACTCTACTGGGTATTATTAATCATGCAAGCATCACATCTGGCTCCAGAAGTCTCCCACTCTCAAGATCTGAACGCTCCTGTTACTCATAGGAAGTATTTATTTGCTTGTACTATTCATAAGCATTTGTTAGGGGTAGGAAACTGTAGTAGATACGCCTTTTAGACTCTGATTTAGCAGTCATTTTTTGTCTTACCTTCTGAGAACTGAAATAGTTGTTGCCTGCCTTGTCCTGAGAGAAATCTGTTTTTGAGACAGGAAAAACAATTAAAAAAAGGTCACGTGTAAAGTTATTTGCATTGTTTCAGAATGGTACAATCAGAATTCATAACTTTCATGAACAGAGTTACGTTATTATTACCCAAATGGTTAATTATTGAACTATAAACACGGGGAAAGGTCTGCTCCATCTGGTATATTTTAAAACCTCAGAAGGTCCTCTGTAGCTGTTCCTTCACCTACAGGAGGGAGAGCACCCAGGTTCCCCCTCACTTCATTGATAATGTGCCCTCAAACCCCTGATTTGTCTCTCCTTGCATTCTCTTCTCCTGTTCTTTGCTTTCCAAATCCTTTCCATTTACCATCCTCATTACATCCCGACTAATCAGCCTGGTTTCGCTTTTCTCCCGGCCTCCATCCTGTTAAAAGAGAACAGTCTGTTATCTCTAGCACCCACCTGCCCTTTGTCCTGTTCTGTCTCATCCCTGGTGCCACAGGACAGGGTGAGCCATCTGCCTGGGGCTGCTCCCCTCTGTTATCTGCAGCATCTCGCACTCGGAGGTGGTGTTATCTCCTTGGAGGTGCTGTTATCTCCTTGGAGGTGCTGTTATCTCGGCAGAGGCACCTCCAGCCTGGCAGTGCCTTTCTCCTGCTGCCCTGCCACACAGAGTCTGGCAGTCTGTAGTTCTTTGCACCCCCAAAAAGGTTGCAGAATAATACTGTTAACACATACCTCAGTGTTTATGTAACTGTTGATGTGGCTGGAGGTTTCCTAAAATTTTTCTGTAGGGATAACCACAGCTGTTTGCGTTAGAGATTAGGGGACTTGGTAGTTGGAAAAGTATAAACTTGGAAAAGGAATTGAGCCCAGAGCTGGATAGAGGACATTTCTGGTGGAAAAATTTGAGATTTAGGGAAGAAATGTGAGACTAAAGAACAATATATTTGTTTTCAAAATATGTTGCACCCAAAAGTAAAATCTTCAGAATTTATAAAAGCTGCTGGTGGGCAGGCGGTAAGCCAGAAATGAAAACTGACAGGACCTGTCAAGTAGGCTGCTGGGGAGGCTCAGTCCCTGCCTGCTCTGCTCCCCAGCCATCAGCCTGCCTGGAAGGGGCTTGTCAAATTTATCTTTCTGTCCGCAGTAAGTGAAGTTGATATGTTTTTTGCTTGTATGTTTGGTTGGTTGGTTGTTTTTGTGCTTTGAGGGAGGGCTGTTTATAAACATGGGCAGTGGATTTTCAACAGGAAACTTCATCCCTGGCTTTACTCTACCAGACACTTTGTAGCTTGGTGACTTGACATAGGTATTTTTTTTAATTATTGTAATGAGTTGGATGTTTTCTTTTCACTTTTGCCATGTAATTTGAAGTGCATCTTAGAAAACAGCTGCTGCAAACTCCTTAGATTATTGTCATAAGATGATTGGGTTGGAAGAAACCTTAAAGATCACCTAGTTCCTAGCCCCTAAAGTTTCAACTTTAGGCTGAACTGTCCAAAACAGTTTGAGGGAGAGCAAGGACTTTGTCTCCTCTGTACTGTAGTTTACATTAAGTACTCTGATTGATCTCCTTAAGGAATCTTGAAATGCAAATGAGGACTCAACAGAAGTTCTAGGAGACTTGTGTGGTTTTACATACCTGCCTGAAAAAAGCAAGAGAATGGAAAAAAAAGGAGTGGCTGGAAAGCAAGTCACATCCACAGTTTTTCCTTTCTCTCAGTAGCTGGCTTTCCTGATCCTTCTCAGGAAGGGTGAGAAATTACAGGTAGTTGTTGAATGCATTGCATTATGGAGAACCATTACACTTTCTATATTTTTTATGATAGCTTATGTGTTTGTGTGAGGCACCATATATGCTGAGAAGCTGTAAGTTTATATGGCAGTGAAAAGCTAAAATTTTTGCCCATTGTGGGAGATGGGGTTGTTTAGCCTGGAGAAAAGGAGGCTCAGAGGGGATGTTACTGCTCTCTACAGCTGCCTGAAAGGAGGCTGTAGCGAGGTGAGGTTACTCTTCCCCAGGTAACAAGCAATAGGACAAGGGGGAATGGCCTCAAGTTGCACCAGTGGAGGTTTAGGTTGAGTATTAGGAAAACGTTTGTCACAAAAAGATTGTCAAGCATTGAAACAGGCTGCCCAGGGAAGGGAGGTATTTAAAAGATCTCTGGAGGTATTTAAAAGATGTGTAGTTGTGATGCTTAGGGACATATTTTATTGGTGGCCTTAGCAGATCTGGGTTAATGTTGAACTTCGTGGCCTTAAAGATCTTTTCCAACCTTAATGATTCTATGACTCTATGCTAAGTCTCTGCTGGGTGTGTGGGTGGAAGGGATCTCCTAAAAACACTACAGTGCTTGAAAGTCATCATGACATTATCTGTGTTACAGATAGTGCAAACTAAAATTATGTTCCATTTGTGCTGCGAAAGCTGCATTTGACGCACTTTTTGTTAGCAGCTTAGGAAATGCAGTATGAAGTTTGGGCCTCTCTGACCGTCTGCTCTCTCAGATCCTTCAGTATCCTGTTAGGTTGTCACTGTATCTTCTGGCAATGATTCTTGAGTGTTTGCCTTTTCAGTAACAAACCTAACTGTTTGTGTGTTTCATTTCTTCCTTTTGTCTTCTACAAGTCATTCAGGAACAGTCCTTACTTTCTTCATGTCTTTATTTTTATCTTGTTGCTCATTTTTCAGCCTTTCCATTGAGGAAAATATCTTCATGCCTCTTAATTGAATAATTTCTTTTCCTTCTGTATCGTGTACTGCCAGGAGGTGTTTAGAACAGACCATTAGTATCCTTGGCTGTTTTTAGCTCATAATGGCTTTATGGTTTTGCATTCATTTTCTTGTACAACTGAGCATCTGATTTCTTTTGACTGTCATAAAAACATGATCACAGGCGTTCTCTATAAGGCTCTCCAAATTCATGTGGAGCTGATGAACTATTAACCATCCTATGATTTGCTATATCAATTATATCTGCTTATTGCCGAGGAAGATTTGGATATATAAGAAAAATACTACCTAAGGGTTAAATTAACTTCAGTGCATAAAAGCAGACTTATTTAGGTTTTTAAGTTTGTTCTTAAGCAGCATCCTTCCAAAAGAGGATCCATGGCATAGTTGTACTTTTCAATATAAAGGCATTATTTCCAAGGTGCCATCATTACTCCAGCCTGACAGAAGGAAATATAGACACCAGTAGGTACATTTCACCTGTTGAATATGGAGAAAGTGTCTTATTACTCTTTTTGCAGATGTGTTTATGTGAACTGGAAAGTTAATTTACCAATCCAGCTGCTGTTTTGTATCACATATATACTGTGGTAGTGGAATTAAGCAAAAGGCGTAAGATCCAAGTTTCCTGTGTTTTGGGAACTTGACCAGCACTGATTGCATCAGGATCCACAGGCCACCTAATCAAATAAATGTTTCAAGAGGAAAAAAACATGCCACACAAAGAATGGTAAAGTTTAGGCAGCTTACAATATCAATTTCAAATACTGTGATAAAACTGCAGAAGGAAAATAGCTGATACACATTTCCTGTTTTGGTGGTTATTTCATTGTTTGCACAGCTAGATGTGATGATTAATTTACAGCAAGCAATTTTCACCGTAGAAAAGTTGCTACTATGCAACCCATGTTTCCTGGAAATAGTTTGAGGGCTACAGAAATAAATATTTCTGAAAACAATACTTTTTCTGAAATCAAATGCAACCCTAGAAAGGCTGTTTGATTAATTCTGACCAAGATAAATAGATGTAAATCTGAAATGGGCAGAAATCATGAATTTGTAGATGACACTGGATCTTCATCACATTTTGCCAGGGTCTGACTATATTAACTGTTCTTGGATATTTCTATACTAATGCCATAGGTAGATAGCTCCTACGTCCTGTCAGAAATGAGCTGGCAGTGTTTTGCATAGCTGACATTTTTTTTTCAATATAGAAAATACCTTGAAATATTTCTGAAGGCTGGGAAAAGGCTTTAACAATTCATGATTTTCATCTGGAGTATTTTAAACAGCCACAACCTTGGGCTGAAATCTGAGTTGTATCCTTGTTGATCAGGAAAAGCAAGTCAATTTTGTTGCCCTGGAAAATGTGCATAAATATGTGCAATCCATACTGAATTTGGTGGATTACTTGCAGGATAACTTGGTCTGAAGGTATGAGAAGGTCCTTGATCCAAGGTCAGACAGCGCTGCTTTGGTCTGTGCCTCCACAGTGCTGGAACCCCCCAGAGCAGAGCTGCCACTGTGGGTAGCCTCCCTCCCTGCCACCTCTGCCTCCCTGCTCCTTGTCCTTGTGCACCATCTGAACTCTACTAAATTTCATGATGTTCTTGTTGGCCTGCTCTCCCGCCTCTGCCAACAGCAGCCCTGGCTCCCAGATTGGATTTCCTTCCCCACCCCAAAGTGGTTGCCTAAAAGCTTGGTAAGGTTGCTCTGCATCATATTCTCCAGGTGTCACCTGCTTTTGACCCAGGTATAACTGGTTTTCAGTGCTAGGAAACAGTCCCATCCTTTTGCCCTAATTCCAGGATATTAGGCTGAAGAGACTTCCCTGCCAGTAGCAGCAATGATGCAGCCTTAGCCCCTGATCCATGCAGCACCTGTGTGTCTGATAAATCTGTGTAAATGCTCCTCAGTGAACGGGCTCTCTGACTTTGCAAAGTGCAGTTTCACCATGGCCACAGTAATGAGCTGTGGCACTGAAGTACTTCAGCTTCTCTAACTGGATGCTGGAGAGGGGAAGGGAAAGGAAGAGCTGGCCTTCTGTCAAAGCTGATGGCCTGAGAATGGGTGAAGTATTTATTGTCAGTACCCGGCATTTTTGAAGACTCGAAGTGCCCTGCACTTCATGAATTCAGGAGCTGCATCAAGCTCTAGTAATTTCTCATTGACTGGGAAACTGTAGTAGCTTTTGTAGCTTGTTTGTGTTTTTACTTACTGTTATTAGCCATTTAACTTATGTTGGTAATGGCCCCAAATCAACTAATAATGCATGGCTCACTGTTTCATTTTTTTTCTTAAGAAAAAAAAGACAATTAAACATTTAAAAATACTTGCTTCAGTCAAATACAAGTAAATAAAAGAAAATACAATTAAATAAACATTGCTCTCAGAAAATACATCTGAAATTTTGCCTCTCAATGCCGGTCTGGCATTCGTGTCACCACTAAAACTTCTTGCCATCAAGGATACTGTCTTGTCACTTCTAATTTCCTGGTAGAGAAGCAGGATTGTGGGATGAATGTAGATGAATTTTGCAAGGGTTGTTGTTGCCTTTTTTAGTTGTTGTTCTCTCTTAAAAGACATGCTGGATAGACCTGGATATACTAACAATTTCCATTTAACAAGGTGGCCAAAACTTTGTTACTGACTTTAGAAGCAGAATAAAACTTGGAAACATATAAGGGGAGATTGAGGTTCAGAATGTGTGAAGATATTTTATTTCATTTTTGTGTATGTTAATCATGCTCTGAAACAGCAACTTGAATCACCTTGATGTTAATCACTTCCTGTGGCTGTGTTGTATTGCATAACACTGCTTATTATTGTACTGCTTACTTTTTCATTTGCATTGCCCCTGCTGAGATTGGGAACTTCACTAGCAGCATGGCTATGGAGTGCCAGGTACCTAAAAACAAGTAAGACATAGAGTCCATGCCATGAATAATTTATCATCTAATTAGAAGCAAAACTTATCAAATAATTTCTTAAAGAATAGTAGGAAAAAGAGAACAAAAGCATGATTGTGTCATGCAGGTGCAGGAGCTGAACTGTTCACACTGTTCCACTCGGGAGTTCTTGGAAACCATAGCAAGTCATAAGTAGACCAAGAGAAAAAATGACACTGAGTGGGATGACTCTATGTATACCACTATTCTTCATAATAGTAGTATTTCCACAAATTGCTTTCTTTTTTCCTTCCCTTTTATGACATTATTCAAATTGTGCATGAACTTCAGAGGCTGCTGCTAATTGTGCAATTTTTTTATACAACTCTTTAATGCTTTTCTGTTTTAAGTGAAAATGTTTGAGCTTTCTTTCTGGTTATTGTCAGTAATGAACAATAACCTGAGTTTTTCCACATTACCTTATGATGTGATGTATTTCTCTTTTAATGGGTGTTTCATTAACACAAAACGTCTTTGTGATCTGGTTCTTAAAAAGAATAGTTAACAGTGACTCTCCTTAGATAGAAAACCAGAACAATAGAGCATCACTGGTTTATCTACCACAGAGATTTAAGAAAAAAATAAGTATCCAAACTACTGAAATAATAGGTTGTCTGAAGAAACATCTATCTCTTGTGCTAGTGATAAGGAAATACTTTTTCTGTGTATCTGTTAAAGAGCCCATCTGACTTTTTCTATTAAGTGTTGAAGAAGACAGCCTTGGAGAAATGCAGTGGTTTTGAGTGACAGGCTCTAGGCTTCATTTTTTTTTCTGAAATGCAGATCTTGGTAACAGTTGCTAAGTTGTAAGGTAGAGGCTGTATGGCTTGTTCTTTAGACTGCTGTTTTGTTTGGAACTGGATGACTTGGACAGTTCAAGATTTACTTCTTGTTTATGTATACAGATATAAATGACAAGTGGCGTAAGTTGAAAAAGAAGATTTTCAGTTATTAACTCAAATTGTGCATAATTTCATAATACTGCACCTCAATACTGTATATTCTTTTCTTTTTACACTTAGTCCTGTAGTTAGTGGGAATGTGTGGTTGGTTCACCCACTAGTAACTGAGAGTTGGAGGAAGAAGGAGTTCAACAATATCCTAATTGATGCTTTCAAGGCAGATATTTTCAGGAAAAACTATTTAAATGCCTACAGAACATACTCAAATCCTATCTTACCTGGGAGGGGAAATAAATTAATAATAATAATAATAATAATAATAATAATAATAATAATAGATTATTCAAACCCATCAATTTGATGAGGAAATAGCCTTTTCTTGCATATCTATTTTGTTTTCTATACTTTCGGTGGAAGACAGGTAGAGTTGAGTGAATGAATCTAAAACTGAGCTAAAACTGATGTACTCTGGCTGATTCAAGGTAGGATGAATGCTGTTATGTTATTTGGGTAACTACACAGGCAAGATTTTGAACCACCCTTTTTTCTATTTCCCTGAAATAGATTATTTCATTTGGCTGAAACTAAACAGACCTTTGAATACAGTAAGTGCAAGGACGGTGCTCTTTGTGGGAAGGGCCGTACATTTTTCTTGCCTTCTTAGTTTTTGATTAGTCAAGGAAAGGGTCTCAGGATATTTCTGTGCTGTAGCAAATAGTTTGTTTTTCTTGTAGCTGTACTGGTCAGATGGCCAGCTAAGAAGCTGAAGAACTACATACTAAGAAGTATGAAGGTAAACTCTTCCTTCCTGAAGGTCTTCCTTCAGGTTTCTCTGCCTTATCACTTTTGTGTCTTCTACTAAAATGAACAATTCAACAGTTAATGCACTGTAGCCCAGCTCTCAGAAACTAATAGTAAACTATTCTGGTATCTCCAATTTGTCAGTAAATTCATAATTTTAGCAGTACATTACTGTTAACAAAAAGAGATATTTCAATTATATTCAGTTAACAAAGAGAGGTATGCCTGACAAATGAGTAAAACGTGACTTGTTATCGTGGACTAGTTTCATATGTCATACAATCATTTTTCAAATTAATTTTTCTTCTTTTAAATGCAGACATTAAAGCATAAGGGCTGCTGTTCTTATTAGTTATTTCTTACATGAAATAGTCTCTTTTTTCATGTGTACTTATGCATTAAATAAAACATGCAGTAATAGAATAATTGTAGAAAATACATTACCTGCAAATTTCCTGTTCTCTTTAGTTACCTTTTAATTAGAATTCTTGTTAGAGAATAAATAGGATAATTGATTCCTTTTAAAATGAGTAACAGAATGAAGCACTGTGCAGAGTTTGTCCCTGGTTAATAAATGATGCCCAGAATGGCATATGATGAATATTAGTTGGATAGTTTAATACAGTCCTAGGGAGGCTTACAAACCACTGTGAGGAATAGAAAAATAAGAATAGAAGTTTATCTGTAGCTTAACACATGAGGGAATAATACTTAGCATTTCTGTAAGGTTTTCCATTTGAGGAGTTTGAAGTGCTTTGCAATACAAAAGATGAATTAATTCTCAGAATAGGCCTTAAATTTTGTCTTATTTTCTTTTTTTTTCTATGCAAATGCTAGAATTTTTTATTTTAATTTGTGCTTGTGGGCAAGAAATGAATTATTTGTAAGATATTTAAATGCTGAGGAGTAGTAGGATTTCGCTCACATATCCCTTTAACGCAGATCATTAAATACAGAACCATGTAAAGTATTCCATTATATGATATGCATGTTTAATATTAATGGAAAATCCTGTAAATCAGCTTGGCCACCTTAGTTCTGTTGTCATGGTGAGAGGTACAGGTATTTCCCCTGCTCTGTGTCTGGCAGTGCCCTACTCTGTGGGCAGCACTGCTGGATGTACTGTGGGCTGTTGGAGTCCTTCATTCCTATCACAATGCATAAGGGAGCTGTGAGCACCCAAATACTCCCAAACCCTTGTGTGCTGCTTGGTGGAAAACAGTGGCTGGGAATCCTTGTTGCTGGCCCATTAACTAATACTAAAGTCTCCTTTGTGGCTTTTCTTGGCTGGGTGGAAGTTCCATCAGAAAGCACTCACGGGAACTCCTTCAGCCAGAACTTCAGAGCATGGTTATCAAGCACCTGCTAAATTAAAAATAGTAACACTTTGGCAGTGACTATTACACAAACATGGACACTGTGTGGTTTGCTTTTAACCCAGGATGATGCCATTAGGAAATGAGGTTATAAACACCAAAAATCTGTCAAGCTCCTGATTTGCAATAATCTTCCTGCTGACAGATAAGAAGTGATTATTTCTATGAAGGTTCATAGTGACAGGATTTATTTTACACGTCTTGAAGGAGAAAAACAGATTTCTGTTGCCAATAGAGAAAGGGAGTCTGTCATTTCTATCGTCTTCTGTCAGATTAGAGAGAAAAAAAATAAACAGTATCAACTGAGATGAACTTTTATACATTTGAGATTTATTTCTTCAGCTTTGTATCTGAGGTAAGAAATAGTAACAGATAATAAAGAGCTTAAAATAAAATTTAACTATAATTGCTGATTTTTAGTTTGAAAATAAACTCGAGACACAATTCTATGTACAGAAAACAATGATCTGGATATAAACCAGTTTGGTTAAAAAGTTAACTTTTAGTTTTTGTTTTATGAAAAGTTGCTTATAATGAATTCTGTCAGCAGTCCAGCATAACAGTAGGCAGAGTAAAAGCAGAGTAGAAAGAGCCTAAAGCAGACATGTATCACTGCTAGTCAGATCTGCATGTCTGCTTAGATAAGGTTATGAACTAATCAGGAAAGAAGTAACTACAGCAGAACACTTTACATCTTTACCTAAAATTTCCACTATAGAGCAAGTCTGAACACACTGTGAATACTGATAAAAATTACTTAAAAAAAAAAAAAGTCAAGGTGGTTATTAGTGATTAAAACATTTCCAGATAGAAAAACATTGGAATGTATTAGGATTGCATGCAGAACTGCAAGAAAATACTGAAATAAAAGGTTTAAAGCACTACCAAAGCAATAATAGTAAATATTGATAAAGGTAACAAAGATCATGCTCAGAAACAAGGGAAAATGTCAAATGAATTTGCAAGGTAGTTGTGCTTACTAATCCTAGAAAAAGTGTTATGTATTGAGATAAAGAGAAAATTCACCTATTATTTCATGTGTTCTAGATGCATATTATTCAAGAGCTCAATAAACTCAGTTAATTTTGTGTTTCTTTGAAGTGCAATGTTACACTAAATACCATTGTGAGGATGATAAAACACAAGTGTAATACTTTTGATAAGTAAAGAAACAAAGGCTGTATATTTCCAAAAATTTCTCACTGTGGTAATCAGTAGATTCAGTAAGAGCATATTAAACAAAGCTTTCATATATACAGCGTAGCTTTTTGAAAGTGATAGTGAATCAGCTGAAGGTGGATCATACAGTTTTTCACAGAGAAATCCGAGTTGGTGGCAATAATTTCAAAGGTAGTATTGCATTTGCTAATAATAAATTCTTATAATGATTTTTTCAGCTGTGCTGCAATTTGGTTGGTACTCAGTGGCTGTGAGAACAGGTCTTTCAATGGGCTTTGGGCAAGATGACTTAGGGAGTCCCTTCCAACCTCAACCTTTCTGTGATTCTGATTTGCTGATTCTTAGTTAGCTTGTTGGTTAACAGTAATGGGAACAGAAAGTAAGAATATAAGGCTTTCTAAAACTTTAGGTTTTGCTAATGTTGATGTAATATTTCATCAGAGCAAAGAAAACCAGGTGGTTGTGTTGTGGTCACAAACTTCCTGCACTGATGAGACTCTGTGTGGGTTCACCAGGGCCAGCAGCCCAGCATCCACACAGCTGTTGGCCCAGGTGGGCTGCAGGAGGGAACAGGAAGAATGAAAGCCAGAGAACTGGTGGGTCAAGATAAAGCCCATTTATTAGGTGAAAGAAGGAGGGGACAGGGACAAATGATGCAAAGGCAGTCACTCATATCCTCCCCTCCCTCAATCAGACTGAACAGTCAATGAAGAGCAGCCACCTTGGAAAACTGCTCTTTCTTCCTCTGCCCCAGTTTTTGTTGCTGAACATGACGCTAACATGGTAGGAAATAACCCTTTGACCAGATGGAGTCAGCTCTCCCAGCTGTCCCCCCTCTCAGCCTTATAGCCACCTCCTCCATTCTCCCTCTCAGGGGGAGTGGAAAAGGGGCAGGAGCTGGAGAAAGAGAAAGCCTTGCTGTTTTACAAGTGCTGTTCAGCAACAGCCAAAACACTGTTGTGTTATCAGTGTTACTTCAGGCACCAGTTCAAAACGCCATATGGGCTGCAGTGATGGATGCTAACTCCATCCCAACAAGACCCAGAAGAGTCCTCAGCCATGCAAGTTGATTTGTACAGGAGGAAAGTTCAAGTGGAATGCCTGTTGAGGTTTCTACTAATTTTAGGGACTTCTTACCCTTGCTGATACTGTGGGAAAATGATGTTTTAGTTCCAGCAGCAAGGAGAGAAGGTGCAGGGAGACTAGTGTGAGTGAACATGTAGTTCTGGTAAGGAGTTTAAAAGGTGAGACTAACTTAAATGTGTAGAAAGATCAGTGTAAACTGAGAAAGAAAAGATTTTTTAAGCTAGGGGTGGGAGTTAATAGAGACTAGATAAACTGTTACATTTTCTTCAGAGGTTTGTTGCGAGGGGAGGTTTGATTTCGGAGGGAGTTGTTTGGGTTTTTTGTCTCTTTCATTTCTTGAACTTTCAGTACCTTAGTCTTCTGCCTTCGTCCTCTGTCTTGGCAAGATTTAAATGGCTCTGTTGAAGATCAGGATAGTACTATTTCATGCAATTAATCCTTTTTCTCCTTTAATATCCCAGTTCTAAAAGGTGCTTTAATTCTTTTCCTGACATCCTCTTTGACATCTCCCCCACTTGTATGTAACAGCTGAAAATAAACCTTATTAAGTTATTATTTTCACTCCACCTAGTACTGCAATAGTTTCCATCTAAACTCCACTATTACTGTGCTGATTCAGCATAGCTGTTGTTTTCTGTCAATGTTTGAATAGACCTGTATTTTGCAAATTTCAAGTGACTCATATGTCCTCTCTAAGTGTTGCTAAGAGTGCTTTGAAAGATGACAGTAACTAAAATACCAACAAATGGGAGTGTGTTATCATCATCTTTTAGTTGGCCAGTGTTATGGCTGTAGGAAAGGGTTTTGTCTCTGCTTTCACAGAAAAAGGAGCTGTCAGTCTCTTCTAGAGTTGGAGGGTCAATGAACCTTTCTAGGCTCCCTAGTTCAAGAGAGACAAGGAGTTACTGTGGGTGTCTAGCAAAGGGCTATGAAGATGATGAGGGGACTGAAGCATCTCTCTGTTACAAGGAAAGGCTAAGGGCCTGTTGAACCTGAAGAAGAGACAACTGAGATGGGATTTTATCAATGCATACAAAGGTCCTAAGGTCAAGATGGGGTCAGACTTTTCAGTGGTGCCCAGCAACAAGATAAGTGGCAATGGGCACAAACTGAAAGACAGGAAGTTCCATCAAGATACGAGGAAAAACCATCTCTACTGTGACAGTGTCGGAGCACTGGAACAAGCTGCTGGTTGTGGGTCCTCCTTCTCTAGAGATACTCAAAACCTGCCTAGACAAAATCCTGTGCAGCCTGTTGTGGGTGAACCTGCTTTAGCACAGGGGCTGGAAGTCTCCAGATCATCTCTCCTTTCCAATCCCAACCATTCTGTGATTGCTTTTTTAATATGTAGTAAAATTAGAAGGACTGAGGGATGCTTCTATGCAAATGTAACTCTGCCTACTAACATCCTGGAAGACTAATACGGAATTATTTAAAATAATTTATTAGTTGTACTGCAGAGGAGTTTGAGAGTAGCAGGAATCATCTATTCAAAAGCTGTTGGAGTCTCCCTCATTGGGAATTTCTCTAACATCATCAGTAATGTGTTGATATACCAGATTTTCTCAGTAACTGTGATCTTTAGAAATTTCAAGATCAATAGCACTTGTGCAAGTAGTCAGAGATGTGATCAAAAGACTCTTTGTGAATTACCAAAAAAAAAAAAAAAAAAATCAGGAGATAATGATTTGGTGATATCCCATGCAAGCAAAAAGGTGAAGACTGCAAAGATAGATGGATTTCTCAAAAAAAACTGTTAAAATTCATTTCCGAAGTACCAGTGCTAGGAGTTTTGCCTAAGCAAAGAATTACCTGGATGAGCTGGGTCTATTAAAATTGCTCCTCAATATTTTAGGACCTTTTCATTCTTACATAGAAAATGAAGCTATTTAAAGATAGGAAGTTAATGCAGTGGGAAGCTTAGTACAGTTTTGTAATTTCCACAGAGGGGAAAGAACGCAGAGTATTTCTGATGTGTTGAATCCTAGAAACTGAGAGTTCTTGATAGATCAGACGCCTAAAGTCGCTTGTGTAGCAAGGCAGTGTTGACTAAGGTAGGGCTCTTTGGCTGCTGTGTCTGCGGGCTCTTTGCCCAGTAACACAGTAACACTACGAGCTAATAACTTTTCCTAAAGAGCCCTTCATGGTTGTGTCTAGTTGGAATGGCTCGTTTCTTTTGGAACACTAGAGGGCTCACTCACTGCTTTTGGAGCTGCCTTTTGCTTTCAGTGTATGTCCATAAATCTCCAAATGTCTAAGCAAGGATGTCCTAAAGGTGCGTTTTCTTAGGAGTAAATTTACTCCCTAACCTCAGTGGTTTTGTCTAAATCTAGGCTTTCTAGAAGAAAAACTTTGGTTAGCCAATTGAAGTGAAAGAACACTTTGATTAGCCAAAAGAGATTAAGTTGATTTGCTCAGTAAATTCTGGTAGGATTTTTTGTACTGGAGTGTTTCCTTAAGTTTAAGCAGAGAAGTGCTTTTTGGTCTATTGTTTGTTTGTTTGGGGGGTTTTATTTGGTTTTTTTCCTTGTCTGCTTGACTTGTGGAATCCACACATAGTAATTTCCTAGGAAGCAATTAGATAAATTTACCTGAGTTGTTAGCAGAATGGGAGGACATTTTTATTAAAAAAACCCAACAACCCATCTTATGTTCACTGGCACACAATAATAAATGTTCTTAGAAGGTAGTGTCTACTGTCTGGGTTATCTTCCTGTCTTACTAGCTAGGGGTTGATGAGCAGTAGGGTAATCAGAGCAGTTTCTGCTACCAAATCACACATACATTTATGATACAATATGATTGAAGTGTCAGTCCATGGGGAAAAACTAAAGGCAGGTGATTACATCTAGAACATGTTGTAGCATCGCACACTTTGTGACTGTTGTGGCTGGACTGAACTGGAACTGTTCCTGCCTTCCTCTTGGTAGCTCTGATACTCATGAAAATCTGACTTGGGGAATCAGACAAGACAAAAATGATTTTCAAAACAAGAATATTACTTGTAAAAGTTTCTGTTTCCTGAACTGACTTGGTTTGGGAATAGATGACCACTGCATTTCTTATCCAAGAGAAGGAGCATAGATGTGCTAGGAGAAAAAGGATGTAAAAAGGGAAGGACAATGTCAGTAGTGGCTTGAGCAATTATAATGTTGTTATGATACTACATCTTCAGGCCCTTTGAGTCAGGCCACTTAATTACAAGTTTCATTTATTTAAAAAAAAAGCCGTTTTGTGTGGTGCGCCCTGATTAAGATTAAGCAAATGAAGATTCTGATGTGATTGCATGAGAAAATAAGCTTTGACAAAGCATAGGATTTAGCCTCCTGAAATCTCTGAGAATTTGTACGTTGATATCTAAAGCTGAGCTTGCAGGTCTGGGATATGATGGCAGGGCAGAATAAGTCAATAAGAATACGACTTCTGTCTTATTCTTTATAAGACAAAATTAGCAGTAAATTACAATCGGTAAATTAGAAAATATGTGGTGGACAAATGATTGGTTTCATGTAGTCTTGATCCTTGTAGCTGCCTATTACCAGTTCTGCTTTGAGACAAAAAGCCCCATCCTGGGAGAGCTCCTAAGCCATTCTGCAGTGAAGTCAAGCAATGGACACAGCTCCTGCCATCCAGCATATCGCTGCCATCCATGGCCTGAGACCATTTCCACAGGGCCTCTGACTTGCTGCCTTTCAGCTGAGATCTGACACCAGGCTAATCCTTTGGTTGAAAATGCCCACATATTAACTGCCATTGCCAGTTGTTGTATTTGTAAAGCTGGTCCTGTGGTGTAGATTAACGTCTGTGAATTTTCCTGCAGGATAGATGTGCATTTTTTTTTTCTCCCATTAATAGTGGAGAAATGTTTATTCTCACAAGTATGGCAGTATTCTAGAAAATCTGTTGTCATTCATTATAGTATGGCTTAATGCAGATTTTAAATTGACATAATTTCTCTGTGGTTTGAGCAAAGGAAGGAGTAAAGGAGAAAGTGCAGGATTACTATTATCAGTATGTCCCAAGGCTGCTGCTTTTAAATTTAGGATTGTATCTGTTATTTAACAAAATTATCCTTGACACACATGGCCTCAAGAAGAGATCTGAAAGCAAGGACAGAGCAGTGCTGTCATCTGACAGCCTAAAGCAGTATCTCTGAAAAGGTCTGAAATTGTCACTTTTTGTCTAGAAGATGACCTCTGGCATTCCCAGCGCTACTCTGCCTTGTGGAAGAGGGGAGGAGGGACAGCAAGGAGGCAAAATATTTCTTTCTGTTACATAAAGTCATGCTGCTTGTGGTGACCTTTAAAGAAGAATATTCCTGAGCAGGTGTTAAAATTGCTGGTTGCTAAGGGGAGGTGTTGGACCTGCTGGAGTGGCAGTGGTTTGTCACCAGGCCTTCAGAGCTGTGTGCAATCTTCTCATCACATGTTTGGGGAGGGGCACGTGGGTTCCTGGACATGCACCTGGACCAAGCTGAAAAAGGACAGTTCAGACCAGATGTCTGGTGATGGTGGTGGAGAGTGTGAGCTATTCCTGAGTCAACCCACTCCCCTGGCTTCTGGTGTGGATGCCCCCTGCTCTTAGCACAGCACTGCTGTGTTGGGCTCTACAATGCTATTTCCCAAAGCAGCATTTATCTGTGGTGCACCTCCTCTCGTACAAAATACGATTTGGTGGTGATGTGTTTATTGTCTCTTCATGCAAAAGGACATGTGAAAGATTGTATTGTAAAAACCTCAAAGCATTTTCTAGGTGTTCTGCCTGCCCACTTTACCATCCTTCTACTGTTACTAGCTGTGCTGAGTTTGAACCATCTAGTTTTATGCAAGCAGGTCTCTGCCAGAATCTGAAAAATACTGTAAGCTTTATTTTCACCTTAAAAGAATCTAAACATTCTAGGGGGAAAACCTTCTTTGAAAATGGTACTTCCCTCAGTTTCTGAGATATATGCTTAAGGGAAATAAAATCTCAGTTGAGTTGATACATGAAACAATTCCTAAAATTTTTTTTTTTTTTTAGTGTGTCTTGACCGTAAGCTTGCAGGTAGCAGAAGTGGAGAGGACATGAACAGAAGAGTCATGTAACTCTTATAGCAACCTGGAAAACAGCACCACTATTATTCTATATTGAATATTTCATAGATCTAATGTATACAGCAGGAATTTGGTTAAGAATTGAATTAAAAGTTTTTAATATTCAGAATATTCTCAAGTGGGTGTTTGCTGTGGCTTCTTGCTAAATCAACATTATAATCCTGCTTTCGTTTCCCTACAGATGATGAAGCATGCCTGGGATAATTATAAGCGTTACGCGTGGGGATTAAATGAACTGAAACCCATATCTAAGCAAGGACATTCAAGCAATTTGTTTGGTGAGTAGAGTGTATTTTTGTGCTTAGTGACGTTAGCATAAAACAGTAAATCAGCTGAAAAGCTTAAGTGATAAACATGTTTTCTTTCTGCTCCCTGTCATGCAGCGTGATGTTCCTTGCTTCTGTTATATGTAAAAAGTAACAGTAAATGAAGGTGCTTTCTGTGACTTTTATAGATTAGTGTCTGAATGAGAATAAACGGAGCATGGCATTGCTGCGTGATAAAAATATAGTTTTGCTGCAATAAATACTGCCCTGTCTTAAACATTTACTATGGAAATCATTGATGCCACATTCAATAAGCAGGGAACTAAGGGGGAGTGGGTGGAGAAGAGGAAAAATCCTATGCAAGGAACAAACAGTACTCTCTACACTCATGAAGGTAGCTGAATCTGTGTGCAGTTCTTAAGAATTTATTTCCATTTCTTACAAAAATTTGTTGATTTGTATCAGACTCCTTTATCAGGCTTTCTTTTTCATTACTATAAGTGTTGTTTGCACCTCTAAATATTGTACAGGAGATGTTAAATAAAGCCCAAATTGTTATCAGTGTAGAACAAATATGGAACTGAAAAGTTCTAGTAGGAGAGGCCCACTGTAGAAATCAGTGTAATGAGGCAAGACTTCTTGGTGTCCAAGTGGGACTTGTGGCTGGATAAATAGTAGCTGAAGAGAAACAGCATTCTGAGGAAGCATAAATAAACAGTCCTATGAATTGTCATTATCTTCAGTTTTGCAGAAAATGAAGAATTCAACTGTTTGACACCAATTTTTCTATTCAAATAGCTTGTTTTCCAAACAGAAAGCTGAAAAAATGACTAATTTCTATAGCTGAGACAAAATCAATACATTATTTTGATTTTAACAGGAACTTACTTTGTTGAATGTTTGCAAAAGATAGCTTCAAGTGGAAACATTTCCTAAAACAGCCTAAATAGAGCACTTATCAAATCCCCAACTATATTTGGAGATTGGTTAGAGACAGCAGTTGTGATTACAAAAATAATTTGGAAAATACAACATCTACATAGATCTTGCTGCACTGCTTGGCTACCCCAAGGTAACAGCAAAAATGTTAATAAGTAATTATTAGCTAGTTAGTTACTGGACTTCTTTTTGAGTTCTTGAAACCAGAGTAGTTTGAGTTAACTTCAATGTTGAGTCATCATGCTTTTGTTTCCTTCTCTTCTCTAAAAATGAAAACTATTTATTGTCTTCAGGAGAAGGATAGTTGTGATTTAATATATTTGAGGAACTATTTAATGGAATTCTGTTTTCTTGCAGCACAGCAAAATATCATAAAATTTCTTGAAAATTAAAATGCTTAATTAGTTTCATTTGAAATCAGAAGCAGTATAAAAATTTCTAAGGTTTGAATGAATGATAATATTGCATGGATTCGCAGAAAAAACTGTAGATGTATTGACTTGGGAAATTCTTAAGCAGGAGTTCTGTGGATGTTGCATAAGTTTAAGTCACTTCAGGCACAATTCTCTGTGAAACAGAGCAAGTGCTGAATTGAAAAATAAAACTGCATTTAAAGGAGTAAGAGCAAGAGTCAGTCTAAATGCAGATCAGTTTCTCATCATGGGCATTTGGTAGATGATCTTATTACTGAGGAGTTTTCCTTAGAAACATCTTCAATCTTATTGATCTTGGTGCAAATCAAAACAAACATTAGCTCTCTTTCTGCTGAAGTGCTTTACAGAATACCAAAGAGCAGCACATCTGCAAGCAGGTCTGCCTCATAAGTTACCCTTGCCCAAATCCATAACTGCCTTTTGTTCTCTACAAACAAAACCTTGTTTCTTAAGTGTCCTCAGATGATTAGATCTGATCTGTACCTTCATGTTTGAATTCAACATAATGCCACCTTTTTCATAAAACATTCAAAGGGTGATCTGTTTGTGTGTTGGGTTTCTTTCCTTCATGAAAGGACGGACAAGTTTCCTTATCTTCCTTGTTTCTTATTAAAAAAAAAAAAGACAATTGCAAATGGTTGACTAATTTAAGGTAATTCTGAATTGTATTAGTGGAGGTTACCTTCACCTCTGTGTCCTGTGAATTTCCTTCCAACCTTCAGAAATCAAGTAAGACTTTCAGTTCACTGTCATCCATCATAACTATCTCCAATTTGCCAAGACTGTCTTTTCTTGTTGCTGCCAGGTCTCAATTGTTGTAAAAACACAAGTTTTGAATCATCTTAGTATCAGTAAATACAGGACATTTCATCAGGCACTGTTTGATTTTAAACATTTCTCCTTTGAATCAATTGCTGCATTTAGATTGCTTTGCATATACTGGGAGAGGCTGTTATGAGCTAAAGACTTTTAGTATCTCACTGTGAGGAACAGCAGAGTCCAGTGCTGTGTGATGCTTTATGTTGTATTAGTTACAGTACAGTACAGCTCTCCTGGCACAGAAGGGGAGAGTTGTTTTCAAATGACATTGCTTCTAAGCTTATTTTTGGAAGTATAAATGCATGGCTCCTTTCTATCTCCATTTTGCAGGTAGATTATAATGACTGCTGTGTCTTGAAGGCAAGTCATAACTGTCTTGCTGTGTTTCTCAAAAGGACAGAAATAAGATGGCTTTTGAGATGTGTAATTACACATGGATGTGGCTTAGGAAATATCATCATGAAATACAGACACTTTACCCAGGCTAGGAGAAGAGGAAAGTTGCCATTGGGGTGTTGATGGGAGAAAGGGTAGAGACAACTGGTGGTTCTAATTTCGGGGGAAGGAAAAGAACCTTGCTTTAGAACCTTGTAAAAATTACTAGTAGTAGAGCTATTCTGTAGCTGAGGACTTCTTGCTGAACTTGGAAATGACTTATTTTTGCCCTAAACTCAGGCCATGAAAACAAATTGTGAAGTCAAGGAACTGCTTTGATCTTGCTGGTATTCCGCAGGCAGTGTGCATGTAAGGATGTATGTGATAAGTTGAGGAAGTCTTTGGACTGGAAAACTGTACATATATTCATGTTATGAGCAGAAGTTGCTTTTTCTCACATGTGCACACCAAGAATAATATACTTTTAGAGAAACACTGAAACACCTGTGAAGTGAAACATTTCTCCTTGAAGCAGGTGCCACATACATGCCTCAGACTGTCGGCAGTGTCTTTTCAGCACATCCATGCAATGTTTTTATTTCCTTTGTATTTGTCATGTTAGGTTTTACCATGTTGTAGCAAGTATTTGGAAAAACAGAAATATTCCTATTGGTTTGATTCCATGAAGTGTTCAACTGTTTCTAAATTAATCAAGTATATTGGAATAGCTTAACATCTGTCTGTACCATATCTTTCCATTAGCAAAACAGGGCATATCTCCTGGTATGACTTCTTCCATGACTACTAATTCTTCTCTGATTATTCCTAGTAGGAAGTAGGCCCTGAGTAAGTACTGTAGTTTTTGATATTTTACCCTTTATGTTTCAGGTTACTCTTAACAATGTTAGCTAAAGCAGAGATTTATTAATCTACCTTCCTATTGCAAAAGTGGCAAAATCACAATTTTGCCTTTTTTTTCATAGCACTCTACCACCAACCCCTCTAGGAGCTATTCCTCTCTAAGCCTTCTGAACTAATTTTAAAACTAATGAGTATTGCTGCACTAGCAAAGAACTTTCTAGAAGTGTTTTCTGTACTTAAGTGACTGTAACTAAAGGGCTTTTTTAATTATCTGAAGCTGTGTTTCATGTGCAGTATTGCCAGTTTGATATTGTAACTTGTGGGCACAGTATAATTAATCTCTGCAAGTGCAAAAGGACCTTTTCTGGAGGCAAAAAGGGAGGCGTTTAATAAATACTCACAATCTACAATCCCCAAACTGCTATAATTTAGTAAGATCCTGCTCCTCCCACTTTGAACTGTTTTTTGTTGTTTCTTTTATGGAGTGTTGAGGTGTATGAATATTTTTTAAGCCTGCCAAGAATTATATCCAAAACTGTCTTGGTAGTGTATAGCAATGTGTCTTTTCAAACTCTAAGTTCTTTTTAATATAGCCTAGGCTATTAATTGTGCATGTGTTTAAACAATATATTAATTTGAATTGAAAGGGTTCAAAATCTTGCCCTACCCCAGTCTTGTTTGTCTTCACTGTTCCTGCTGTATTCCTTGAAATGCTGTGTTTTGGAAGTGAGCCTGACATCTATCCCAACTAAATGAACTTGTGTAAAGAATAACATTATCATATATGTGGATGAATTACTCAGCACAGCATTTTTGAGAGCAGGTCATGTTGCACAACAAAGACAAGTGTTTTGTCTTTTTAGATTTCTAAAAAAGATTTTTCAGGCTTATTACTGGCCTCTCACAGGAATCTGTTACTGCTGAGGCCACACTCTCAAATTACTCATCCCAACACTGAAAAATCAAATTACCAGAGTGAAATTGGGCAGTGCATATAAGTTACTTGGGGTAGCTTTGACAATGGCAAAATGTAAACAGTTCCACAAACCCAGAAGGATTTCTCAACAGGTGATAATTGCACTTAGAAATAGAAAATGTTCCTAATTTAAACTGGCACTTAGTGAAACAGGAGATATAATTCAGAGTTAATACACAGAACGGGCAGCCTTGAGCTCATAGTAAGTAGTAAAGCTTGACAACTTCCCAGAACAATACGTGGAGGTCCATAAAAAGTGGCATAAATGGGATGAGCAAAGATTTATTGTTCCTTGTGGGGAGTGATATCCTTTGTAAGGAAGGGGTGGAGATAGCAAATTACTAGGCAGCATGTTCAAACAAAGGAAGGTGGTTCATAACAAAACATGTAGCTGAGCAGCACAGTGCCAGAAGTGTGGTGGATGCCAAAGGCTTCTACAGGAAGCACAGAGATAAGCAGTGAAGAAAAAATTATTTGAGCTTTATCAAATTTGAAGGCACCAGAGCTGGCTCTAAAATACCCTGGTGCAGAAAATACTGGAGATTTAGAAGAGCATTCTAAGAAGTATCACTATATTGTTTCATGTTACACATATGAAAAACTAGATTTGTTAAAAATTGAATGAATTCTTCTTTCCCCACTTTTACCAGGTGCTAAATTAAAAGTGTTAATATTGCTGAGGGTTTGTCAGTACTTGAGTCAAGAGTTTCATGTTTTGGCATAGCACACTTAAATAATTAATCACTCTTGACACTTTAAATTGCTAATGATATTGCATAGGAACCTTTTCAGTGAACTTTAAATAAAGGAAAACACTGTTCTAAGGTATGAGTCAGCTTTTGAAGCAATGCTCCAAGAAACCTACAGCTCAAATCAAAATGTTTCTTTAGTCAAACCTATATCTATTCTCTAATGCCAAGCTTGGTGTGCAAGGGATGGGTGGAAATTTTAAACTATGAAGTGCACCAACATGCGTTGATTCTGAAGTATTCTATTTCAGACTCTTCTGGCCATAGCTAAAAGCCTGGGCTAGACAAGTGAGAACTTATTTTGGCACATGCTCCAAAGGGTTTGGCCATAAGCCAGTTGTGCTTCTTAAACCATATGGCCATATAAGCTCAGTCACAGAGCTGTGCTAATAAGGTTGTCATTCACATCCAGAGCAGTTCTCCCTGCAGTGGCATCCTGGAAATTCATACCAAGTTACTCATTCTCTGATCACTCTTCTTATTCTGCTCTTGCTGCCCAGTCATAAGATGCTACTCCATTCTCTAATGTAATTTCTTCTATTTTTTATTTGTATGCACATACACTAGCACTGTTGGGTATTAAAAAGTGTGCAGTTTAAATGGGCCAACTGTGTGTTACCCACAGGAGATACAGGCTACCTGTGCTTTACATCATACTATTCTTTTTTGTTTTCTTTCAGATCATTGCTTAAGATTTTAAGTGTTAAACTGGAAAGGAAGTTCTGTAGATGTTTCTCAACAGTCTACGGGAAACTTGTTGACTGATTTCTTTTGCATTCTTTTCAGTTAATAGTAGGCTATTTCATGTGTTCGCTGTTAATCCCTTGGAGTAAATGATGCTGTTAGTAAAGAGGAGAGATAAAAGTAAAGGTGTTAATAACAGAAGTAAAATGGAGCGAATATGAGTACTTGCTCTGGAGGTTTTGTTAGAGACTGATAATTCTTCGTTTTGGTAGGCTTGTACATCTGGTTATCTCTTTTATCATCAAAATTACTCCCTTTGAGCTTATGTTTTATGAGTTTCAAGTTCATTTTCTCTACCTTGAGTATATATATTTTTTTAATTATCTGTGAAATATATCTGTATTTACCTGAGGTCTATGAATTTTATCCAAGTATTGTTTGATATCTTCCTCCTGCCTAGGGCAACTATGAAACTCTACCACGATGACTGCAACTTGGCTTGCACTCTGTAACACGGTGCTCATTGTTAGTCAAATTTATAGCAGCGCTGTAGGTGTATAGGAATACAGTCCTCTTGTCCAAATATTCTATGTCATGAGTGTGTACTGGAATTGCCTAGCAATAATCTTTGCTTCTTGTAGACCATGACTGCTGTGTAATTCCTTGGGAATGTTGTGTAGGAGCGAACAACAGTGATAACTATATTTAATAATCTATGTGCTGTGCTTTGAGAAGTATAGCTTATATAGGCTTGTGAAATATTTGGTCTTATCCCATAATAAGAAATATTGATTTAATTTCTTTGCACTGCTTCCCCCAGCCCCACCACTGGTTTGTCTGACTGGTTATTAATGAACTGTTCAGCATCACAATTTCTGTGTTACTCTAAAGTTTAAGTTATTCTGTTGGCTGACTTAGCGTAAACTGCAGTTGTTCACAAGTCATAATTCTGGCCTCTAAACTGACTCTTTCTCTGTTCTTTTGTCTTCTATCAAGAGCTCAGAAGTACAGCTGTTTGAGACAAACTTGACTCATTGTTACATTAATTGTTTTATTCCATTTTCTGGGGCCTTCAGAATAATAGCAGAAGTTATTTCAAATAAAGTTAGATCTACTTGAGATTCTAGCATTTTTTTTCTATCTATGCTCTAAGCAGGCCACATATGCCAGATTCAGGAAAAAAAAAATCTTAAGTAGGTGACTCCAAGGGGGATTTCTCAATAAGTTTTCCCCTTATTTTCTCTTTTTCTTGTGACTTAGTAGTGGGTTGCAGCTCGAGTACTAATCCTTAAAATTGAAAGCTTAACTGTTTAGTGGTGGTGTTAGTTGTATTACAAGAGGATTATCACAAAGAATGTCTTTGCATGGTGAGCCTATCACAATCCACTGAAGCAAATCAGGTTATAGATGATTTTTCTGTAAGTAGAGCTCAGTTGTAAAGGTTCACTAGGAACTGCTTTTGTTGTACAGAGTAACCAGACATCTCCAGAGCTTTTATAGTAGTGTTCTTGAGCAGATGTCCTCCAGCAGTTTTCCACTCTCACTTTCTTATAAGCTCAGGAAAAATATAAGTTGCTTAGCCAAGTTTAAAGGAATACTTTTCCTTTAATGTTAGAGAAGGGCAGCCAAGTTCCAAATAAGCTCTTGGAGAATATTATGTTTTTCTTACCAAAGTATGCTGCAGTTTTATTAGTGGAATATCTGGGGGAAAACGGAGAGATCACTTCCTTCAGAGTAGGAAAGTAACATTCCAAAAATGGGCAGTATAAGCAGCTGCTAAAATAGAGAAAGTATCTGATTCTGTTAAATGTACCAAATAATTGTTGTAACAACCTCAAATATTATTTTGTTTAAGATGGTGGACATGGAAAATTATTTTCTACCTGGAAGCTTAATTTAGGGAAGTGATGTCAATCCTGCTATATAGAGCTCTCCAATGACCTCTCTGTTTCACGTGGAAGCAGAAACCCATGATGGCAGTGAACACAAGAATTGACTGATATAGTAGCTTTCTTTCTTAAATACGAAAGTCAGCTATTCACCTGACTCATTAGCCCTGCTGTGGGAGACAGGGATTGGACCTAATGACTTTCTCTGTTGATTGCAACCTGAATTATTTTGTAATTTTAGGTGTTTTCCTCTGTATCAGAGTCTTCTGTAAAACATAACAGTGGTTTTCTATTCATTATGAAATCTGCAGGAGCCAAGTTAGGAAATATAAATTTTAGTAGAGTGGTCAAAATTGAATTTTTGACATTATCCCATAAATAGGAATTGAAACTCTTCCTGGACAAAAATGGTGTTTTGAAAAGGTCAAGGTAAATTTGAAGTAAGCATGGGAAAGTATTTTGAGTGACTGTGTTTTCTTGAATCCCACCATCCACATTAACCTTTCAGTACTGGATGATGAACATTTAATCCGTTCCAAAGCCAACATACTGATGATATTTCATCTTGCAGTGTTAGGTCAAGGCTAGCTCTTGCCCATCTCTGTAACAGAGGGAGAAGGGTGCCACTTTTGCAGACCACCAGAACTTGCTCTGAAAACCAGTGCCTTGCAGCCCCTCCTGAGCTGACAAGTCCATGTGTGGAAGTTTGCCTTTGCCTGCCCAAGTGCTATCTTGTGCAGGTTACATGGTGGTGCACAATAGCAGAAAAATTGTTTTCCACAGACTGTACTTCTTAAAGGGCTTTCCTAACAGAAATGGGATCAGTACTCACCAGCTTCTTAAAGCTTTGTGTATATTTTTGAGTATAAAAACAAAAAAACAACTGATTGTTTTCATTCCAAACAGGAAGAAACAGGAATTTCTCAATTAGCAAGATTTACTGGATTTCATGTCATTTTACAGTGAACTGTTCTATCAGTGGTTTAAAATGCAAAATTATGGCTGAAAAAACAGTGCTATAGAACAGCTCTTCAAAAGTTCATTAGTGGAAGAAATACTTAAATATTATGATGTTGTGTTGTGGCATGGGAATCAAAGTAAGGGCTGTGAATTACTGGTTACCACTTGAATGCTTATGCACCCAGTTTTTAATTGAATTAATTCAAATTGGATTTTGAAATTAGAATTAATTTAAATTAATTAGATCTAACTGAAAAGTCTTCTGCTGGAAAGTAAATATCACTGGCTCTTCATATATTTCAGGTAACATACAAGGAGCAACAATCGTGGATGCCCTTGATACACTATACATCATGGAAATGAAAGAGGAGTTCAAGGAAGCCAAGGAGTGGGTTGAAAAAAACTTGGATTTCAATGTGGTAAGGAGCGTTGCTCATTAACTTTTAATGCTCTGTTTAGTCTCCAGGGGCCAACTGAGGACTGGGTTCTAGTATTACAAGCATAATGCAAGGCTAAAGAATTTAGATCACTGATAGATAAAACAAGGCAGGAAGCTGGAAGATAGGAAATTCCATAAAAATGCTCTGCTTATGAGCTCTTTTTCAATCAGATTTAGGTAGATGGAAGGCAATGACCTGGACTGAAGGAAAGAAAAAGGAAAGAGTATTTGCCATTGTGAAGTAAAAAACAGCCTTTTCAGCTTTTCTGGATAGAAGAATGGGGACCCTTCAAGCATTAATATTTTATTATGTAAACCTTTTACATTTTCCGCTTATGAAATCTTTATTAAAATCCACAGATTTTATTTGTGTTTAGAGAAAGGTACAATGCCATACATACTACTTAGGTTCCTTTGTCTACTCCAGTAAAGTTGAATATCATGAGTTAGGCTGAACTATTGGCACAACTGAACTGCTTTTGTCTTACGAAGCATGAGGTCTTCAAAGCTACACATACAAATCCCCCTAGTGAGTGGCAAATATGCAGCTAAGGGCAAAGTTCATTTTTGAAGCTCTTACTCTAGAAAGGCATGGAACAAGCAGGAACCTCTTCAATTAAATTGAGAAGTCCTAGGTTTTGGGGTTTTTTTTTTTGTTTGGTTGGTTGGGAGTTTTTTTGTGGTTTTGTTTTGGTTTTTTGTTGTTTGGTTTTTTTTTTTCTTTTTTGGGCCACAGGATTTATTGTTGGGTGCAGGGAGCTGATGAATCACCTCTGATCAGTGTGGTAAAGTAAGCACAGTACACTGAGCACTTAAAAGCTCTTATAGTTGACATGCTTAATGTTAGAAACACTTTCTGAAAACAAAGTACTCTTTCTAATAAGTTATGCAAAAGTCAGGTTTAATCAGGGACTCTTCCATGCTTGAGAATTAATTATCCTTTTAAGAAGGAGTTAATAAGAGTGGATGTTACATAGTTTATATAAGCAGTAATTTAGTATGCATTTATATTTACATTTATAATGTAAATAGAGGATATTAAACAGGAAAAGTATGTGTAGTATCAGAAGCCTGAATGACATACTAACTTTATTTTGTGCATAAGAATTTTTTTCCTAAAGGTATTTTTGTAATACTAAATTCCTGTCTTATTAGCTTGCTATTATCAAGATGTTTGAAAAACAGGGTAAGACAACACAAAATTACAAACTCCACTTTAAAGGATGAGCTGAGCTTTACTTGGAGGAACATTGTAAAGCACTGTAGAGTGATTTACATTATTAACATGAAAATCTTTGGGTTTACATAAATCTTGCTCTGTTTGGTACTGGAAACTTATAGGTGGTATTGCCTAAATTTCCTCCTTTTAATGCACCTGTTTTTTTCTCAGTAATGAGAAAAATGAGCTTATAATGAGCTTATAAGCTCAGAAAGTGTCAGAAATTTTGTATTCCATTAGTTTGTCAATGCAGGAGTCAAGCAGATTCACCAAAGCATCTTCACAGATAACATTGACATGCATCACTAACAGTGTATTGTTACTGATATTCCTGTAAGTAGCAGCCTGGAGTTCAACACCTCACAAAAGTATTTACATGATACTTCATAATCATATGTAATTGAATTTTACATTGGCATCAGCAGCGATTAGATAAATTTTCCCAAACTGGAACAAGGAAATTAAAATAAATAACTGCAATGCCAAATTTAATAATGGATGTCCATTTATTTAATGGCTGGATTGTTGGAAGCTACTCAACTTGCACTTTTGTTTAGTTTTCCACTTTAAGTATAGGTTTTAGATTCAAATGCCATTTTGTATTTGTATCTTGCAGTTTAAAGAGCAGCAGTTCTCTTTTGTGTTTAAGTATTTATCATGTATCAGGTCTTACATGAAATATTCTGCAAAAATCTTATATATACTGTTACTTGTTTCTGTTTTAGAAACCTTTGTCCCATGGAAGTGATTTATTTGGAATAACTGACACACTGACATATCCTTAAGAGTTATTTCTTCTGAGTAGTATAAACTTGTTTTTGATGTTTCTGATCATTTCCTGGGCAGTGACTGCTTAATCAGCATATTTGGCCTTTATTTGCATAAATAGAATAAGTTTTTCTCTTAATTTATTCTTAGAACCATGTCTTTCAAATCTTTAATTTTCTTTAAGATGTTCTGTAAAAAAATTGCTGTGACTGTATTCTGTAGCAGAATTTTTTCCCCTTGTATTCTCTGTCAATGCAGCTGGATATAGAAAAATTTTACAAACTCCGGAAGATACTCATCAGACTATTTGGCCAGCACTCACACCACTCTCAACACCTGATCATAAAAGTCCTAGTGTCACTTTGTAAAGTAGGCACTTGTTTATCCACATGAAAGGATTTATGGAATAAAGATGACTTAATGGGAAATGGCAACATCTCTTTATGCGTTAGATTTCAATCTCGCAGTTCAATTAATTAGATGTCAGGGTTGCTCTTCTTTACCTTTCCAAAGATAGGATTTTGAAGGAAAATTCTAGTTAAGTCAGCAGCACCTTTTTTGGCAAACTTGTACATTTTAGTGGGCTTGTCAGTGGGTATTTTTAGAAGCTTTCTCTTTTGGAGTATAACACTATTTTCATCACAGCTGCAGCTAGTAGCCGTGTGATTTTTTAACTGAGATACCAATGTTGCAGTGCTTGGAGCTTTTTTATGTCCCAACTGCTGACATTTTTGTTTTATTTGAAACCTTGAAGAAGTTTGAGCTAAACTGAGCCATTCCTTCAGGAATTAAGTTGCATTTTCTGATTCTGTCAATATTATAAGAGATGTAGACATACTTGTACTTTTGCAAAAAGATGACATTTGCAGTGGCTAAATCCAAGGTCTTAGCTTTGAGTACCACCATGGATATGTGCCCTGTTCTCTGTTAAATCACTTCATCTCTCTGGGGGATTCGTCTTTGCTCTTCTAATTAATATAGTCAAGGCTTTGTTCTGACCTCCCCACACAGGCTGCTGCCCACACGCCCCTTCACAGTGCACAGCCCAAGGCTGCAACAGCTGGGCTGGGCTGGGCTGTGTATCAGCAGGTCACAAGTGAGGAAAAGGGAACCATCCTTTCATGGTATCTTTAGGAAGCTTGGCTGTTCCCTAGCTACAGCTATGCACTCCTGCCTGCTCCTCCACTCTTATTTTTTCTTGTTTAAGCTGCACACACACAGAGAGCTTTCTCAAACAGTTTCTGTACCACCACCCCACTTCTGCTGCACACTGAGGAGAAAAAAGATATCTGTCTCTGCAGTCCAAGAGCGAAATAACATTGACTACATTCTTGGGAAGAGAGAGAGAGGGAAAGGGATCTTGATGAGGCAAATGAAGGGGTCAGGTGTCGGGGAATAATGATGCAGGAGCTGAGCCACATGGCACAGCAGTGAGGGATTGGGAGTTGTTAAGTGTTGGAATTGATGGTGCTCTGCATCTATGCCCAAACACACCCCAGTATCTTTGGGTTGAGTGACTAAGTGATCCATCCCCCTCTTCTTCAGCCCTGCTAAACTCCTTCTGCATAAAAGGGCAGTCTTGCCTGTGCTGCCTACCAGGAGCAATCCTTGGTCTACTCAGTGTCCTAAAGCATGTCTGGACATCGACTGGAACAACAGGGGCCCACACCAAGACCAGAAGGTGCTGGCAATCAAACTGTACATGGGACAGGGCTTGAATTCATACCCTGACTGGTTGTCTGATGGAAGTGTAGCCAGACAGAATCAGAATGGGAACAAGGTATGGAGCAGAAAGCCGTGCACTTGTTCAGATAAGATAGAAATTGGGAAAGTATGAGGGGCATTTAATTATTTGCTCTCAAAGACAGGTACTAATGAATTGAGGAACTGCATAAAGAGAAGGGAATGAGTAAGAAGGTGAGGGTACCCTCAGTCTTGTGTCCTACCAACGCTCTTAAGGGTCGGTCAGTCACTGTATCTGATTTTATATGCCACTTTTGAAGCTTGAAGGCTAACTTACCACTTCTGATTTTCATCTTTGTGCTTAGCTCAGCAAATCTGAGTATCTTTCAAAGAGGTTTGGTCAGCAGCTTCATGCAGCCTAGAAGTTTTGTGAGTGATATGTCTGTTATTTAGGAATTGGTAAAGAACTGGTGAAAGTGAAGAAACTTGAAGTTACTTTTTTTTTTCCTACTGTCATGTGTTAACTAACATATCCCTTTCCAAGATCCCAGAATAGGAAATACTATTTGCATCTGTAATAAATAAGGCTTCCAGCATTTATCATTGACTCAGCTGTATCTGTGGTGTGGCAGTCAGTAACAGGACAGACTTCCAGACTTCAGTTTGCTTATTTCAACCTTCAGCATTTACAAATCCAAATCCTACTATTCTCAAACTGTAGGTATTATGATTGACTTGTATTTAACAGTCCACAACCCAATGTGGAATATTATAGTTTTTTTGGCTCTTTATTCTTCATGTTTTTCCTCTTCAAGTGAGAAAATCAGAAAGTTTTCTGATACAACAATTTGGAAAAGCTTTCCCATTAAAAAAAAGAAAAAAAAGAAAAAAAAAAGTCGTGGGTCAGAGAGAAATCTTAAGAAAGCCAGCAGTTGAAAATGGTTCTTTAGTTTGTGGGACTATTTGATTACTAGTTTGCCACATAATTTATTAGTACACTCTAAATGCCAGACTTCAAAGTAACTTGATTTTGTTTTGATTATGTGTAAGAACCTATTTTGATGGGCTAAAAAGAGATCCTGCAAATTCATTACTAAATGCAGTTCTTTTGCTGCTATGGATTATTATTGCCTTCAGTAGCACTTCATTTTTGTGCCTGTTGAAGATCTTGCAGTATGCCATGCAGGAACTTCAGCAAGGTTAAATAACATGTTATGCAATAACCAGGCTTTGACACTTGTGATAAAAAGGTTGCTAAGATTGTTTCCCATGTCTTTGGGAACTGAATATTTTAGCAAGCTGCCAGTAACTTTCATTTGTGGAATATGAATGAAACTTTTTTTCCTCACAATTGCAGGTAATTAAAATCTTGTTTAATTACAATAGTTGAAAGTGAGCTATTGTAGACTATCCATGACTATCGTAATTCCTGAGCTGCTTGAAAATGCTAGGATTTGTTGCTGTTCCCAACCTTTGTGCTTCAACAGAGGAATATTATTATTTAACAGTAATAATAATTACAAGTTCATCTCATTTCACAGGAAATGTGGGCCCTTTGTGTCCATTTTTTAGTCTAGAATTATAAGCATTATTCAGCATTGTTCAGTATAGGGTCCCTGGTGTTCTCTTGCACAGCTTGTTAAACTGCAGGATACGGGCTGCTTGCCATGGCGTGTGTGCGTGGGGGAGTTGATATATTCCGTGTACACAGGAGCAGTAGATGGAAATGCAGATGAGGGGGCTGAAGTTCTATACACTCTTGATACAAGAACAGGAGAACCACAGGAAAGAAAGCTTTGGAAGGAATATTTGAAATAGAGAAGACTGAAACAAATTATATGTTAGGATCTGTGGCGGTTTTTTTTGTTATCTTTATAAAAACTAAGAGAGTAAGCTCTTTATCAAATATAAATTAAGGTGACTTGGTTATTGGGAATATATTCATATGTGTAAAGAGCACACAGTATTTTCTCCAGTTGAATTTTTAATGGCAGAACATGTAACTAGTACTGCTAGTGAGTGCCAGGTGGAACCTAACACTGGATAAATAAAATAGTGTTGTGTTTCTAATGTTGTGTTTATAAGGGAGGGTGACTTCCCATGAGAAAGTACAGATGGAAATAATTTTGGCCTTGGTCTGTGAATTGTGGAGAGGAAGATTATCAGGAATGAGATGCATTAAGGAAATGATCGAGAAGGATATGAATACTGATTTTTAGGAAGCTGGAGGAATTCAATAGAGAAAGGCCTTCACGAGAACCCAGTTGACAGTAGTTTGTTGTCTGAACAATGTTTTCAATATTAAATTCAATACAACAGCTGTTTGAAGCCTCAGTAGTTTACCACTTGTAGTCGTAATCCTCTGGTTTATGGAAGGGTGAGGGAAGTCGAGTGGTGAGATGCAGTGAGATCAAATTGGCCCTGTCATAGATTTGCAAATAAAATAGAAATGCAGAGTAACACAGGCTAAGTTATGTAACACTTTATTCTGGCACTATTATCTTGGCACTTTATTCTGCCTGCCCCCTCCCCATTTGGTTATATTTGTTGCTTTTTGAAGATGGGTCTTGCTATGGCATTGTCACTCTCTCTTTCTTTAAAAGGAGTTAGTATAATAGGTTTTCTAGTTATGGCTGTAATTTTCTCCAGCATCTTGAGTGTTTCTAAGCTATGCGTTTTCTTCTACTTAAAAAGCAATGTTAACATTACTTTGGTGTTATGTGTCTAGCCAGTAATGTAAAGGATGTTGTATGTCTATGTCAAAATAATTTCATCCGAAGAAGTTAATCAAGGAAACCAGATGAAATTCCTGAAACTGGTCACAGCTTTGCTCTTGCATCACATATTGGAATCATACATTGCTTTTTGTTTTCTATTTTTTCTCAAGTATGGTGATCAGAAGTCACAATTTCTCTGGATCTCATATAGTACTTGGACTATTCCATTTATGGTTCAAATAGTGAATGATAAATTACTGAATAAATATAAGGAGAAATACCCAATTACTCACATTCAGCAATTAACATAAAAGTCCTGGAGTTAAAACAAAAACATGTTATTCCCAATACATGTAACTCTTTTCCAAGTATCTACAGCAAGATCAAACTGATGTTTAGATGTCAGCACAGATGAGATGTGTACTAACAAAGGTGTTTCAGATACTCTCATACATAGCACAGTCTATTTGGGGTACTAATCTAAAGACCATCAAATTGGAAATTAGATATATCCAGTTGCTCAGAGATGTCTTTTACACTTGGTACCTTAAAAAGGGAAAATTGTAGTCATCTTGAAATATACACGTCCAGACACTTCGCCTTTCGAATTTCCATTCGAAGTAATGGAATTAATTCAACCACTTCTAAGACTTGCTATGTAAGTAATACAATAACTGTTTGAAGGAGAAGGCTAAATTTAAAATAAAAAATAATTCCCACCTCTACAGATGGTGAAGTAGAAACTTTGGGAAGTTCAGATGAAAGTTTTTCTGATATATTTTGGTACTGTTAAATGGATTGTAAGGTATTCATATACAGCTTGATCTGAGAGCAAAATAAAAAATAGTATTGCTTACTTAGAATTTGACTGCTGAGTAGAAACACACAGACTTATTTGTGCAAACTGTGTGTGGATGATTAAATATATCAAAAGAGGGTAATGATCAGGGTGTGGCATCTTCAATGTGTCATATCGTACAAAAATTTTAAAAATCAAATCAGAAAGAAGGGTAAAGTTGGTGAAGCGGAAATCTACTTTTGGGGCAAGTTCATTTTTCTTAACAGACTGCTTCTTCACACAAACTTTCCATGTAGAGATGTTTTCTTGACATGAAATTATAAAACTTTAATTGTTTTGCCAGTTGCTGTTATTTTTTTGCTGAGAATAATACTAACCTGCTACAATGAATTTAAGAGTAACTATGCGGCATACAGCTTTCAAATGTACCATTAATGAAATTATAGATTCAGTGTTTGTCTGCTTCAGTGGCTTGCATTAAGATTTTGGTAAGAGGCAAGTATTTCAAATAAAGGTTCAGAGGTTCAAGTGACCTATTGGGAATCTGATAACATTAGAACAATGGTTGCTTTCAAGAAATGTCTTGAAAGATCACCCCTTCAGTACATGTTCAATATTACAGTGCAATTAATCTCTGTGGCTCAACAGTAAAACCTTTATTTGCATTACTTCCAAGTAGTCTTCTTGTCTGTGACTGATTTCCAGAAGCAGATGTCAGTGTACACATACTGAGCCTTCCTTAAAGGGCCTTTGCACTCCTTGAAAGATAGTAATGGTTTTTTTTTTTTTTGAGTTAAGTGGTCATATTTAAATCCAGAAAGGTAAAATGTAAAGTTCTGGAGACAAAATATTCAGGGCATACACCACTCAATTTACTTCAAGCAATTGAAAATCAAAAAGTAATTTAATTCAGTTCTCAAAGGAAACACAGGTGTCTGGGATATCTGATTAACTCATTTCCTCATCTGACACCTACCTCTTTACAGCTTCAACCTTCCCACATCAAAGAAAGGTACTTGACATGTGCTAAGGCTCAGGATTGAAATGGAAAGAACCTGAACTTCTGAAGAAGGTTCACATATTCATATTCTCATACTATTCATAGGAGTTTCAGCTAGCTCAGTCTCCAGGAAAGAGAAGCCACCCCTTTCACTCACGTAATCATCCTTTCTTCAGTCAGATCAGGTCAGATCAGCCTTTCTTTAGTCAAATCAGTTCTCTACGAGCTGTCTTATATGTTGGATTTTAAGGTAGACTTCTCTATTTAATGTACATGTACTGTAGTTCCTACAAAGCCTGCTTCGCAGGCAAACAGCTGCATCATCTAGTTAGTTCAGATTTCTAGAGAATTTAAGTGTTTTTATATCCCCCTCCCCAGGTTTAACGTGAATCATGGCATAATAAAAAAGCCTGCGCAGGAATGGTAAAGTTGAGGTGAATACCTGTTTCCATTTGTCTTATTGCTGCATTCAGGGAGACATTAACATTTGGAAAGAGAAATAACAGATTTTTTTAAAAAAGACATTTTGGAAACAGAAATTAAACTTTGTCATTTCTCTTGGAAAGAATAGGAGAGGACCTGTGGGGCAGAGCAGTGACAGAGGAGAAACTGGATTTCTAGAATACTCAAAATAAACTTGTAAGAGTGTTATGTTCTGAACACTGCAAAACAGCAAGATAATTTTTCAGTCTTAACCCATGGTGCCAATCTGAGTTTTCAAGAGTCAGATGTGTGAGATGGCTTTATTTTGTCGGCCCCTTTGAATTGTGCTCACATGTATTAAAAAATTATACAGGCACACACATATATACTATATTAATTATATATTAATCTGAGTAAGTCTGAATGGAAAGTGTATCCTCTTTTTAGAGGGGAAAGTGCAGAATACATTTTAGAGGAGAAAAGCTAAATTCCTGAGTGTAAACCAGCTAGCATTGTAGCAATTCTGAGTGTGTGTTTTGAAGCCTGTACCTTTACAATTTACAAAAAACTCATCAACTCTGCAATCTGTCTAGATACCTTTTCTCAATCAGAGCAGCTTGGAAACTGAAAAGCATGAACTGATATTTCTCATAAGTAGCCTAGTACTGGTTTCTGGTTTGCTTGTTTTTTTCTGTAAAGCCAGTTTACTACAATTCAAAATCCATAGAAAACAGGGAGCAACTTCCTCTCTCCTATGTAAACTGACATCTGAATGCTTAAACTGGAAAAGCACAAAACCTAGCTGAACGAAAAAAGCCTGCAAGCCTTTCAGAAGAAAATCCATCAACTCCACTGTGCATTGATTTATATTAAATATAGCCATAGTGTACATTGGCAAATAGAAAATGGAAAAGTGACTCACTAGAAGCAATAGCAACCCAGAACATGTGAAAGTCAAATGCCTTTTTTATGTCCCCAGAATTTTGGGACACTGTTAGGTACGTTTTTCTGCAGAAATACAGAAACACAAAAAGTAGTACTACATAAAAAGGCAAAAATTAAGAAACTTCACTAGATCAACTTTTTAACTGAATGCCTCGAGTGGATTAAATGTTGTGTTGGGGTGAAATTGGAATTACCTTAATAAAGAACAAAAGCATGTGAGACTGAGATACCTCTTTTATGCTTGAATTTCAAAAGGCAGGGAAGAATGTGGTTTGAGTTTTGAGATAGATACTGGCTGGACCTAGTCTTTAGCACTGGTAAAAGACTCATCCATGCCAGTTTGGAAAGGGCTGTCACTGTAATAGTGAAAGATTATCTTCTTCCTTGTGAATACACATAATGATTACATTTTTTTAATGAGCATGTAATTAACTTGTTCTAGTGTTACGTTCTTTTTTGCAGTAAGCTGCATTTAGACTAAAGTAGCAAAACACTTGATAGGACATTTTGATCAATACTGATCTGTCTGAGATGGTGTGAGGGGAGGTAGTTTGGGACATGTGTGATCCAAGAGGACTTTTTGGGTAAATGCTGAATCATCTGCAAGATGTGGTAAGTACTTAGATATGTGGATTTTGAGAAAGCTTTATAGCCTAACAGAAGAGATGAAAAGTTGAGCAGGATGAGGATAACGGAGAGCATATTTTGTCAAAGCGAGGAAGAAAAAGAAATGCTTTAAATTCTTATGTTGGCCTTCCCTACATTTTCTGTGTTTTGCAATTTACAGCTGTTGTGCCTTAAAACCTGTATGTATATATAAGTTTTATATAGGTCACCTATATATATATATATATATAAAACCAAACCAAACCAACATCTATAGAAATAAATTTATGTTTATTTCAACAGAATGCTGAAATTTCCGTATTTGAAGTCAACATTCGTTTCGTCGGTGGACTACTTTCAGCTTACTACCTTTCAGGAGAAGAAGTAAGATGGTTTATCTGACATATCATCTACATAAGTCATTAAACTTAAGTTTAATAATTTTATTTATCCAAATAAAATAATTTAATTTATCCATTGTTTAAAACTTTGAAAATGGCTTGTACAGCAGAGACCAGTGCAATGGATTGTCTTGCTTCTATTACTGCTGCTTTGTATAAGTCCGAAAGCTATTACATCATTTAAGTGTTAAATAATATTTGGGGTTTTTTTCCAGAGTGGGAATCAGACCCAGTACATCTTACTGGGCTTCATGCTAGAGTGTGTAATTCTGGAGTTCCTACTCTGTGTTAGTGGTAGATTTGGTGCATCAGCTTCGTGCTTCCCAAATGGGTTTCAAGTGTATCCTTAAACTCATTTAAACTCTTACTTTCTGTTTGCCTACCTGAACCTGAGACTTCAACTCACATGGAAAAGACGTGTTAAGGAAGAAAAGGCAACTGTAAATCTATACATGTGAATGTCTTTAAAGCATTAATAACCCATTAATCTCTATTACCTGTCATGGTTTCGGGAGAGAATGAAGATGCAGTTTCATCTTAGAGCTTTGTCTAAAAGGAATTACTTGTGTAATATTTTTGGAGAAGACCAAGAGTCACAGATACCATTTTAAATGACGCATATTGTGATATTTTCAAGTTTTAGCTTGGCAGTTGAAAAGTCTTTAACCTTACTAGTTTGAATTCTTGTCTCTGTCTCTGGATTATAGTAGTATTTTGTTCCAGGATTACACAAGGTAGTACTCTTTAACCATAAATTGAATTTATCATTCCTTAAATCCAAAGCAATTACTGATGGAAACTCCACAAACCCAAGGAAGTTAATGTGTTTCATAAGTAAATTTTCCATATACTAGGTAGAGCTCTGTTTTGAACCTGTCACTTTAAATTACTTAAATTCTATGGCTGTGCGTGATTATTTTTTGTTAAAACTTACCATTGTGTTAAAGCTGTTTTAGCAGGTACTATTGGGTCATGTACCTGACAAAGCAGTTATAGAGACAGTGTTCCTCTGACACTTAAGTCTTAACTAGCCTTACCTGCTTCTTTCACATGGACCTGTGCTGATTGTAGATGCTATAGAAAAGACATTCATGTCTTAAAATGCACAGGTTTTATTATTTGAATTGTCTTGGAATTTTGTGGGGGACAAAATGCAGTCAGACACTTAACAGACTTAACAGTAATGAAAAAAACTGAATGGTGCTTGGGAGCTGGCTTCTGGATTTCTGCTAGGTATTGTTTTACTTATGTTTCTTCTCTTTTCACTGGAGATCTGATTGGGAAACAGATGTGGACTTTTCTATCATAACCTATTGGTACACTTTAATCAACCAGTTCTGACAGAAGCAGAGGATATTTCTTGGCAGATGAGCTGGTAGATGAATTTTCGTGGGCCTTTACATCAAGTGGCAGTTTGCCTGCCAAGAAATGCCTTAATCATTTGTCATCAGTGCTGGTGATTTCGTATGTATGTTCATGGTTTGTCTCCTGTGTCTGTTAATGTGCAGTCTCACTTTCAATCAGCTTGTATAGTTTCTCCTAAATAACACCTAGTCATTGCTTCTCAGCCATTCCTTCATCTTCAGAGAGGCAGTTTTACCACCACCTCTTCAGCTAGATTGAAAGCAGTACTCCTGTTCCAGTAAAAGTCTTGCACAAGTGAAATGAGGAGACATCTGAAGCAGAAAAAAGTGTTTCACACTTTTACACACGGATAATTTTCACACACGGATAATTAAATGGAGCTCTTTGCAGTGGAATATCATTGATAGTGGATGTTAGTGCCTGTTCTAAAATTGATGGACTCAGTAATGAAAGTAAAATGAGCTCTTACATACAGAGAAGAGGTATATTGTTAAGGAGGGTGCCAAGCTCTTGCAGGCCAGGAAGGGTATTGTCCATGCTTGCCACTGGTTCTCACGCTCTCTCTTAGACATCTGCTGTCCAAGACGGAATAATGTCCCTAAACAGTTGTTCTGGTGGCTCAGAGAGTGCAATTCAGCATGCTCTGCCTTCATCAGATTTGAGGAAGCTTGACAATTTGTCTCCTAAATCCCAAGATGCTGTGGCAATAGCCAACCTCTGCCAGTGGAAAGAATGGGATGCAGCAGGGTGAGGTTCTCCCTGTGGATCCCTTTATTATGTGGGTCTCTTCCCTGCTGCTGCAGAGAGGTGTGGAAAGGCCTGAGGGCCCCAGAGGCTGGCTGCCACCATAGAAAAATATATCTTTAATAATCTGTTAGTCCATTGCATTAGTAGGTATTCCTAAAAAGGTAGCACAACCTGTATGCACACTGCTTGAAGGATTAAACTTCCTCAGTTAAAAGCTCAATTAATTCTTTATCAGATTAACTATTTTAAAAATCTTATATTTGCTGTGCTCACTTACCAGTATTCTAATTAAAGAAAGCTATGTTTTGGTAGAAGGAGTGATGGAAATAATTATTGTTTGTGCTTCTGAATTACATTTCCATGGGTAATGATCCAAAGCTGCAACACATTGTATGTTCCATAATCATTTGTAAGTCTAACTAATCACGATTAAGGAATATGCTATCATACTGAGCAGTTCCTAAAACATCCTGCTCACATAATAGTTCATTCAGATAAAGTCACCAATGTGAATCATTCTAAAAATGAACAAACTGAATACTTCTTGATAACTATATGAGCTGCTCACTTGCAAATAGAGCCATGAGATGCTTTCTGTTAAACTTCCTACAATTTCTACCTTATTAGATTTAAATTGAAATACCTAAAAGTGCTAGAAATGTCATATGCCTTTTTTTGTTTCACTGTGGTAACTGTCTAAACCCAAGCCAGAAAGAGGTTCAGTCAAATATAAACTTCATTTGTAAAATAGCTACAAATATCAGAAAACTTAATTTTAAGATGAGTAACTGTTTAAGTGCTGCTCTTTTTTTTATTGGTTGTTTTTTGGTTTATTTTGCTTCTTAAGTCCCTAACAATAATATTACATGTGAATGCTTTTCTTGATATTTTTTCCATAAGTCACTGGCTCTAAAGGATTATTAAAAATAAGTCCGGCTCCTTAAAATCACTGCTAGTATTGAATTTTTTTTTTTATTTGTATGAAAGTATCTTTAGGAAACTAATATGATAGATTTATTCCATAGTACTGGGACAGATTTTTTTTTTTCAAACTTTCTTGGTCATTTTGTTGAAATTAAACCTTGTTAAATTAAACCTAAATTAAACCTACTAGACATATCATAGAATCTTAGAAGATTCCTCGTTAAAGTGATTTTTTTGGTTTTGAAATGAAAAATAAAATGTAAGGGAGAAGTTTGTTTTACAACTGCCTTGCTGTACTTACTAGTTTGATGTTAAATTCTGGTGTACCAAGGATCAGGAGTATTGCACGTAGCAAGGTCCTCTGTTGTGCAGAGTCAGATATTTACACTTCCAGATGTAGTCAGGTAAGATGATAATTTGTTAACTTTTGGGGGAGGACAGCACTGAGCCCTCTAACAGCAACTAAGATCTTTCTTGGAATTCATGGAGATTACAAACATTTCTTCTGAGCACAGTAATTCCCCTGCTGGGAACAGCTGTGATGCTGGTGCTGAAAGTCATGGTGAATGCATGGCCCTGCTCTTAGTCCAGTCAGTTTGTGTCTTCTCTAGGTCTTCTGGTTTACTCATAACTGGTTCTTAAAGGCACTGCTAAAGCTAAGTGATAAGGGGACTGTTTTACTTGAAGGTTGGTTCCACAGTCAGGGAATGAATACATTGCATGGGCAGAAATAGAAGGAGCTTTTGGTTTGCTGTTTGTTTGAGCAGCAAAGTAAATCCAAAATGCTCTGAAGTGAATAAGGAGCACATGAGTTTCAGATTCAGCTGGTAATTTCCCAGATTCCTTTGAAGCTTTTCTGTTTTCTGAATGGGATAAGTAGCTTTTTGTCTTCCCCAGAGTTAAAATATTTTGGATGCAGCAGCTGTTCTTCCTGCATAATATGCTCATATTGCCATTCTTCTCCGTGGCATGAAGCAGAAATGTAACAGATTTGTACTTTTTTTTTACTGTGGTAGGATAACCTGTTTGAAGGAACACTAATTTATTCTGATCAGGGTGAAGGAATAACAAAAACAAACCAAACCAAACAAACAAATTAACTCCAAAATCTAAAAAAAAAAATTTAAAAATAAAAAAAGAAAGAAAACACAAGCTGTTCTTCAAGATGGTAAGTGTTGGACTTAGTTTCATCTGTTCCTCTCTACCTGCTGTTAATTAGAGGTTAAAAAGAAGTGGGAAAAAAGTTATGACATACTTAATTAGTTTATACCTGCATTTAGAGTTGCAGTTACAATGCCAGTGTTCAACCTCACTTGATGATCTTGGCTTCCTGTCTGACTTCAGAGAGAGCTAATCATTGCTCACTGTAAACCACCACCCCTCAGTGATTGTAGAGGTATCTTACTAATGAGGAGTAGGCATGAAATAATGATGCAGATGCTACTGATCTATAACTCCCTTTGCCAGGCTGACCACAGAAGATTGCTGACTTCATATAGTGCTGAGACATGCTGCAGAATTTAGCAGTAGCTATTCTTTCTGTCTCTCCCTCTCTTGTAGAGGTGTCTCTTCAGAGAGAATATTTAAATTCCATGAATACAAAAAAAAAAAATATCCATCATTTAGCAGTCTTGAATGGTAGGAGAATTAAGTTTTTGTCACCCATACAAAGGTGTTGGCCTTTTCTGCTAATTGTGATTAAGTTCCAGTGTATGTGCCTTGGGGATCTTAGCTCACCAAGTGTGAGCACTGGCCTCATGTTTTTATCTCCTGCTTCCTTCTCTTACTTGACACTAGTTAACAAGAGGACTTTTCCTTTTATGTCTTGGAAGCTTGATTTCTAATGCCGTTTGAAACTCCAGGCAAAGTGTATCAGCTTGATCACTTCTCTGTGAATGCCACTTAACTCCTCCTTAATCATCTTCACAGACTGGCAGTAGAATTCCCTCTGTGGTACAGACTAGAATATTTCAGTTGCCTGTAGTTTTCTACAGCCCTGTTTTCAGATTTGGGTCCTGTTTCCCACCTACCATCCATCTGCTGCCACTTTTAAGCAATACATCAGTGTTTCAGCAGTGTAATGTTTTAGTTCCTGCAGAGCTCTGAAATGATCTTTATCCTCTCTTCCATTTTTATAGATTTATGATTTTTTAACTTGGTATTTCAGTGAATCCTGGAGCCATTCAACTTGGAAGTGACCTCAAGAGATCTTCTAGTCCAGCCTCAATATTGCAACAGTCCATTAGGCTTGTTCTTTGAATAACCTTCCTGCATGGGAACATGCCTAAGGCTCTTCAAGACCAAACACAGGGGCAAATTTGTCTTTTTGGCAATGGCTTTGGTTCCTGCACTATGCTCTTTTTAAACAGACATCTCCTATTGTTTCTCCTGGCTCTCTAGCAGGCCTCATATTTCTCTTTTTTTTTTTTTTTTTAACTTTAAACACTTGTTCTTCAAAAATTACATTTATTTAACTTGTCAAGCATTATCAGTTTCTGTATTCCTTACTTGGACCCAATATAGTTTACCTTCTTTACAGTCAAACCAAAAGAAGGTAGAAGTCACCTGAACATTTTGATTTGAGAATTTTTGGACTCTGAGCCTCACCTTTTATTCTCCAAATGATCTCCAAGCAATTTAACCATCTGGCTGTTTCTTTCTAAGTTAATTTCAGCTGATCATCTTGATTCTCTTTCCAAACTTAAACATTACCAAAGTGAACCTTTCGTTTAAAACAATGTGTTGAATTGGGGCATGTGATAGTAATATGTCAAACTAAGTTAAGAGCTACTTTTTCTCCTATAGACTCTGAATTTATGCAGAAAGTTGTCATTACAGTGTATAAAATCAAGGTTTATATCAGCTCTGATGTAGCACTTAACAGCCTACTCGGGGACAGAGGAGGATTTAAAATCTCCTCTGTTTCCCACAATCACAGTCTGTAACCTCCATTACTATTTCAGTCTCTTCTCCACCTTTAATAAATCTAATGCTATTCACCTTCTGTGCTAGCTGCATTAAAATGTACTGCAGAATCCCTATGGATTCACAGTCTGTAGATAACCTTGACTCCTAAGATTTTCGTTTATGTAGACTGTTCTGCTGTTGCAAGCAGACTGCCCTTCAGTCTTCAATTTCTGTCTCTTAAGTTCCTGCAGTGCAATTACATTGTCACTGTTGATGAAACCCATGTCTCTCAAATAGGTTCCCTTTACTCCAAAAGTTTTCTCATTCCTAATATTTCTGTCCCCTTTCTCCCAGTGCTGCTTGCTCATCTGCTGTGTGCAGCTGTGGTGCTCAAGCTGGCCCCACACTTAATTCTGAGGAAAATTGGAAGAATGGTAACAGATGTGGATTTCCAGTCTTGCACTGAATTAAGATGTTGCTTCTAGGTTTTCCTTCTCTTTCCTCTCTGCTGTGGGGTTACTGATACCCCCCACACACACATTGACAGGGAACTGCTGCTGGGGTCTAAGTACCTGAAGCCTGATGGAGACTCTGCCCCGAACTGCAGCCAGGCACCACCACCAGGCTCACCAGCAGCTGCCATCACCAACACTTCTGTGCCTCAGAATGAGGGCCCTCAGGCTGCTCTGCTTAATGTAAAGTGGGAGTAGTGGCAATTTGCCTTAATTCAGTGAATTGCTGTCTGCTGGAGTCCAGCAGTGGGTATGTTTTGCTTTTGTTTGTCATCATTCTGTTTGTCTATCAGTGTGAATACCCACAGCAGGGAACTGAGAAGCTGTGGTGACAGCCTGCTGCAGCTGCCATAACTAAGCCTGCAATGAAACCAGGAATCAGAGCCCTGATTTTTGTCTGAGAAACATCAGTTTAGAACTCCAACCTGTACATAACTTATATTCTTCACTTTTAGTGGTTTCCCATTTACATAACAGAAAAGGGTTTGTTGGGGGAGTTTTTCCAAACAACAAAAAAAATTTGCTTTGTTCCATGGTAAACTTATTTGACATGTTTTTGCATTCATATGTTGACTTTGGAAATAACCAAAAAGTTCACTGCTCATTACATTAATTTTAACTAAAATCCCTTCTCACCTCCACACTACTGTAGGCTGATGGTAAATTGCCAGAAAGGAGAATGGATGATAATGAGACCTAAGAAATACTGGATTATGATTATAACAGCTGGTATATTTGACACAAGCTATGTTATTAAGTAGAATTCAAGCAGCTGAGAGGGAGCTGTTTGTTTCTTCTGAGGATTTGTCTTCCAATAGCTCCTGCGGTTTCACTTCATTCTGGTTCTACAGAACAGTTGGAGAGAGAAATAGTAGTGAGTGCTTTCCTTTTGAGCAGCAGCAGCAGCTCTAGATAGACCCTAAAGAACAATTCCTTGCATGTGGGTTAATACAGTGTACAGAAGAAATTGCATGCTATTAACAGCCTGTCCAGAATCAGCAGGCACCTGCAAAGAAGTTGTTTCCAAGATATTTCTCTCTTTTATTTATCTCAGTTTCCATTTCTGTCACTTTGCAACACAAAATGCAGTTGCAATAATAAAGAGTAAAAGGAGGGTAAAAACATGCTGCCTGAAGAGGTGGTGGAGTTGCTCTGCAGATTTAATAGAAAATATACAACATATGGTGAGGTACAGGGTTCTGTGGAGCCATTTGCAAGCAGTATTTAGATTGTTGCAAATATACTATTCATATCTAAATAATAATCCTTATGTATAATACTACAGGAAAGAATTTTCCTTCTTTCTGCAAATGAAAGCAACATAAAAATATCTCAGTGCTAACAGTGGGGATAGATCAGCATTAATTTATACTGCTTAAATTCCGAGCTATGTAAAATATTTGGGTAGTATATTCTCTCTGTGGATGTGATATAAAAGCTCAATTAGGTGATAAGTAATGGATGTTATTGAATCATTGTACTGATTTTTTACCAAAAAAAAAAGTACATAGGAAAATATTATTTTACTCTGGGTGTGGCGTAACTCTTCATTTCTTCATCTAAATATTTCACAATGTATAAGTAGTGTATGTGAGATTCCATTTTGTGCTTTGTCTCTGTAGACTGAATCTGAGGTTATTTGTCATTAATTGGGAGTTAAGTAGGTGATAACATTCTTCTGTTATTAGCTTAGAGAAGATAAAAGCATAAACCGTCCAGTAGAAGATGACCACGTTTTTGATTCTGTTGGCAGCTATGAAGACATTCCATTAGATTCCCAAAGCTGACTTTAACAAAGAATCTTTCTACTTTCATCTCTTTGCAAAAATTTAAATTACCTCTAATAAAAAATATGTAGGCATTAATGAAATCTTAGTATTTTAAATACAATTTGAGTGAACAGAAATGTATGATGAAATTTGGGAAGTTTCTCATCCAATTAACTCTTTAAAGGATCAGATTAGAAATTCATTACAAAACATCACTTTGTGCCGCCCACCAATTCTGCTGCTTCAGGCTAACTGAAGATCATTAAGAAAACTGAATGCTTGAAATGAGAAACAGACAGCATTGCTGCTCTTGCATGCTCTTCGTATCTCCAGCAATAGGTAGAGATAATGGCATCCTTACTGCAGCAGAAACAGATACTCTTTTAAAAGTCTCCTTTGCACTTGCAACACGTCTTGCTCAGCAGATCAAACATGAGACAGATACAAACAAGGTTAATTTGCTTTAAGTTAGCACCAGCTCTTGGGATCAATTGTGGTGAGTGCTAATTGTCCTGTGGATTTTTTTTTTTTTGGGCAGGATCAGTTGTTTGTGATTTTCAGGCAACAGAAATCTGAAATATTTGTAAGATGAGTAGAGAGCTTTCTCCCACACCTTTCAAAAACTGCAGGAAGCCACATGCTTTGTTTGACATTTGTTTGTAAAAATGCAACAGTTGAATAATGTTGGTAAATGCTGTGGTTGATAAATGAGTCCAGTTGCTGTATCATCTGTGCCAAAAGCTTGTCTCTGCCATACGCAGACTGTGTTTCCACCCTATGTGTAAATGATTGAGAAGGAATTTGGAAAAGATGTACACATGAAAAATCCTGTGCCACTTCCAGCATGATGGATGCCAATGGGGTTTTGTGGTTTTGTGGTCTTGGCAGGTGATTGCCGCTAAACAGAGCTGTCATGAAACATTTGAAAGACAAATCTTTGTTTTCCTCCAATCAGTATATGTAAGGGCTCTTTTTGCCCAGGGCTAAGTGCACAGAATTGGGTAAACTGCAAACTTTTCTTAAGCCAAAAACTGAGAAGAGGATGAACATGAAGATTTGAAAGCTGAAAAGGAGGAGTGGTATGTAGTGCCAGTGTGTCGTACAAATCTTGCTTGGTTTCCTCAAGAAAAAAAAAAATTAGGATGTAGTTAAACAGCAGATTCAGTTTCTTAGCTTACTGTTTGCATTGCAAGTCTTTTGTCAACACGTATACAAGCTTTTGTATTCCCAGAGGTGTTAGCTGGTCAGCCATCTGACTGTTTCATTTCCTAGTAAAGCAAAAGATACAAGAGAGGTCAGGAGGCGGTAAAATATTCTGAAGAATTTGGATTTTGTTTGATGTGTTTAGCTCTGATATTCTTTACTCAACACTTTTAATTGCTTACATTAACCTACCCAACCCTAATGAGCTCTTTCAAATAGTAGCTAATTAAAACAGTACAGTATGAGTGGACTCTTGTCATTCAGCTACATGAAAGCTCAAGAGCTTGTTTTAACAAAATCCAAGTCTAATGTAAACTGACATAACTCTAAAGCAAACAAGGAAGATGACTCCAGCAGCAGTGTTACTGGAGTGGAGTCAACCTTCAATTAACAGAGAGCTGTTATTTCTGGCATAAAGGGCCACTTCCATTGTTTCGGATGTTTCAAACGCGTTGACCTACCAAAAATATTCTGTAACTAGTTCATCTGAAGATGAACACACTAGGATGTGTCCTATTTGTTTCTTTTCTTCAGTGTTTAGGCAATCATCTGCTTTTGCAGGCTAAGCAAAATAACCATACTAGTTGTTTTTGGAAGCTGGTTCAGTCCTGGTACTGCTTTAAAGTTGTGTTGTCCCTTGGGGGCCGAGTCGTCCTTAATTTTTGCAAGCATGACTAGATGATTTTACAGTCCAATAGATCCTAAGGATCATCATGTGAAGAGGATATGCTATGAACTTCACTCCCTTCCATTTCTCTTTAAAACCTCTATTTTTGTTGTTTTCTTCAAACTAACAGCTGCAGAACAAAGTCAGCAGCTTACAATGCCATTTCTTAAAGGATGCTATTTTCCCCAACTTGTTCTTAAAAACACTATTCACAGTATACAGACAATTTCAATCTTTTTCCTTTTATCATGCAAAACTAGTGAATAACTGAAACCTTCTCATCAGCATTTGCTGCTTGCAGGGTATCTCTTACAAACATGGTTCAGTCTGTGCTCAGCCTTTTCTTTCCAGATTTGCTTTTATTTCCATGTATATTCTAGAAGGAAGAATAAATAATCTTCCTGATTCCAGGCAAGATTTACAATTGCTGTAATGCTTCGGGCCATCATTGCCACACTGCTTCAGGAAACTACAGTTGTGGTTCTCAGCATGCTTGAGCAGAATTAGTTCAATGTTAAATGCCATCAGCTTTTCTAATTTGCTTGAAGGGCCTGTCTTAAGTTTATATGGTTATTAACTGACCCAAGGTCAAAAGTAAAGATTTACTGAGATAACGAGAATGATTCACTCAGCCATATTTTTTTTCTTGATAAACTATGACAGTTGATAATAGAATTACTGAGTGGAGCTGGTGACTAAGATGCCCTTTTTCTAAATCATACTTTGAAGACTTTTTTTCTATCTAGTTCCAACTTGAAATTATAGTTAAGGTACTCTAATGTTTTATCTTACATGCTATTAAATATAGAAATAATTTAGTGAAGCCTGAAAGGCCTTCTCTCTAGAAGTGGCTATGTGAAGTGTTCAGTTAAAGAATAAAATAAAACACTACAGCCATGTAATGAGTTTTGTTAAAAATTGAGAGAGTTTACATGGTTGTCATGCCTTTTTTTTTCCTCTTGCTTCAAGTGGGGGTATGGAAAGCAGTTTTCTCATGCCAATATGCATACTTGAAGTCTTTATAAATACTTCCAACCATTGTTTCCTTCAAATATGTGCTGTGTTCAAAGACAGTGTTAATCTTTAGAGAGTACAACTCATGGTTGGTTAATTACAGGAATGGTTTTGAGGTTTAGCTCAAAAAAAGTTAAAAAAGTAAAAAAGTTATAATGGCAGGAAATTCAGAGAAGCAATTGAATTGCTCATAAATTTGACATGCTGGTAGCTCTGCTGCTCAGACAGAGGACTTGTTTCTGAGTCTTTAAGAATTAGAAATTCTTATATTTTAGTCACTTTAGTTTTATGGCTTGTCCAGTAAGAGAAATAGTCTTACAGTAAACAGAAAGGAATTGAATTAGTCTGCTGATGATTTAACTTACAACATAAAAGCAGCTTCTTAAATCATACTTCTCTCTTGAAGCCTCCTGTGTGGCTTACATGAAAAGAACTACAAGAGTTCACATCTCTTATATTTAATTTAAGGAAAATATACAAGCACTTTATTCAGGCTCATTTTGATCCTGTCCATTATTCATCAGACAATTCAATGACTATTGTCTGTCAGAGAAATCTCAGTAATAAGAAAGAAAGCACTGAGTTAGGAAATCATCATCTTTTTGTCCTGCTGTATAGAGAAAGATTTTTCTTGTTACATTACTTATATAAAAAGCCATCTAGGTGTTGTGTCAGAGGTGTTGCAGGGAGAGGAACCTGCAGAATACACTAAATTTTAACCTGTTCCTCCCCTTGAAAAATAACAACTTAAGAATGCAACTGCTGGTGTTACCAAACTCACCTGTCTTGGGGTCAGGCTCAGCTGTTCACATGGTTGCAAATCCAAGCTGCACTTACCGAAATGGCACATTCTCAATCCCATTGGTTTTAATGGAATTTACCAAAACAAGTTTATTTGTCATCTGAGAATCCACTGAAACCTGAGGGCTGAAACAGCTAGCTAAAACAGTTGATTTCTGTCCCATATATCTATACAAGTGAGATAGAAGTAGTCTGTAGCTGCTGGTGGTAGAGAAAGCTCAGTGAGAGAGTTTTGTGATCCAGTGGCTTGTTCATAAGTGATCCATGCTGTAGATCTAACAGAGGGACTGTTGGCACTGTCTTTGTACTTGTGATCATTCTACTTTTTTTCCAGTATGACAAAATCTGGAAATTCCTGTGTTGACTTCAATCATAGTATAAGAATTAAAAGAAGCACTTCACTGTTTAAACATGGGACAGCCATAATATACAACACTAATTTCCAGTGAATGGTCATTATATTTTATATATGTTTAAAGAGTATGAGAGACGCTCTAAAATAGTAGTGTTTAATTTAATTTATTCTCCTTGTATATGTGAACAAATCAAACTAATGGGCATTGGAATGTGGAACTGCCTATGCATGAAGAGGAGCATAGTCATCTGCAAATTTGCTAATGAAGGACTCAACACCCTCATCCATGTCATCAGTAAAAATATTGAACAGGGCTGGCCCCAGCACAGACCCCTGAGGGACACCACTGGTGACTGTCCCCAGCTGGATGCAGCCCCGTTCACCACCACTCTCTGGGCCCAGCCATCCAGCCAGTTCTGAACCCAGCAGAGAGAGCTCCTGTCCAAGCCATGGGCTGCCAGCTTTTCCAGGAGTGTGCTGTGGGGGACAGTGTCAAAGGCCTTGCTGAAGTCCAAATAGACAACATCCATAACCTTTCCTGCATCCACCAGGTGGGTCACCTGGTCATAAAAGGAGATCAGGTTGGTCAAACACAACCTACCCCGCCAAAACCCATGCTGGCTGGGTCTGATACCCTGGCCATTCTGTAAATTCTGTGTGGTGACACTCAGTACAAACTGCTCCATTATCTTGCCAGGCACTGAGGTCAGCCTAGCTGGTCTATAATTACCAGGATCCTCCTTCCCACCCTTTTTGTGAATGGGTGTCACATTGGCCACGTTCCAGTCATCTGGAACCTCACCAGTGAGCCAGGACTGTTGGTAAATTATGGAGAGTGGCTTTGCAAATTCATCTGCCAGCTCCCTCAGCACCCTGGGATGGATCCCATCGGGTCCCATAGATATATGAATATCCAAGTGTCTCAGCAGTTCTCTGACTGCCTCCCCCTGGACAATGGGAGGACCATTCTGTGCCCTGACACCACCAACCAACCCAAGAGGACAGTTATCCTGAAGGCAAGTCGCCTTCCCACTGAGGACTGAGGCGAAGGAGGCGTCAAACGCTTCTGCCTTCTCCCCACCTGCAGTTACTAACCTTGCTGCTGCTGCACCACTGCTGCAGAGCAATGGGAGTAACTCCAGAAAGAACAAACCCTGAGCTGGCTGGAGAGCTGCTGCTCTCTGCTACCTCATCTGAGGACACCGCCAGTGAAAATTTTAACCATTTGAGGACTGGCCTCTGAATGATACAAGTAACTGACTTAAAATACTTGTGATGATGTCAGATTAAGACTATGTAGTGATTGAAGAAGACTGTCTTTTTGAGGGTAAACAGAGTAAAAAGGATTAGTTGTTTTTTTTCCATTTGTTCAGTGGGCTGCTCAGGTTTGCTAGTGGTCTGTTCAAGGGAGCTGGCAGTATATGGGAGACCCCGAGTCATGGCCCCTTTTTTCCAATGACTTTTTTGATTCAAACTGATGAGAGTAATTTCATTAAGCTGTTGTTCTGGTGTTGGAGTAAACTATTAAAGTGAGTAGATGAAGTTAGGAAAAAAATTAACAGAAGAGCAAATAAAGTAGACACCCTTGGTATCCTATTCACATTGTTATACTTGTATGTTTGATAACCATCATTTAAAACTCTTGCCATTAGTGCCTGGAAGAAACTTGCAAGTGTCACATAACATTGGCTGAAACAAACAGCTCCCCATTTGCTGCTGAGTTACCATTAAAAAGAAAATAGAATTCCCTTTATGTACACAGAGTGATTTTAGCCTTTTCTGTGCCTGCCACCATGGTCTAGGAGTGTAGTTTAGAGTGAAGACATCACTCTAAATCACTTAATGGTATTTGAATTAAAATATACAGTCAAATTTACAAGCCTAGGAATGAATCTTCTGAAAGCACTTTATGCTGCATTGAGGATGTAATTATTGATTCCCCATGCAGTTTATTAGGCTTCTCCACCCCACCCCCTGATTTCACGCAGATGGTGTTGCAAATCACCTCTCAATGGTCACCTGCTTGAAAGTTTCATATGCAAAGTGCAGTTCTTTGTGTAGTCATGATAGCTTGCAAGATATAAAATGAGGCAGCTATTTAAATTTGTTGTTACAGCACTTGAGCTTGGTACACAAGATTAAATAAAAAGAAAATTAGGAAGCAGATGCTTGTGGCTTAACAGAAGAATTGAGCTAAAAGATACTCTTTGTTACTGCTGGATATGAGTAATTTTACTAAGGCAGCTGTTTCCTTAATCAGGAAAAACACCGACCTCTTAAGATGACATCCAGATGTTTTCTGTATCACTTCACAATATACTGAGTTTCATATGCCATATTTTTAATTTCAGTCACATTCACTTACATCCAATATACTTTCAAATACTTGTATCATCTTCCTGAACTGTAAAAGACCTCACTACTAATACATGACATGTTCTGTACTCTTGACGTCCTTGCCTGGTGTTAGTCTATGAGTTGCTTCTGTGGCTGACAGTGCCTCTCACCAGCATCCAAACCTGTGAATACTGGCCTTCCACGGGTTGGAGAGGGCTTATTTTGTTGGGGACAGAGGGGCCTTGGGAAAGAGTCTTTTAGTGCTAGTGTCTGTTCATACTTCAGTTGTACAGTTGTATGGTGTCTCTTACAGTGGTGCCTGTTGTTCAAAGCAGGACATACCATAGTGGTAATTCATATGGAGCAGGTTAAGAACATGTTCCTCTCACGTGGATATTGTGTAAAAACAGAGATTTAAAACTTCACTAGCTCTTAGCTGTGGGCTCAGTCCTCAATCATGGCTGCTGACACTTGTAATGCCTGCTAGCTTGCCATCTGTCCTTGCTTGAAACAAATGCTTTATTTGACTGGAGACCTGCAGTTCCAGGCTTTCTACTGCTGCTAGGACACAAAGTTGGCATCCCAAATCTTTGACACTGATTTGCTGACACTGAGCTGTTTCATAATTTATATATTTGGGGTGGTGTGGTATTTCAGAGTCTTAGGATTTGAGCAGAGTTTTTGCAGGTGTGAGTCTTGTTTACCTGTATTTGCACCTCGGGAGGCAGTTGCCAGCGCTCAGTTAATCCGTACATGTGCAGTAAATCCAACTCGTTACTCTTTGTGCAGGCTGCTTATCGCACCTCTTGAAAAATTAAAGCTGCCCCGAGTCTGGGGTGAGGAATTCTCAAAGGCTTTTGTAAGTAACAAATTCCTTTTGTTATTACAGGCAATCATTGTGGTTTGTTTACTGCATTCATCACCACCTTTTCTTGAATTATGGCAGCAGGGATATTATTAAATGGTTGGTTCATAAGCTTTCCAGTGCTAGTGGGTTGTAGCTAAGCTTCTAATTGTTCAAGTATATATAAGCTTTAAAAGAACTTATGCTTTTTGACGTTAGTAGATAAATGAACAGTTGCTTTTTCTCCTGTGGTCTAAAGGTTCTTCCTCTTAAATAGTTCTTGGAGTTTGACTGTGTAAGCAATCCTAAATACACATTAATAGTACAAAAGAAAATAACCAACTGTAACAGGAACAAAGTCTTCCTTTATGATTTTTTTTAATTCTGCAATTATCTAGCAATTCCTGTCTTCATTTTAAAGTTTTAAAGTGCAAGTGAGGTATGGAAAATTTACTGTACATTACATTATCTCTTTTGTTTATGCCTTGCACTCTTTTTTGACAGTTTGTAACATTTAATTCTGGCCATTCTGAAATAAGATTTTCAAACACAGTATATCAACGTAGAAGTTCTGTAGTTAAAAAATAACTGAAGTAATTACATATGTTAGCTATTGCTGGTAACTTGAGGGGGCTTGTGCTTTTTGCTGTGTGCATTTGAATGAAATCTGGAAATCTCTCACTAATCCAGTTACTTCTGTTCGATTAAGTTCTCTACAATCTTTTCCACAGAGGGGCTACTCCTCATGGTACTTTGTGACTTCTTTGGTACAGCAGTCAGCTAGAAAAGAAAATTAATTTTCTTGCTGCCAGTAAAACCATAATAAAAAAAGGCTAATTGAATAAAAGAAGGGATTTTATTAAATTTTTTTTTATCTAATGTAATTTATGCAATAATCATGTTTTTTATGTGAACTTTCTCCTGCGAGCTGGTAACCAGCATACTGGATTATTCTGGAAAGGGCAGTACAAATCTAAAAGCTTGCTCATGTTTGTTACTTCCTCAAGTTGTGAAAAAGACACATGCTATTCTAGTTTTCAGGTGAGTGGTTGCTCACAGATACCACAAGCTGCCTGAATCTCTCCAGTAAGTCATTTGTGTATTTCTACAATCACTGTTTTTAAAAGCTTTGCAAAGAGTTGTACAGATGGGCAAAGGTGCTTTGGGTTTGATGTTACGCTTGCAAACTGGAAAGCCTTCCCAAAGTCGGAATGGTGAGGAGTGTGATGCTGGCTGGTGTCAGCGTGTGCTGTTGTGTTGATCAGCTCAGCTGATCTTTGGCTACTGTAGGTGTAGCCTCAAGTGGAGCCACTTGTTTTGAGTGCACTGCCCCCTTCTTCTGTATCCTGGTAGGAAAACTTGAGATTGGGCACCAGCAGTCCTGGGCTGGAGGTGGGCTCGTGTTGGTGTGGCATTTCATATGCTCAAGTCCAGCAGGACCAGGGCTGGCCCAGAGCTAAGAAATTGGTCTTGAACACACTCTGATTCCTGGGGAAAAAGCTCAAAACACACTCTTGACACTTGTGGATCTAGATGTACAAAGTACTTCTACAGCTGTGAAAGTCCTCTTTGAAGGCCATTTGGCTTCTTCTGTTGGCACTGATGATCACACTGATGTGATTCATTACAATGCTTGTTTCCAGAAATGTTATTAATTGTCTCCTCATCTTTTAGCACAGAATATTAATGAATGACTGGAACTCAGCTGGAAGTGAGGACTGAATAAAATAAAACTCACTGGCACCTGCTAGTGTCAAGGTGACAGTAATTGTAGAAGTACTACTTGCTGATGAATTAATGCCAGCATCTGGGTAACTTACCCAGCTGTCATAAACACTGAAAATGTGTTAAAGGAAACAGGTTTCAAATAATATGGCATTTAGGAGTGGTATCACTTAGTATTGCAGATAATGGCAGAATTAAGCTTACACTGTTTCAAGTATTCTGTTATGTCAGGTGGAGAACCACAATTTCTGTAGCATTTCTAGCCTTTCATTGTAAAAATAAAACAAATGTAAATACAGCAAAAATCCTGGATTGTCTTTCAGTAAAGAAGGTATTGGAACAAGTTGTTCTGAGAGGGTTCTTTTTTGTTAGCAGATCACTTTGAACCCAAATCAACATTTGTTATGCTGAGAGGATTTTCTATTCAGTGTTCTGAAGAGCAGGAAAGCAGCCTGTCCCTGTTCATTTTTCTGCTCTCGTTTTCTGCTTTTGCACTGAAATATTCATTTCTTATCCTACTGGGAAAGGCAGTCAGGTACAGGAAAGAAAGCAATAAATCTTACTTAGTGACTTGTCAGTTTTTATCTGTAAATATAAAAACAAAAATGAGAAATGCTTAATTTGATAGATTTAGAAATATTGAGGAAATGTCTTTGTCAATTGAAAAAAATATTAAAATATAATATTCTTTCCTTTGGTGTTAAATTTTAACTTTGGTTACCTTTATATGGAGGACTTCTTAAGGCAGAATTCTGGCTGTTCTTTAATTTATGATGCTGTACCATGTTATGCCTCTTTTAAAATTAGACGTGCCACATACACAATTCTAAGATATTTGTTTCCTGTGCTTTCTTTTCTTCCTGATTAGCAATAGCAATTAAAACTACAATGAGGTAATCTGACATTTTCAAAGGGATTTGTCATTCCAGCCAGAGGAAACATTTTTGTTTATCCAGAGGAGATAACATTCATGCACTATAATGAAAGCCAGTGCTCACCAGATGACAGGTCTGGTCTTTGTCCTGTGGTTGCATCTTTGCAGGCAGAGCCTTGTTTCTCTGTGGGAACACTCTTTTCCCTAATAAGATTTGTTAATGGACGGAAGAGTCTGCAAGATGTGATTGATTGTGGCATTGGGTGTTCTAACATTAGCATCACAGTTCTGGATGTGTGATCTCTTAGTTAGTTAGTTTGTTCTCTCTTGTGAAGACCAAAACTACTTATATGTATTTAAGAAATATTTAAGGCTATCTAATGAGTGAGAGAATAATGTCTTGTTCCCTGGCTTGGTGTGTGTATTGCCTATGGAATGAGCAGACTGTAATAGGAAAGACCTTTACCACCTGGTAAAGGGACTGCTGGTATGCTAGGTAAATAACTCCACAGCCCCCCTTCTTTAAAAAGTATGCTGTCTAGATATGGTAGAGCATTCGAAAAAGTGATAGAGGCCTCAGGAGTGCTTTGTAGACTTTTATATTTGTAGGTAAATATTTAAACTAAGTATGGATGGAAGGGCGGGTTCAGGTATGGGACTGTGACAGCTTCTCCCAGGTCCCAGTTGGAGTACTTCATGTAAGTAATCTTTCATTACTGTTGGATGAGCATTCATGAGGAAAAGCCAGGAAATGTCCTTGAGGCTCTAAAGATAAGCATTGGGATGGGAAATTTTGCCCTGGATATTTTCTTCTATTATAGATAATATCTCTGATTTTTGTGCTCTGTCATTTCTGCCTTTGTTTTGTGCCTCTTGTAATGGCTGTCATAGTTTGTGCTTACCAAACAATCACTTCACTGGGTGATAGTGGGGAAGGATCAGGGCTTGGCAAAAGTTGGAATTTGATTCAGAAGTAGAGATAATAAGTTGAAGTTTCTATTGTTTATTTACTTTTATTACCCAAAAAAAATCTTACACAGCACAGTATTTCTTGTCCAGTACTGTAAGTTTCTGCAGAAAAAAAATACAGTGAACATTGTAGATGATGTGCAATAATTGCAGCTCCTGCTTTTTCTATTATTATTATTATTATTGACTGTTAAAGTTGCAAATTGAGAAATAAAGTGGTTCCTTTCTTTATCTTCACCCTTTTTACCCTTGCTGAAAGAGTATAATTTTACTGCATGAGGCTACAATTTATTGTGCTCAGTCATTCAGTGTTGTTGTAGTCTTGTCATTATTGTCTCTGCTGTTCTACTTCATAGACACTGATTTACCAGACAGTTGTTCAGTCATGTTAAATTAGACCTAGAGATAAAAGTAGACAATGTCCATAGTTGATTTTTATTTTTGGATTTGGAAGGGGAAGGAAAATCACCAGTATGCAATAGTAATAGCCTGTTGAAATTCTCATGTAAACAAGAAGTGCATCTTCACCTCAGCACTTGTTTCAAAATTGTACGATGGTTTAAAATTTTTTTTTTTTTCCTAATTGCCTACTATGAAAATTGTTTAGTGCATTGGAAGAGTTGCATTTTGGACAAGAAAGAATTTAGAATGCCTGGCTTCATTGTGTATTCTAATGTTGGTGTTCAGGGTGCTAGTTTTGTCAGGTCTGAATTACCTTCTCCTTCTATATCCATATGTGGAACAATACTTACTGCTTTGTATCTCATGTTTTACTGCTATGTATCTCATGCTTATTTTTTGATAGCCATTGTTTGTGACATTTCTATACAGTAGGCATTTTTTTGGAGGGAATTTGTGTTGTTTACGTATAAAATAAATACAGTAGAATTTTAAAAATATGTCACAGTAGGTGGAAATATTTGAAAGTAAAGCATTGTTGCTCTACATCACATTTTTGTCCAGGAGCAATGATTGTAAAAGATCTCATTCTGAGCTCACATGTAATCTTTTTAATGATGAAGGACTGATACAGCCCTCAAGGTACAGCAGGTACTGAGCCCTGCTGCCTCTGCTGGGGTTAAGTGTGTGTGTTTTGAAGGGGAGGTCTCCTCTTGTCCTTTCATAAACATCTAAAAAGAATACCTGTGGCACCTTCAACAGCATTCCATAAGATATCTATCTAGCCCCCTTATGTATGGCTAAAGGTAGGGGGCTTATGCTGTGCAGCAGGTGCTTCTACAGAATATCAGGATCCTGGTGTGCCTGTGGCTTAGGAGGGTGATTGTAGCCACTCTCCTGTCAGTACTTCGCTGTTTCGGGGCAAAGAGGCTGATGAGTTGATCACACCATATGCTGTGAAAGGCTGAGGGAGGCCTTTCTTGTGCTAAAAGAGCAAAGGATAGGTTTGGCTTCAACAGAACAAGGGGAAAAACGTGGCTGTGAAACGAAGGAGAGCTTGTGTGCTCTGCATGGGTCACTGTCCCTTGCTCCTCCTGAGGAAACCTGCTAAGAGGTGATTATGTCCTGCTCCAACTGGTTCTGAGTGTCCAGCAAGGCTTTAACCCTTAGGGAGACTGAATTATGGGCTGGATAAAGATCACAAATCCATAGCTAATTCTCATCAGAATCCACATAATTGGTAAACTGGGAAGTCGGAAATATCATGGATTATGAAGGGATTTCCGAGCAAATTGTTTTCCCTGCTGCTTTCCTTCAAGTTTCTCACAGCACTCTGATGCAATCCACTCAAGAAAGTTTTATGACTCCAGACAAAATTTGGCTTGAAATTACTTAACCTCCCTCAAAATATCTTTTACTGTAATTCTAAATCTTAGACTGTTGCCAGAGAAATCTTGAGATCTGTATCATATGGAGAGACCGTGGGATGGGAAGTCTGGATCTTCTTTATAGTAACATGATTGTTCCAGAGTTTTATATTCACACATAAATCACATATTCTGATCACATATTTTTCAATAATAAAAACCTTCCTTCAATGTGGCTTTTAGAAAGTGGTGTTTTACAAATTGTATTTTATTTTTGTGGAAAGAAATTTCTTCATTACCTTGTTTTGCCCAGCAAATGTCTTTATACATTCACATAAACATATATGCATGGCTGCACCACAAGGTGCATCAGATGTACAAACTGATTTCTAATACATAAATATATATAAATCCATCATAAATATGTCTGAGGAGAAAAAACTAGTTGAAAGGAACCATTATTAGAAGGAGAGAACAATGAAGGTGACTTTGCTATTTTGACTGCTACACCTGGGATAATCCCTTTTAGTGTTGCGCAAGATCCCTGTGTAATTCCAAGCAGATAGTCCTTGAACATCCACATACTGAAATCACTAAATAGGTTTCTATATTTAAGTTGGAACAATATTGTTTCTAATTAAAAACTCTCTTAGTAGAGCACTCAGTGCACAAACAGTAAGGTTAATGTAACCCAAGCTGAGCTGTCAGTTGAAGAAAAGCAAAATCTTAGTCCAGTTTTTTAACTATATACCTGGACATAAAAGTTCCTCCTGTTAAATTGTCTGTCATTCTTGTGGGCATATGGTAAGCATTTGGGGTCTTTCTGCTTCATGTTTTTGAAATGGAAACTGAAACTCTTTAGATGCTGCATATCAGTTAAGTCTCACTTGGCCAAAGGGGTGTATTCCAATTTTTTGATTAATTGTGGCACTGACACTCTCTGGGTATAAGCCAGCTGAGTCCATAAAGAATGTAGCACTACAAAATGTGTGAGGTTTATTTTTCCAGTGATGTGGGGGGTGTTTTTGCCACAAATTGCCCGTGCAGCAGGTTGGCAGTACAGCAGCCACGTGGTGACACAGCCCAGGCTCCCACAGCATGCGGAGCCACTGTTAATAACCTGACAGAGAGCAGAGGTGGCCTTGCTGCAGCTGTGTCCCCGTGCTCCAGGAGGACGTGGTGCTAGGGGCAGGGAGCTGCCAGGCAGGGTGCAGCAGCATCCTTGGCTCACAGCCCCTTCCCTGAGCACGGGTGCCTGGCAGGGGCAGCCAGGAGTGCGTAACCTGCTCTGCAGGATCTGCTCTGGCTGTACTGGTGGCTCTGGCTCGATGCTGGCCGTGCCAGGAGCAGGTCATCTGGGCATTGTCACTGTGTGATCCTGCTGTGTGAACTCTCTCCTTACCGGGTACAGAACGGGCTGTGCTGCTCCATTCCTTTGACGTCACTCTAAAGGAGCAGGGATTCTTCATTGTGCTGAGATGGATTGTACCATATGCTCAATAATGATATTAGCTAAATTAATTTAGTTGGAGCAACAATGCATTTTCCAACACTTGGTTTCTTCTTAACTTTCAGGTTTTCCGAAAAAAGGCAGTGGAGCTTGGAGAGAAATTGCTACCTGCTTTCAACACTCCCACTGGGATACCTTGGGCTTTGCTTAATATCAAGAGGTAAAACTACTCCTTTTGGTGACTAGAACACATAAAAAGATTATGTTGAATCCATCTTTGCCACAAAGCTATTACAATGGCTGCAGAGTTTTTGTTCTTTTGGTTCTATAGCTTAAATTGGGAAATTTAAGTGGATATATGTTGCACACAGGAGAATACATACAGAAGTATATTTATTCATTTCAGAACAGTGTTTTTTTGTCAGTCAGTATGTTGTTCATCCTGAAGTCCTTTCAGTGTTGTTTTAGGTAGGCTAATAGCATTAGGACATGTGCTACTTTGAAAGTTTTCTAGCCATTTTGTACTCTTATTTTCATCTGTTCTCAAATGTGGTATAAGCATGTCCTTCATATCAAGAAACAAGACGAATACTCGCTACAAGAGACTCACTGTTTTCTACCCTCTTCTGAGGAGTGGTTTTGCTTTGGGCAGTCATGGTTTCAAGGCAGCTCCGTGTTTGCTGCTCTGTAGGAGATGCTTGCTTTCCTGAAGTCCCTCTTACCTCCAGTATCTGGCTCCAGACATGTCAGCGATTTCTTGGTCCAACTCAGGACTGCTGCCTGTGATACTGTGCTGGTAAAGAAAACAGTTTATTTGCACTGCTTGATGAAGAATATTGAAAATTTTCACATTTCACAGCCTGTGAGGTGCATTTGTGTATTCGTAAGGACACATCAACTTTCTCCATACCAATAATAAACCCCCGCATCACTCACCACAGGAAAGTGAAAAATATGTTCACATATGTGTATGTTGGTGATGTGTTTTTTTGAGTGGCTGCCTCCTTGACAGTCAGCATCTTCTGCTGTTCCCTGCTTGCTCTGTATTTATGAGTACACCTTTTCCCCATGGTGGGATGGACATTGACATGTTGCTTGATTGGCTGTGTCTGCTTCTGGCTTCCCAGTAAACTGCTCAGGGCCAGTCCTGCAGAAACCCCTGGCATGTCAGTTCAGAAAGGCTTATCTTCCACCTTCCTTTCAAACAATAGTGAGGTAGAAAGCCAAAAAAAGCACATCTCTGTGTGGAAGCAGGAGGGAGTTTGTGACTCCTGAACTTTCTCATCATTGAAGGAGCTGGTTAACTGCTGCCTCATGATGATCCTTGGGCTTTGGTTCGTTACTTACATGCATGCCAATAATTTTTTCACAATAGGCTTTAATAAGTTATGCACAAGTTCAGTAGTACAGCAGCTTGAGGGATGGTGGTTATTTGTTTTAAAGCTTAGAGAAACTTCTGAATACAGAAGCCTTGCATATGTTTGGAATTGCAACACAACTATACCTTGCTCTACATAGTATATTTAAGCATGCCTAAAGTATTCAGGCTAAAAATGTGTCTTTTATATAGCCCTTGTCTAAATCCCTCCTTAACTGTTAATTTATAACTGTTATTCTTGCATGTAGTTCAAATTATTGGCAGATCTTTATGGTTTGTTCCTACCTTCTCACAACAGCTGCTGTGGGGTACTACAGATGTCAGCTGCAAACAGTGCAAGGTGGTAATGCAAAAGGGATTAATTTCCTACCTGGCACAAAAGTGAAAGAGGACTTCTGCCGAGATAATTTCCATTGCTGTGGCAGAAAAATTGACATGAAATGCTGGGTTCTTGGTTATTCGTTCTGAATCCTTGCACATCTGCCTGACTTTGACCTTCAGTAGATGACTCTTCCATAATACTGTGAGTAAACAAATATGCTGTCATCCAGGCTTAGGAAATGCTAAGCCACTGAAGCCTGCATACATTGCGGATCTAATATGCCTCATTTCTGATTAGTATTTTATTTTGATTTATGGTTCAAATTGGAAAACACTCACAATAGATTATGGGTGTCAGTGGTTATTTTTAAATTATTATTTCTGGATTAAGAGATGAGCTGGATGTTTGTTTAACTTTGCAAATGTTCTTCAGAAAATAGTTGGTTTTCTCTGCTCATCATAGCCAGATTTAGTGTCTCCTTGCATGCCTCTGTGTGTAAACATATATATGTGCTTTTGTCTTCTTGCATACCAAAGACATCCACATGAAGTATTATTCTCTTTATCTTTTCCATTGTTTCAGTTCATCCTGCCTCTTTCCTCATCACTTAGTAATCACAGGGCACTTACAGTCTTGTTTGTGGAACTCATTATCAAATATGATAAAAAGTTCATTGTACTATTCTTCAGCTAAAAATACTTGCCAATTCATGAGTATGTTTACCTGTAAAACTTCCTTTGGTCTCTAAAGTACAATTTAAATTATTAGATCAGTGATTTGTAGGGGGATTTCCTTTTCTTTCTAAAGTTTCAGTTGCACTTCCATATTTCTAATGTTGCTTTGTATTTTCACTTCAGCATCTGTTTTTCACTTCTGCTTGCTGCAAAAATTGAAATTCCTTCTATGGCTCACTTGCTTTCTAAGTAAACAGTGTGGTGTAGCACTTGTGGATTTTCTGGCTTAAAGTGGAGGTAGAAAGGGCTGAAGAGAGAAGTGTGTAAGGTAGTGGTGGGTTGACAGACAGGTTTGAGTCTTATTTTGGGGGATAAGCAGCACAAACTGGCAAAGCCACTTCCATTTATTAATTTGCTTATTTATTTCTTTTCCTCTCTCACACAAATCCTTTGTTTAGATATTTCCTCTTCAGTACTTCTAAAATGCCAACTGTAACAGTTTCTGAAAATACCACTAGATCCTTTTTTTCTTCTTCCTAGTAAGCTGTGTCAATCTGGCTTCTCCATGCTAAAATTGTCATTTCTCTTTCTCTCTATTAACTTTAAGTAGTTCATGACTGATCAGTCAGATTGCTTGTGTATTTGTGTAATTTACCTCTCAGATTTATAGAAATAAAAAAATCTGAAATAATATCTTGCTTAGTGAGTTAAGTAATCTTAACAAATACCCAGACTTGCATCAAGTTTGCAGGATCAAGCAATCTTTGTAACATATCTATTTATTTTTACCCCTGTTACTGTTAAAGGGGAAGGTGTATGGGACTTGTGTTTGTGGGATGATGCCCAGCTGTCAAATACAGAAAATAACCCAGATTGTTGTTATTCTGTTGAATCAATCAGGAATAAACATCTGACTATGTAAAGTCTGTGCTTTATTTCTTTCAGATGGAAGTTTTGTCTTTATGTCAGTTTTTTCCCTTTTGAAAACAGACCTGTATCTGTTTTTTTCACTATTTCCAATAACACCACATTGCTACCTGCCAGTAAGCAACACAGAAGAATTTCTATATGAAAGAGTATATTTTCCATTAAATGTTTACTCTATATACATTGACCAGTAGCGTAGTTTTAAGGTTATTTATTGTGTCTTGTGTGCTGTGATGTAGCAATACTGTTAGGCATTAAAGTGCCTGCCTTTTTATGAAGAATCAATGTAGCATATAACCTTTAAGTGCATCTGAAACTGTGAAAAATAGTTATGCCTTGCCTTAATGAAAAAGTTTCAACTGGAGTAAATAATATTTTTATTTCTGGAAACATAACATCCTAGGAATGGAGGCTTTTTGGATGTCCAGCCTGTTCATAAGTGTTGTTGTGGCTAAGAGGGATACTGTGCCTGTTTCTCTGGCTCACTGACAAACCTAAATTATATAATATAATTTCTGTCTTAAGGGATCATGGGAAGTGTTGTATAGAAAGAAAAGCTGTGAGGTATTGTTGGAGTGGGTTAGAGTGTGAAAGCCTAACAGAAGTTAAAAAAGAGGAGTTTGAAATACATGCAATTTATTTGTATTGAAATCAAACCACAGGGAGTGGTAAGATTTACCTGACATAATTGTAGAATGTTTACTGTGTCTGGTGTCAGTTCAGGATTCTCTGCCTTTTACAGTTTAATATTGATTGTACATAAATAGTGGATCTGAGTTATTCAATATGACATACTTTATGAAGTGAAATATCAGGGGCCTTGCTAAATTGTTTGCACAAAGTATATATTTGTAGGTAACTGAGGATGGAAGTGACAGACCTGAAATATTTATGTCACTAGGATGTTGTTAGCATGATGTTAAAGCAAGGTCCTCTTTTGACTTTCAAAATTACTTTTTTTTTTTTAATTGCTACATTTTGTACAGCATAGTTAAGTTATGCCACAGGCCCTTCCAAGCCTCAAAGTGTTCAGTTTAAATAAGAGTTTCTTGACACTTCTGAACCCTTGCAGCCACTGTGTAATCAGAGCAAAGAAATACACCCATAACACAGTTTCAAACACTGGTTTTTTATCCTACATCACTTGGGCAAAAAAAGAGAGAAAATAGCAAGAAAAAATTCACCCATAGTTTTTTTTTATTTAGAACAACTTTTTACCACCAGCTAAGATTTCTGTTCTGTGACAGTAGTGCTAAATAGGGTGGTTGTCCACAGCTTGCCCAGCAGAACCTGCCTGCTTTGGAGAGGGGCTTTATGCTAGAATGCTGCAGTGTTTGGAAGGATGACACACACAGGTGGTGTTGTCTTATGGGACACTCACTCTGGTATTTCAGACTGCTGGTGGCAGTGTTTTAGGTTGCAGGCATTTAAAGGAGCTTCTCTGTCAGCACTTTCCACATAGGTGGAAATGTGGCCAATAAACCAACCACCTTGGAGGTATGAAATGTTGGTCTTTAAGCAATGCAATTTGCTTGAAAATATTTCAAAGTTTCAAGGTAATTCCCAATTTTAAAACATGATTGAAATCTCACAGTCTTCAAAATGTCTTGTGTGTGTGGTACTTCATTAGAAAAACTCCAGTATTCTTAAGGAAAGAATTCAGCATATAACAGAATGGTTCTTTTTGAGTTCTGTGACATCTCCAGAACATCATAATCAATGCACTTAAGAGTACATACCTTTATAGTTTGTAAGGAGCTTTAGTGCATTGCCAAAGTTTGAGAATATAACAAAGGGATCCAAACATGTAAATTCAGTAAACCTTTTTGACAGCTTGATTCTCCCACTTACACTGTCAGAAATGCCTGAAATGTGATTGATTGTTGCATTATTTTGCAAAATTTTTGTATGATAGTATATTCTTTAACAGAATTAGCAGTTCATGCTTCCACTCATCCAAGTGACACAAGAAGCACTTTCTTGCAGAGATTTAACCAGGATGGATATGTAATTTTTCTGGTTTGCACTGTTAACTCCAGTGTATAAATTTTAAAAAAATTTAAAAAAAAAAAAAAGAAGCCTGCAGAATTTGCAGAGATTTGCAGAGTTAAATAAAGGTTATTCTTCAAATTTAACTGTATTTGGGAAAAATAAACCTATTTTCAAAGGGAGTTTAGAGATGAAAAGCTTACACTGTCTGCACAGTTTGTTATTGTAGGATCATGCAGAAGCTGTGTTTAGATGAAATCTTTAATTATATCCCTTCTGTTTAATTTTGGCATAATTTTAGAGGAAGAAATCAAAATTACCTAAGAAAAAAGCTAAAAGTAACAGACATAGTTTATAAAGGCTTTGTATGTGTGGTTGTGGCAAATTACTCCACTGATGTAATAAAGGGGTAATAATAACAAAAAAGGATTTGGATATTGAGTCAAACATTGAGATTTCCCCTGCAGCAAAGCAGACCAATGGAAAGCAGACTTTCACCTTCAGGCATTTGGATCACAGTGTGGATTTGTATTAGCACTGATGCAAAGAGATAATCCTGGCTGAACTTTGCCTCTCTAAAAGTTATTTGTTTTGTGTTAAACATATGTTTTGGCATAGAATGATCTGTCTGGATATACCGATCTCTTTCCATTGACTAAAGAAGACCTTGCACAATTCATTGAAAGCACTAACATCTTGAGATGAGGAAATTAATTACATCCTAATTTATAAGTAACTAGTGACAAGGATGATCTCAGTAAAGGGTACATTTTTTCAGCACAGCCATTTCAGTTCATTGCATGATCATAAACAAGTTTACATTTCTTGACTCAGTGTGGAATGCAAAACAACTTGGAAAAATAGTTATGCGTGTTAAATAACAGAAAATTAGAAATTTTCAGGTTTTAGGACATGTTAGAACACCACAGGAAACAAATTCCTTGCCATGTCTTTGCCTTATCTGAAATTGCTTGCTGTGTCATCACCTCACCTGAAATGACTAGCTAGTTCCACATTGCATGACTAGTGCTTTATATTCAGTATTCAGTGTATTTGACCTGTAGTGGTGTCTGATTTACTATTAAGCAATATAAAAGAATCTCATTTATAATAATATCACAAAAATTTCATGAGATAGTTCAAGGAATGTAGCTCTTTGTTGAGAAAGAAAAAGAACTAAGAAAAATATTATTTTGGTGATAGCCCATAATGATAGGCTGTATTATTCAACTAGCAGCTTCAATTCAATATTGTAATGCAGAATTTGTGTGGGAGGCTGCCCTCTGGCAATAACACAGGAAGAATTTGGGACCTATTATTATTACTGCAAAATATCCTCCTCAGTTTAAGTGCTTTCTTTATAGCCAAAAGAAAGATTTTAGTCCCAGATTATAAGTTTAAACACTCTTTCCCCTCTGTTTATTAGTGCAATGCAAAATGAGTATAGATATTTGCAAGTTCATAATTATCATATTACTTATCTGTGGAAAAGCCTGTGAGTATTAGTTATGGCACTCCTCAGCACAAAATGTACGATTACAAACACTTTATAGATCTCAGTGGTGCTAACAGTAGGTAATGTTCTTTTACAAAACCAAACAAACCTGCTGCCAGACAGCCCCACAGAAACCAGCTGCTTACCGGAGGCTCCACTTTATGGGCCTTGCCCCCCTCATCAGCAGACACCCTCCAGGGTATCAAAACCTTCCCTGACTGTTGTAAGATTTTCTCTTGATGGCTTAGGAAATGGGGAATTGCTTTTTTTTTTTTTTTTTTTATATTATTTATAAAGAAGATATAAAGGTTTTCAGTGCCAGAAAGGGGGAGGATAAGCAGGTTGAACTGTTTTGTGTTTTGCCCTAGAATAAATCAGGACTAGGAAGTTCACCCCAGTCACCTATGGCATATGCCAATAGGAGGCATGTCCCAAGCATGTACCTCTAATTTCCTGCCAGTCTGGTTGTAACCAGTCCTTCATTGAAATGCAGTGACACAGAGTGGGAAAGTGCTGTCAGATCCTCAGTTTGCTTCCTGAGAGGTAAGACCATTCTTGCTCCCCTGCAAGTTTTTGAAGTTGCATTTACTGAAAATAGGATTTTATAAATTAGCATATGGCTAATCGGGGGTGTTGTTCGTGCTCTTGCTTTAGCTGGATGAGTGCTGCTATCACCTCAATATTGGCAGATAATCAGGAGTTCCTTGTATGCCATACCTTCCCATTGCCTGGGAGTTGCAAGGGGACCCATAGTGTTGAATTGCCAGACATATTTGAGAGGTGGAGTTGTTTGTGAAGATGTGCAGGAGGATGCTCACTTCCAGATGAGATACATTTGCATGTTCACCGCCACAGCAGGAACAAGCTCCCTCTGGAGTGGGTCACTGCAAAAGGTACTGAAGCAGCTTGAGGAGCATTTATCCTGCCCTGAGCTCAAGTGCCCAGGGCCTGGGCTGCTTTTCCTTGGCCAGTGCTGAGTGTGCTGGGAAGCTGACACCTGAGTGCAGGCACATTAATCTTTGCACTTGGTTAAACATCATTTCCCTTTTAATTGCTTGTATCATGTGTGACCTAATTTTCATCTGTGTATAGGAAATGATAATCTTACAAGCAGACAAAATGTGACTGTCAAAAGAGGCTTCCTTCAGAGGGAAGGGAATCACTTTCTAGAGACTTCAGGTTTCATTAAATGCATAAAATGAGCACAAGTACATCTCAGTCACTTCCACCACAATTCAATTTACCTCAGAAAAAACACATAATCTAAAAACAATAGTTGTGTTGGGATTATTCCTCCTAAGAATTTTCCAACAGACAAATTATAAAGCCACTTATGAGTTGTTTACTTTATGTATTTGTTACAATCTATGTACATTTGCAGGATTTTGCCTGCAAAATCCATGACTCATTTCTCATTAGGGAAATCTTGAAATGACCATGAAAAGCGGAAGGGGGGGCATTTGCAAAGTGCTTTGCTTGTGTATTTTAGCTGGAATTTGATACTTCTGCCTGCTTAAATTCTCAGCTATGTGGGGTTGTTTGGTTATTTTTCCTGCAGTGGTTTAAGCATTTATATGACGTGGTAGATAATAAGGATTGAGATCGACTAAGGCAATAACTGACTGATGTTTGTAGTCACTCTGTATTCTTACCATCCTAAAGCGGTGAGCATGAGCAAGAGTTGCTAACTGTATTTTTTCAGATATTGTTACTGAGAACAGATTCTGCTGCTATCTTCAAACAATATTGGAATTTTTCCCTCGCTGAAAAAGCAATTTCCTTCAGTACTTCTCAAAGTACATTTTAGGTTTCAGATAAACACATAGATGTATGTATTGGTAAATCTTTATTAATCGTTTTCTGGTTTCTTACTGCTGCTGATTCAAGAGGCTCTCTCCTTAATGTCCACCAAACCATGGCCTCTCAGCTGGACAGCCAAAATCCTGCTGCAGCTGGCACAGTTGTAGTGCATCATGTATATCACAAATAACAGCTTTACTTACCTGAATTTTCAACTTCTCTTTTCAGCACTTCATAATCTAATTAATACTGTGAAACTTGAATTTTGTGGTTTTCGGTTTCATTATACCAGTGCTGAGGGGAGTGTGGTATGCTATTTTTATAAGCATGTTTAATTTTACGATGACTATTCATAACTGCTTCTGACACCTTTTGTTATTCAGAAATTCATGGCATATGTGTTTTCATGGATATGTCAGATACTCTTGCAGTACAATTTTCCATTTAATCTCTTAGATTGACATTTAAAACAACAAATTAGCATGAAATAGGTTATCTTTTTCCCCCTAGAAATGTCTGTTATATCAGAATAGTAAGAACATTTATACAGATTCATTTTTTGCTTTGCCTTTTAACAGAAATGAAAGTTTATTATTTGTTGAGAATTCAAGAGTTTGTTTTCAGGTGTGATGTAAGTATTAATTTCTTGCCTGCTTGTGTAATTACTGATCATTACTTGCATTTTCTCAGCTTTATGACCAGCTTCTTACACCCAGCTGAATACAAAACACCTAATTTTTTTAAACAATAATCTCAGCATTAAATACAGATGCCTGTGGTGCTGTGTTTGTTACTTTCAGTTATCTAGATGTTGATCAATGTAACAGCACAGTTTTTGGTGGGAAAACTGCTATGTTGTTTGTCATATTGTCCCTTAAACATCCAGATCCTTAATCTAAGTTGCAATTTTTTAGTACAAGGTTCTGGCATCATCCAGTTCCTTTTTGTGGTGTGTTTTCTGTAAATCAAAACTCTTGCAATCTGTCTTTGATCCTGCTCTACTTTGTGTATTTTTTAACCCTGCTACTCTTCCACACTTGGTCCCCTCTTCTAATCCATTTTGGTTTTGGAGGAGAAACACACTGATGATATTTTCAGCTCTAATAGTTTTTTCTACCAAACTAGATTCTGTCCTTGCCCACACATCCTCCACAAGAGGAATCTGAATCCTGGATGTATCATGTTTTCCCAATCTAGGGGTTGCTTTTCTGAGCCTTTTTCCAGATGTTTCCGTTTGATGGCATGTGAATATTAATATTTGAGAATTGTACTGGGCATTGTTCCACATACGTCTTCTGAGACTTCTGGGCAGATTCATTTCCTCCCCTTCCTATCTTCCATCCCCCCTTCCATCCCTCCTTCTTTACCTCCTTGCTTTCCTACATCCCTAATGTTCTTGAGGTCACCTAGTTGATTGGCTCTCTGCAGCTTCTCAGTGGAACATATTCTAAAGTTGCTGCTTTAAGTTATGATCATTTATGGAAGGGTTGATCCATAACTCCTGCTTGTCCCAGTGTATCATCTTATACACTGTTCCTTAATATTGTAAATATATTTAAATATTTGAATATTCTGATTATCAAGCCTGTGTGTATTTTGGTATACATTGGGGGTGGAGGGGGTGTGTATGTATACCTCAACACAAACATATAGATGTTTTACATATATATATATATATATATATATATATATATATATAACATATTTGTAACATTTAGCAGTGTAAGGCAAATTGGGCTCCTGAAGGTTAGCTTGGGAGAAAAAAAACACATAATAAAAAGCTTGCGTCTGCTTTTGCTGCTGAAGGTTATATATTCTCTAAAAATTCCTATTCTTATTTCTAGTCTTTCAAAAATACAAAATTACTTTCTCTTTACCATTCCCCAGAAGACTTTAGAAACATTAAAAATCACAAACACCTGAATAAAAAGTGCTGTCAGCATTCATTTGTTGCTGACATTTGCTCTTCCCTTTCTGACACTTAAGCTGACCATGTGAAGACTTCTGTTAGATCAAAATAGACTTTGGATGCCACAATGTCATAATTCTCATATTTCTACACTCATCTTTTACAAAGAAAGGAAAGTGAGGAGAGAAAAAAGTATACATTTTAAGCATGAGGCTGGAGAAGTAAACCAGTTTCTGGGCTTAATGGAAAATGAAAAAAACGGTGCATTGACTTTACATGAATAATCCTTTCCGTCTTACTAAAACACCTTTTGTTACTAACACAGATATGGACACAGGGGAATATATGCTATTTGAATGTGGCTTTAATTATCTTTGCTGTATTTATAACTGAATGCTCTTGATGAGAACTGTGATGAACTTTACCCTGTATCTCTCTAAAGTTGTCTTCCTTTACTAGATCTCAAAATTTCTTGCAATATGTGCAAGATGTTCAAGACTTCCGATGATTTCTAATGACAAAGTCAGTTGATGAAGAAATTTTACAAGTCTCAGCAGTGAAGGTTTTCAACAATGTAGCTATGAGTAAACCCTCTTTTCCTCTTCAACATACATTGGAACATGGTATCCACTTCTAACTTTTGTCATTAAGAAGATTCTTTAAGAATTCATTTTTAAGCTTTTGTGGTTTTTCTACTAACTACACTAAGTCAAATTATAATTTATAATTTATTGGCCTTATTACAACACTTCATTAAAATGTCAGAAGATTCAGCTTCTAGGCAGGGGATTACTGCAAGAGCTGTGTGTGCGGTGTTCCTGCGTATGGAAATAGCTTCAGCACTTATGTTCTGCAGCATGAATTAACAAAGATTGATTGCAATCTGTTTTTATTAACTCAAGGAAGAAAAGCAGTGTAGTGATATTAAGAAAATTAATTATAACTTTCTAATCTAGTAATTAATGTGCAGCTGGGCATGGGTGCAGTTAGTGCATTTCAGTAATTTGGCAGTCCTGACAAATTATCATCATCCGTTTTAAGGTAGACAACTGTTCTTTAATATTTTATCAGATTTTTATAATCTTTAGCATTTCAGAATGGCTTTAGCAACATAGATGTTGGACATGGCCTTTCACCATAATAACGTGAGCTGAAATTCAGCTTTATCTTTCAGAACTGAGGTTCAGTTGTAATTTTTAGAACCATCTATCATTCTTTTCCAGTGTTGTACTGAAATTTCTTCTGAAGCAGTTGTATGAAACGGTGATTACTGGTAATTGACCTGCATATGTTGAATTGTCTTAAAATGCTACTGAGAATTTAATGTATCCTGTAAATTAAGATGCTTCCAATTAAATAGAGTTCTTATGATAATCATTTTCAAAACTAATCAAGTAATATAATGGAGTTACTAAAACTCTTACTGACTTACTTTTGACAAATTAATAAATGTAACCAATGCAATTACTGTAATGGTCATACTAGTCTGCATTTTTCATAGCCTATCCCTGTAGGTTTTTCAGAAATGCAAGGAGAAAATAGAAATTACCTAGGTGTGTTGAATTAGCATGACAAGGTGGCTTGAGGGGGAGAGTATTTGTGCCCTTCTTGCTTTCTTTATGAGGCATGAAGGTTATTGTGGGTCACCCCTTGCTCAGAGTCTCTTGTCTATTAGGAAATTAGATTATACTGAACAGAAATTACAACTAGGATTCTAGTAGCAAAATTGATAAGAGAAAATGCTCTTAAGCAGACTGCCTGGTTTTGCAACTATCAAACCTGATCTACTAAAATCTATAAAGAATTGTAATCTCAGTATGGTTTATATTTAGTCTTGCTTTTAACAAGTGATTGGGAAAAGCACAAAGCATTTATGTAGATCAGACACTGACAATGGTCTAAAACTATTCAGTATCCTTACACTGTCAGTGAACAGATAGTTAAAGCCACCTGATTTATTTACATAAGACTTCTGGGGAATTTGCTTGTCTTGTTTTAGGAATTTTGTTGTTAAGTTTTCATTAGGAATGCATTAGAGAAGGTGTTCTGGGAGACTAAAGCCAGGAGTTTTCAGTCCAGTGAATCTTGTCCTTTCACTTCCTTTGTGACACAATTTCAACAGAAAATGAATAGCATTTGCCAGAAGAGCTTTTCCCCTAGTTCTTGAGATATTCTCCAGGAATTCAGAAGCGTTAAGTTTTCACTCCTCAGAAATGTGCTTTTGCTCCCTAGGTTATTGCTTCCTTGAAAAGAAAGCATTAGCTAGAGAGTCCAAATCAGATATTACTGATAGGTGGATAATGGGCAGGTTATGCCTAAGCCCTTGTGAATAATTAAGATCAAGGAATCAGTGTGGGTGTCTTAATTAGCAGGTTAGTTCAGCTCAGGAGTTGAACTTCTTAAGTGTCTCTCCCAGTCTCCCCCACTTGCTGTGTTTTGTGGGTAAATGCAAAAGTGCCTATAAGTGGATATTTGTTTGGCACCATTGATCTGCTTGTTCTCAGGCCATGTGGGTGTCACTAACCTGGTTTTGGATAAAGCAAACCCATCTATATCTTCTGTTTGATCCAGCTCAATCTGAGCAGAGAGCTAGCCAAATCAAATATTTTAAGCAGAAATGAAAAGATTTGACTGCTCTATAATGACAATAAAATATATAAAGGATTGGGGGAAGTAGGGAAGTGAGTTACTGAGGCTCTAATCAAATAACAGCCATGGAATTTCAGAAAGGACCTACTTGGAAATTCTGTTGCTATAGTGGAAAAGAATAAGATTCATGCAGATCTCATGTCAGTTTTGCTTTATGCATAACTCTCAGATACACAAAAAAAACCCCAAAAACAAACAAACAAAACAATCACAAAAAATCAAACACTAATTATGGAACTTGAAAATTGTCTGAGGTATATTGTCTGACCTTAATGACTGTGAATAATGCATGGTGGTGGTGACCATCTTATGCTGGCTATTGATTTGTGTTTCACAGCCGGTGGCATATCAGTGGTTTTAGGACCCTGAAATATTCCATTTTGTTCTTCATATTAAAAAAAATTATTTTAATAAACTAGCTTGCACTTCAAAATTAACAAATGGGCAACCCTGTGGTTTATTGCATTAGTTATATTGAACAAATCACTTTGGAACAAATCAAATGAATAAAGAATATAGTGAATTTGGCTGGCTTTCTCTTTGGACACATGGTTACAAATAATTAATATTTGAATTGTTCTAATAATTGAATGGTTTGAATCTGTTTCAAACCATTTTGTCAATATCCTAAGTTCCTAAATTGTTTTATTTTCAAATTTGCCAATTGTTTTCTTTGAAGTTACCAATGTCACACAATTTTCATGAGCATTTGCAGTAATAAAGCTCAGTTTGGACATGGCAAAACAAGAGTAGTTACATGACATGCAGCTGTTTGGAGAATGAGATATTTTTAAGTGTCTTAGGTATTCTTTGAAGTCATTCTGTGGTGGATTAGGCAGTTCAGCACTGTAAATCAGTTTGATCACGCTGTAACTTTCAGTTAGATCAGCTGCACTTTTTTCCTGTGCTTTCATGTATTACAAGATATTACAACTGACAAAGAGTACACATTAAAGGATTAGTTTGTAGATATGTAGGATAAAATATAACCCTAAATGATATCCAGTGGTGTAAGTCATTCAGCTGTGCTGAGAAAATGGGTGGTTGCAGAACTGACATGGGTACTAATGTCCAAAAGCTCCTCCAAATTCAGTCATGTATATAAATGCCTCAAGGCTTTTTATAGCTATCTGAGGTTTTTCCTCACAGCATTAAAAGGTATGGGGTCTTAACTGCAAAACTTCAATTTTTGTGTAAGGCCATTCCCTTGGGTTCTGTCACTGGTCACCACAGAGAAGAAATCAGTGTCTGCCCCTCCTCTTCCCCTCACAATAAAGCTGTAGACTGTGGTGAGGTCTCCCCTCAGCCTCCTCTTCTCTGGGCTGAACAGACCAGGTGACCTCAGCCACTCCTCATGTGGCCTCCCCTCAAGGCCATTCACCATCCTCATTGCCCTCCTTTGGACACTCTCCTGTGGCTCAATGCCTATTTCAAATTGTGGCACCCAAAACTGCCCCCAGCTCTCAAGGTGAGGCTGCCCCAGCTCAGAGCAGAGCAGGACAATCCCCTCCCTTGCCTGGCTGGTGATGCTGAGCCTGATGCCCCCCAGGGCAAGGTTGGCCCTCCTGGCTGCCAGGGACTGCTGATTTGTGTTCAACTTGCCATTGCCCAGGACCCACATGTCCCTTTCCATGGCACTGTTTTCCAGGATAACATTCTCCAATTTGTCCATACATCCAGGGTTGCTCCATCCCAGATACAGAATCCAGGACTTTCCCTTCTTGAACTGCATATGGTTGGTGATTGCCCAGCCCTCTAATTTGTCACGGTCTCTCTGCTGGGCCTCCTTTTCCACAAGGGAAGGGGTTTTTAATAATAATTTTGGAATTATTATAGTAGAGAGTAAGTAATAAAGAGAGTAAAGAGTTATGCCTGGCAAGTCAACCTTAAGAATGAATAACTCAATGAGCAACACTTTGGTATTGTATTCTGCCTTGACTGACTAAGCTCACTACAGACTGACTTTTGTAAGGACAGGGAAGAGTAGGAGCTCACTAACATGTTGGGGAGAACATTCAGCCTGACTACTTATCCAGTGGGCAGATGTGGACTCTCTTTTAAGTGTTGAGTTAGGTGGATGCACGCAGCCAACATCCAAAATATGTGGTGTTCTCACTCTAATCTCACATAGAAAACTGAGTGTCCTTGTGTTTCCTTCTTTTTAATGAGCAGACTGTGACACATAACCTAACGGAGTAGACCTGGCTTAGAGGACGTGGTATGACTGAACATAATTTTAAAAGACGTACCAGAATAGTCTGTTGTTTTATATTAAACAAGCAGTAATAAAACCCCAGAAGTAAATGCCATAGATACATGCATGTAGCTGTAGGAATCCATATAGCAGAGGGTAAAGACAAAATGGGACTTGTATAATCATGGGCTAGTTTGAGACCTATTGAGAAAGAAATAAAAAGAGGTTAGCCAGACAGCTAAGTAGTTTGTTCCAGCAATTTGCCTTCACTGGTTTAAACTTCATGTTAAAATGACGTTTTTATTGTTATAACACCGACACATCTTTAGGAGGAAATTAGCTAATAGGAGGGAACAATCTTTCAGCAAATTAAATGAAAGGCTACTATTTCCACTTGGCATCTGTGAAACTGCTGCTACATTCCTTGAAATAGTGCTTAGAGAAATAAATGAGCAAGTATTCCTTATAACTGAGCTTTAATGGTATCCATATGCTATATATCTTGTAATGGTGCTCATGTGCAGTTTCTGTGTAGTATAAGAAAATTGAGTATTAGTCTGTCAAAGGCCCTTTAATGTAAATGTTTTGATTCAATTCTTAGCTGTAGAGAGGCTCATGTGTTTTAAATACATCCCAGCAAATTGTGGTTGGTGCAGCAACTCTGACAGTCTTTCCAGCTGACCTTTCAGGTTGCCCATTTCATGTCATACAGCAACCTCTCTAGGTAATGAAAGCTGCTGGAACAAAGATTCTAAAAATGTATCGTTTTGAATTTAGTTCCTTTCAAATGAGCATTTTCTAACAGGCATTAGAACATCCAGTCTTCCAGCAGTGTTGTCTCACATCATGTCACAGTGTTCTACTGAGGCCAGAAATTAACTGCTTTCTCTATCTTTTACCCAGAATTCCCTTTGTAAAGTAGTTGAGTTTTGCTTAACTAACTTTGTCAGCATTGTTTTAATTGGTAATCGCTTTTGGGCTTGTCTTTGAAGGCTTAAATATGTCATTTGAATATTCAGCCTGTTGTATGGTTGAGGTTTACCAGCATCTGAGATTTTCGTGAGTGGTACAAGTTCATAAAAGCCTACTTTTGAGTAAATTTTGTTTGTGAGACAGATTGATTTGTTGTTAATTGGTCGTGAATTGACTAAACATGTCTTAGGTACTTCAAATGATTAGGAAAAGACCTGTTGTTGTCCACAAAGACCACAGCTGTAGCAGAGGTGGTTCTTCATGCTTGGCTTTCAGGGAGAAGAAGGGAGCCCGGCCTTCTATATTCTATCCCTGCATTCACCCACACATCAAAGAAAATTTGGACTCTGATTGCTGACCCTTGAAGATACCCTTTGGAAATCTGCCTTCCTGAAAGAGGCAGGAGTGAGAAAGGGGAGTCATCTCAATTTTTTATTTACTCTGATCACTTTGACTTGGGCCAGTGTGTTGCTCTCATGCTCCCAAACATGTGATGTAATGTGTCAAGAAGTTACTCGTAGTAGACCTAAAGATAGTTTATTTTGGTGGCTTTTGAGTTCAAGGTCTCTCTGGTACTGAAAAGACAATTGTGCACATTACCAAAAGTACTTATTTTGACTGACATTATCATTCAGAAGTGTCAAAAAAAACAAACCAGTATGCCATATCTATCCAGAATATACTGCGTTCCAGACATGATCTTCATTGCACTGGAAAAGCAAATATGGTACTTCTTATGTGACAACTCTTGCAAGATATTCCATACTATATCGTTCCAGTCTACAGCTGGGAGTACAGAAGAGAAAAAAAGGAAAAAAAAAAGGAGGAATTAAAAAAAAAAAAAAGCTTGAAATACTTGATCTTTCACTAAAGCCATCAAGAGCAGTGAGGGATTACAAAAAACATTTAAAATCTTTGACCAAATGTTTTGCTGGAATTGAGACAGAAACCCAATTTTCTTAAATGCTTTATAAAACTGTATCATCATTGTTCTTATTGATCATTTATAAAAGAAAAATAGCAATGTACTTTCCCCCTGTATGCTGTTAATATGCAGAAGCTTTCTCAAGGTGATTAGCGAAACACTGTGTACTGGTACAGGAACAAAAAGTACATATATTGTCTCCAGCAGGGTTCCAGAAGTGTGGGGGTTTTTTTCTGAACCTTTTTGTTCTATTACTTTAAATAATAATCTCTTCAAGTTTATTTCATTTCATCCTTTATTTTATTATTGTCATTGTATTGATTAAAATCCTATTACTGTTACGAAAAGCTTATTTGACTACTTGATGCCAGGTCCTTTTATTATCTGATAATCTGGTTTACAAATTCCTCCAAGGAATATCTTAAATGTGGCCATGAGTGTTAGTGCACAGATTATGATTATGTATTTTAAGTACTTTTAGAAGAAATATTTGGTACTTCTCATTTTCTGCTGTACCACAGTAACAAATGTTTTTCAGCCTTTTTCAGCTCTATTTTCTTGTTAAGTAGTTGGGTGGAAAACTCCTTTCCTTCGTCAAGGTATTTACTGTAGTGAGGTATTGTTGTAATCTAATACTAAAAGATTATGGAACAAAATTATCTTTTCTTTAAAAATACAAGTCTTGACTAATCTGGCTTCCCTGAATTTTTGAGGTAATGTTTGTCCTTTTTTTCCTTCTTTGACTTTTCTTTGTGGTGTATTCAGATTGTCCTGGATCACAATTTTTAGTGGATATGTGGGAATTAAGCTGTATTGTGCTGTGCCTTGTCAACTGAGATAGTCAGCATCGTTGGTATCTTGTAAATAGCTCATCTGTAAGATAAACAGCAGCTGTGTAAAGGTATTTGTTGCTTGAAGTAATAATGAGATTACTGATGAAGTTCAGGGTTAGGTAGAACACAGTTGAATAACTGATAATAGAAATTCTTATCACAGGAAACATGGAATAGCATTATTTACTCAGGTGAAAATCAGACGTGTTTTAGATTATGTGTCATTTTTTGGTTTCTTGGTGGGTTTGGGTTTTTTTCATCTGCCTACTATACAGTAGAAAATTTTCTTGATCTTAACCTTAATTAATGAATTTGATCATATTTGGGCCATTGTTTGATTTTCTGTGATGATGCAAACAGCAATGAGCTTGATTCACTTATAAAGATATGAGCCAATAAAATTTAGTGTTTATTAAACATGGAGCAAAAGCATAACATTCAGAATCAGAATCTGATAAATACAATGTATAACTTCCTCTAGCCTAGTGATATGCCTGAAACTAATGTCGTTTGAGAAAAATAGGAATGGCCTTTTATTGTTAAATTGCCTGGACTATACTGAATAAATGTGTCTTCTATAAATGTATAAAGATGGGGAAAAGAATGTAAATTGTATATAAGCACTTCTTTAAAGTACTGACTTCAATTATTTTTATGTGGTTAGTAGGCATTGAAGTGCAAAACTGTGCATAAGCAAATGTGTCATTTGCTGGGAAGAGAAACTTTTTTTTACATCGTATCACTGATTTTTAGAAAGAGACCAGCTCTAAGTTCCTGAATCTGAATGGTGTTAACGGAAAGGATTTTTACAGTCATACTGGTGTTTCAGTCTGGCTGCAGGGATTCCCTGCATTCCTATTAACTTATTGTTTCTGCAACAGTTTTAATGACAGTTACAGGATTTTAATGCTCCATCAGTCCCTGTTGAAGCAACCACAAGTCTTTCTACTGGATGTGAGTAAGGATCAAGGCCTTAGTGACTGGCACTGAGCAAAACAAATGTTTATCTGATCCCAGAACAAATGGATTTTTATGACACAGCAATGTGTGGGTAAAGAGAAACAAGAAGATTGAAGCAGACTGGAAGAAGAGGACATTTATACTTTTCTTAAAGCATTTGTCAAAACAGATTATCTTTCACAACACTAGTCTGAAAAAGACTACTTAAGTTTTTTTAATCTAGGGAAGCTGTCCCTTTCAGTGAACCAGAATGCCATTTCAGTGGAGTTTCATACAGCTGTCACAGCATCTGTGACAGCAAATACTGAAGAGAGGTTTCCCTCAACAACAGTGATGTCTCTGTATTGTACGTGTTTAGATTGATACACATACCTGCAAATCCATATGCAAGTGTAATTTACAGCATTTGTTAAGTTAATGTTAATATCTGGTGAATACCACAGCTGCAGGTCCTGTGACAAGCTGTCCAGCATCTGAAACCACTGTTGATCCAGCAGCTGCATTAGAAGGAGAAATAATTGACTGTCAGTCAGCAAGCCTTTGACGTCGGCTCCTTGCAGTGACTGGTAGCTACAAAACCGCTTGAAACAGACCTTTGCAACTTGTCAGCCCATTATTTTTAATGAGGGTGCCATGCCATTAGTGTAATGATTTTGATTCTATGTTTCAAGCATTTAATGGCACCACATGCGGCATCAAGCACAATAAATGGGACTAGATGCTTTGAAAGACTTTTTAACCTGAATGGCTGTGAACCCACATAAAATATTTTTGTGACACGAGAAGCTAATACGAGCTAATTAAGTTCAGAGAAGAAAAAGATTAAATCCACTTTTTAGATTTACTGTCTGATGATGAGGAATGAATATTAACTGTATAGACAAGAGTGATACAGATATATTTTAAATGACTGAGATTGAGATTAGAATTCTTTAAGGTATTGAAAAATTAGTGTTAGGAAGTGGGGAAGTGGAAATTAGTGGCAGAGAAATTACATATAGCCATCTGTGCTTTGGTGCTTTGTACCTTTACCTGTTCTTTTAAGTCCTCATCAGACTGAAAAGACCAAATACTGGGGTTTTGTCCTGTCCAGAAGATCAGTAGTGGCTTTTCTTGAAAAACTGATACAGCCCTTCCGATAGAGAAACCATTGTTTTCACAGTGTTTCAATACATTAATACCTTTGATTAGGTTGTGAGTGTCCTTAGCCTGAATTGGAGGGGACTGCTGCTGCAGGATCTCCACCAGACAAGCACATCTCGCTGCCTTCACTTGGGGATGTGTGGAGACAACTTGATCTGCAGTGACTGGCAGTAAAAGACAGAATATCTCATAACAAGGAGGTTGACTGGGAGAGCAAGAAGAGAATCGTGGAACCAGAAAAGAACATAGCACCAAAAATAAAAAAAGGCCCAACAAACACATCAAGAAGAAAAGAAAGAAACAGGGAAGTTCTGTGTTTAGCACCAATTCTCCACCCTATTTGTACGTTACCTACTCACCTCCAAATGCAGACTGCTCAACACTCATCCTCAGAACAAGTTCTACAGATGGAGGAAGTTAATATTTCTTTGCACTTGGACAATGCAACTGATATAGCAAAAGAACAATTTAGCGAAACTTGAACATCAGTTACTAGTAAAAGAAATTGGATGTGGGATAGAAACTAACTGAAGTCAGAAGTTAATGAACTAATCAGGGTGGAGGGGGGATTTATAGCAAATCCTCAGGAGAAAAAAAAAGGACAACCTAAAAGCTGAATGTTGGAAAAGTGATGTAGAACTGGGAGTCTTACAGAGGGATGTACTGACTGAAGTATATCAGAAGTGCCAAATGCCATGTCTACAGTGGTTTTAAGGCAGCAAGCAATCTTAGTGAGAAATGTGAAGTTCTAAAATAAGCTTTAAACTTACACAGTTAGTTTGTCTTTTAGTATTAAAAGGCATGGTAGAGAGGAGAAGAACAGAGATAAATGGTGTTTCTCAAAGATTCTTCCAAAATTCTTAATTATTTTCCTGCCCAGTGAATCTGCTTCACAGAAGCAGGAGTTAGTTTTGTCTTGCTTTGCTTAGGATGTTTTTTCTTTGGATTTGGTTTTGTAAGGTTTTTGACTGTCAATAACACTGAGTTACACCACTTGTTACAACAGGGAATTTCATTCTAATACCACCTTCTTTTATTCTGTCTTAACTTATCACGTGGATGGCAGAACTGTGAAATTCCATTCATTACTTTCATTTCCTGTTCTTTTCACTTTTCTTTGGGGACCTGATTAAAAGTAGTCCATGCTGGTACTTATTATCTCTGGCGTTGCTCTGTTGTGTTCTATTCCCTCTTGCTTTTTTAGCCTTTGGAACTGATTAATTAAACCTTAGTGTATATAAAGTAATAGGAAGCACAAATTGTTTCATTTATTCATTAGTGTGTTGTGGGAGATGTGTAGGCCTGTGCTGTGCTCAGAGATAACTTTTATCAGAAATTATTATGGTAACAAGTACAGTTTTAGTACAGTTTTAGATGGTGACACTGAAAATTACCTTTAAACACTTGACTTGTGTCATATTGGTAGTTCAGATCATGTAATGCCTGACTACTAATTGTCTCTCCCTTTCTTCATGTGGGCATGTAAATGTGAGCTTAGTGCTCTGTTGGTTGGCCACAGACTGCCAGTTCCACAAGCTTTGATGCCCCCTTAGAGCACCAGTAATGTGAGAAGTGTCACGGGGCAGACAGCCATAAGGAAAGGATTGTACAAACCTGCCTGTAAAATTCTAAAGAAATTCAGTCTTCTTCCACAGAGAAATGTTACAGGAATTTGATGTAAACAAAGCAGCCCAAAAGTATGGATAGACTGTTTTGTAAAAATTAGATACTCTGATTATTTTAAGTGTCAATAGACACAGTATCACTAGATCCAGATGTCCAAAAACCATGTATCAGACCACAAAAGAAGTATATGATGGTATCTGGTCATTTTTGGAACCCGTGGAGGAGGTGATTTTTTTTTATTCTCAGCTGTCAGACTTCAATGCATGCAGTAAAGCATGGTCTTCCCAAAGGCAATTTCACTGGCCTTTGCTTATTCTCTGCTGCTCTCCAGAGGTGGATGAGATTGTTTCCTCTTCACCTTGGTTCTCTCTAGCATTTTGGTCTCCACCTGGGTCTTGGCTCCTCCTGCTCCATATCTGCAGTTTCCATTCCCTGTAGTGTCCTCTCACGCAGGTGTTCCGCAGAAGCCATCACTGCTCTGACATAATGATCAGCAGGTAGCTTTCACCACAGAGAATATTTACTGGGTTTTCACGTAGAATGACTTGGACATGGAGCAGACAGAACTCTCTTGCCTTCCCTGTGTCTGCCACCGCTGACTGACCCTTCAGGGAGGTGGGGAATTGTCCTGGCAGAGGCCAGAGCACAGGTTGGTACTGGAAATTTTGTACTTCATGTACCTTCTGCTCACTTTCTGCTTTTACATTAATAGTGCTCTTCAGTCTCTGTTGCTGTTCTGTCCAGTTTAAAGAGAAATTGCCTGTTGGGTGCTCACCTTGGTGAAGACCAGTCCACTGGATAACATTTGAACATTTTACCTTTTTGGCTGAAAGTACAGTGAAGAGCCAATGACCATTCTGGGGCGGCTTTAGAGGTCTCTGGGTCTGTTTCCTTGTAAAGATAAAAGGCAAAAATGCTGGGAGGAGGGTAACTTTTCTTCTTGGAAAATGTAACTATAAACATTGCCTTTGAAGGACCTGAACTTAATGAAGAAAAGTAGGAATCTTGTTTTAAAATCTGTTTCATATTAGCATCTATTGGGGGCTGTGCTGGTAGTTTCTCAAATGATGAACAGTTAGCCACAGCAATCTGATTTTCCTGCTCTCATTTCCAGACAGATGATGACGTGCATGTGTCTCCAATACAAATGGATGCATCTCCTGCACTGGCATCACTGAAGTGGCCAGGAGATCAGCATATATTAATGCTGACACTGCATATGAATAGGGACATAGACAAAATTCATGTTCTCAAACTAATAGCTCTGAGGCTATACCTCTTCATTATCTCACTTGTTGCAGTAAAAAACATTCGTGTTTTGTCTGATGTTGCAGACATATGTAGAAATCTTTTTTATTCCCTGTCATGCCATAAAATTGAGTAACCACTTGTGTTAGTCTTCCTCCTGGGGTTGCTGATGGTCCTAATTCACTGTCTGCCTCCTCCTGCTAAGTCAGCATGCCTAAAGATCATCTCTGCAGGTAAGAGCTGATTCAGTTTCAGAGAGGGCAGCTGGGCTGAGCAGGAAGCTGCCAGCTGGGCAGTGGTTAGACAAGGGCAGTAGTTAACACATTTATTGTCACAGCTGGAAAACTAACCAGCTGATAGAATTTGCCTACAGGAACCCCCTTACAAAGAGGAATAAAACAGACATCAGAAACTACCCTGCAGGCTAGCTAGCTGATTTTCAGTTTCTTTTTCAGCTGTCTCCAGCTGTCAAGACAGTGAATGAGAGGTGCTTGACCAGATTAGAATCACTTTCCTGTCTCAGAGAAGGGATACTGTGGAAAAGTCAGAGCTCCAGCAGGAGTCTGGATGCCTTGGGTGGTTCTGGAACCAGTTAAGTCTGCAAACAGTTAACTGTCATTTACTGGAGGTTGGAGGGGAAAATATTCACACTTGCTGCTGGGGCTAGAAATGCATAGTTACTGTGCTAGTCCTGTCTCAGATTCCCCAGCTTGACCCTGCCTTGGCAGCTCCTGCCACAGGATTTGGGTGGAAAAGTTGAGTGAGTGCCAGTGGTGTGTGCAAACATGGGATTTCTGTACCTTTCTACTCTCAGACAAGGGTAAGGATGATTTGGTAGTCACAGGGAAAACAAAAACACATTAAATATCTTTGAAGCATTAACAAATAAATCATCAGTTTCAGTGCTTCTGAAGACAGGCCCTTAAACTAAGATCCAAGATCCTATATATTGTATTTTTGGGGATGGGGGAGAAAGAAGTGAATTTTTTAAAAAATCTTTTTAGCATTAAATTTATCAAATAGAGCAATTGAAACTTTAAGCAAGTGTTGCCTGTGTGCTTCATAGTTTGGTTTGGTTTTAATTTTGCTTTAAAATATGAATGTCTAATTAAAACTCAAATCATACAGCATAATTTATTAGCATTCCTAGTTAGCTGCAGTACTAAAAGGAGAAAGATGTAGCACAGGAGTTTGAAGGGAACCTCTTCTAAGAAGTATTAACAGCAGATCATCCTTTAATTTCCCTCAGTGTGGTCTATGGTATTGGATTTAGCCTCTCAGCAAGTTTTTGGGAAGAAATGTGTGTCTAATGATCAGCATTGGTTTCTGGGAAGAGAAGAAGCTGCTCTTCTTTTTTTTTTTTTTGTGACACAGTGACAAATGGTTCCATTCGGGGCAACCCAAAAAATTATTCTTATGAAAGTATTTTCAGATGTGGCAGTCCTACATAATGCATGAAACATTAGATACTCTATGAAAACGGCCTCTGAGAATCATCCTTTTGGCTGCCATCTGTCTCCTTTCCTAGGGGATCACAATGTCACAGTATGGGCCAGGTTGGAAGGGACCACAGTGGATCAATGATCTGGTCCAACCCCCCCTGCTCAAGCAGGGTTATCCTAGAGTACTCTCCCAGAGGATGCCACTGTAGTATCCATAAAATACTTTTTCCCCGGTATTGGCTTATTTTTATGCTGAGTGTGTGTGTATATTTAGAACATATTAATTGTTGAGGTTTGAGTTCAATCATTTGCCCAGGAATTTCTGAAAGCAATTAAGTTTTATTTAGCATTTTGATGTATTTTGTGCCATCTATGGCTCTATAGCAACCTAATCTTTTAAATATATTTTGTTTAAAATCAAAAATAGATACTGAGTATGTAAATGAAAAACCTGATGGTTTTCTGACCTCTCATTTGTTCTAAGGAGACTTAGTTGATTTAATTAAATTAAAATATTATGAAAGACTGTTAGTGAGAGAAAAGAAATACACCAAAGGCTTTGGCAGTGTATGGACTGAAGGCTTTTGCAGTATATAAACACTTTATTAGAAATGCTGTGACTAGACACTGTGTCTTTATACTGACTTTTTATAAAAAGAAGACATAGGAATAATGAGCAATTCTGCCAAAATGGACTGTGCCCATGGAGATTGTTCTAACTGGATTGAAATATAAAATCATAGCATGCTTTGGATCGGAACAGACCTTAAAAAATCATTTAGTTGCTAAAAAAATCATGAAAGATAAATTGTGAGCTAGGAAAAAACTTTTTTATGTAATTAAAGATTTTAAATATAACATTACAGAGTATTTATCTCCAGTCCTCCCTTTTGCCATGTGTATTGGCCTGTAGAGAGTTAAAAAACCCATCTGGTACCTGTGAAGCTAATTGAAATTTTGAGATTTGGGCACCTGGCAAGGCGTAACTGTAGGAGACTGGTCTCCATGGGTTTCCTCTGGAACAGGAAATACTCCATCTTCAGTTTAATCTCCGCTGTGAAGTGATTTAATTCTGTTATCTCCCTGTACTGATTATCATGGGAGCCCCAAAGAGATTCATTTCAATGAGTAGCCTTGCTGGAGTTGCAGTGCTCTCACATTTCCCACCTTCTCTCGTGGTCAGACCTGTAGCTGGCACACAGCATCTGCTGAATTACAGTGTGGGGTTTCAGCTGTGCAGCCAAATGGCATGTGGTTGTAATTTTAAGCCTAAAACATGGAAAAGCAATCTTATTTATGCTTTCAAAATTGTCTGCGGACCACAGGCTGCCTTTGGGAAAAAAGTGGGGAATTAATTGTGGTTTTCTTTGACAAAACAAACAAAAAAAAAACAACAACAAAAAAAACCCTGATAATTCTACATTACTTCTGTTTTCAAGGCGTGTTTGTTTGGGGGTTGAGACTGAAGGAGAAACATGAAATGCATCCTGGGGTGCTGGGAGGGGAAAGCTGCAGGAAAGTTTCTGTGTCCATTGCAGCACCCTCTGCCTGTGTCTCGACCTCCATTTGGAAAGGTCCCTCTCTCTCCTTTCTGCTCCTGCAGAAATCCTCTTAAAACAGGACTAAGCCTAACCAATTCCAGCCACAAGCTGTATTTTCCAGGCAGCTCCTCCTTGGCTGCTCGGCATTGTTGCAAGTACCAGGCACAAGCTGTGTGCTCCAGCCCTGGTGAATTCCAATGGACCCTTCTCAGTGATTTCTCTGTCATAGCATGTTGCATTTTCACCCACAATCACAGGGTAGTTTCTTAGAGAAAGAAATCAGAATTAGTAAAGTGCAAAGGGGCTGTTGGGACTTATTTTCATATTTAATTGTAAAACCTTTCTCAACAGCGGTACTTGGACACTTCACATTGTTGCTGCTGTGTCTCTTTTATTCTGGCCTTTTACCTTTTTACTGGCTAAGTCTGCAGGAGGGTACTGACTATCCTCTTGTGCTGGTGCATTTTGCATTAAATATTGAAATTCTGACTTCTTGCTCTGCCTCCAGCTTGCAGAGTTGTCCTGGCATCCTCCAGGAAAGGTTGGAGTATAATAAACAAGTTGTCTGCAGAGACAAATAGTTCTGCTCACTGATGACAAGAATTTTGATAAGTGTTTTGACCCTTTGAAGTATTTGTACAGTTTCCCTGAGGATTTGCTTTTCCTTTCAGTTGAAAATTAGCTGCTTTATATATACTGAGGATGTAGTATAATTTTTAAAAACTCTTTTAAATATGGTTGTGCTGCTGAATTTCAGTAATCTTAAAAAAAGCAACCTTTGAATATTTATATTTCCTCTGTGGTTCTCTCTCTTGGTACACTCTGTACATTTTAGAAAACTTAGTGATCTCATACTTTCTGTTCTTATGTAGAGATGGACCAACAATGGTCTGCTGGAAAAATACTGAACTGAGTTACCAGCAGCTCAAGTCAATCAGACTCGTGTTTCCCAAGAATGAATAACAGTAGAATGAATGATAAACACTGGTTTTCAGATTCTGTGGCACTCGGTGTTCAGAAACAAAATTTATAAAATCTCTGAGATATATAAACCAAAATATTATGCTTCTCTGATCCAGATCGTCACTTCAAATTTGTCTTACTTACATAATAAAAGTTACTATAAGTTCTAAAGTTCTCTGAATATGCTACAGAATTTTTTTGTGTGTCTTATGCAGTGTAAAATATACTATTTTAGACACAGTGATTTGAGATACGTTAAAATAGTACCCTATAAACTGAAATTATTTTAGTACTCATCTGGATCTTCAAAGTAGTTTGAGTAGTGCATCTCTTTCCCTCTTTCCTTCCTGAAGTGTATAGTAGGAATTTTGTTTCTAACTCTGATGTTGGTACATGGCTGACATTTAGTACAGGTTGTAGTGAGTATCAGCATAAGAAAAATGGAAAAATTCAGTGGCAAAGTAAATTACAAAACGAAAGCAAGACAAAGGAACGCAACAAATATAAAAAGTGAAAACCTCGGCCCCTTTGCTGTTCTCCATTTCTTTCTGAAAACTGCATTTGTCAGCTTACAAGACATTTGTAACATTATTTAACTGACTGAAAATAAGATGCAAAAAGTTTTCAGTGCTTTACAGGTTTTGCTTTGATTGGGAGGAGTGATCTGCACGTAAGTTTGGCACAGGGTCATAAACCACCTTTTGGGAATCACCGAAATGCCCTTATCATTCTTTGGGTTCAGATTGCTGCTGTTGTTCCTTGGCTTGAGTAATGGGCACCCCCAGGCAAAAAAAGCCCTGTAGGAACTGGCAACATTATTTAGGTTTGCTAAAACCTGGAAATAGAAATAAAACCTTTCACCAGATGCAAACTCAGGTTTGCATCTCAAGACCTCAAGAAGCCAGTGCATAACTTCATAACCAAAGAATAATGAGATACCCAACACTGGCTTTATGGCTGAAGGGTAAATAGGTACTTAGCCTTGCTTTTTTTAACTTTGCAGAAGTTTTTGTTCACCCTGGTAATGGTCATGGTGAAGAGCTTGAAAAATGTCTGAGTTGGGAGCACTGGTTATGTTATCTCATGCATGGGCCGAAATCAATATTTTACTGAGCTGTTAGATTTATTTATTGCATGTTATTTTCTAGGGTATCTCAAGTAATTTATAAATGTACTCATTGTTTATAATCCCTGACACAGATGTCTTTTTCCATTTACTTTGCTCTGTTCAGGTTCTCTCTTTTTAAAGTTCTGTTTTGTTTAAAAGTGTACAATATTTAGGATTTGGAGGGTGGGAAGGGCAGGGCTGAAAAAAGAACACACCCTCTTCATTTCCTTTGTTTTTTTTAAGCCAAGATGCTGTTAAACAAAAACCAAAGTCTACTTTCCCAACCAAAAATGATCAGAGTATGAAATCTCTCACATTCTGTATGCTGAAGGCTTCATTGAGTATTTCCTGGTTTCTCTCTTCAGGAGCTTACTGTCTGCATAATGCACTCTGGATTGTCATCTTAAAATAAGGATGGAGTTAAATGAAATCAGAAGCAGTACTGTGGCTGTTCCAGTTAGTGTGAGGGAATATATAAAACTTACCAGTTCCATTGCTCCTAAAAATGAAATACATCCTGTGAAGATGACCAGAGGGCTGGAGCACCCCTCCTATGAAGACAGGCTGAGAGAATTGGGCTATTCAACCTGGAGAAGTGTTTGGAGAGACCTCACAGCAGCCTTCCAGTGCCTAAAGGGGTCTGCAAGAGAGCTGAGAAGGCTTTTGACAAGGGCAGGTAGTAATAGGACAGGGAGAATTACTTTAACTGAAAGATATTAGGTTTAGATTAGATACCAGGAAGAAATGTTTTTTATGTGAGGGTGGGGAGACACTGGAATCGGCTGTGGCATGAAGTGTTCAAGGCCAAGTGGGACAGGGCTTTGAGCAACCTGTGAAAGGTGCCCCTGCCCATGGCAGGGGGGTTGAAACCAGATTATTTTTACTGTCCCTTTCAACCCAGACCATTCTATGATATGAGAACAGACATCCATATGAACAGATATGAGATACCAGACATCCATAGCTGAAGGTTGCATGAAAAATAGTTGAGGGATTGAAGTGCAAATCTTGGGTTCTACCACTTATTGAAAGGAGCTTTTCAGTGACAGAGCTCACATCTGAGGCTAAACCAACACGTAACCTTGTTATTTTTCAGATTACCAGAAATATGTTGATGCCTTTTTTCCTAACCACCTGACTCAACTGAAAAAAATGAAAACTACATTAAATAGTACATAAGATGTAACAGATATGTTTATTTCTACTTATTTTTTGTATTAAGAGTAAAGAATGCAAGTTCATAATTTTCAACTTCATAATAATTCAATTTCATAATGTTCATCTTGAACAAGAAGTATCTTCCACTCATGGCAAAACACATTGCTGCATGCAGAAAACTTTTTGACAGCTATGTTTGGAAATTTTCCTTGTTAACAAAACACACTACATCAAAGTGTTCTGGCAGGTTGTATTGATATCAGCAGACATTGGGGTGGAGTGCAAGCAGGAACTCTATTACGTTTTCTGTCAATTTTGGTTGATGCCTTGCTGCAGGAGCAGCTCAATGTTTTCACTTTGAGATTGATTGAGAAACTTGATGGAAAAAAGTGAGTGTGCTTTTTCCATTTTTACCACAACATGGTAACTTTTCTGAGGGTTTTTTTTCCTTCTTTTCCTTCCTGTGAACTTTGTCAGCTGTTTTAATCTGGGTGATTTGGAAACAGGATAAAATATTTTCATCTAGAAGTTAGCAGTTAGAACTTGAGATAGCATGTACCAGAGATAGGGTCTGTTCTTGGGTGAATAACCAGTCTGTAAGTTCTTCAGACTGTAGATAAGAGGTTTCCAGACATGTTGCCTGCAGTACTCACCTTGATCCTATTTTCTGTAATATCTGATGCTTCTACCTTACTGTTCAAAAAAATTCCAAGCCACAGTAGTTTGAAGTGCAGACAGCTTGTGCACCAGGTGTAGGTTTCTCTTCACTCTGTAAAAAGTACTCTAATCTTTGTAAGATAGATCTTAAAATGAGATATTAGGATACCATAAAACTTGTTTTCTGTTTCAGTCACAAAAATACCATATCAAATTGGGATTGTGTGCATCTTTGCAGTACCCTGATTTCATTGTCTCATTGATTTTGGTCTGCAGCTATGAAGATTAGAAACATTTTTGGGGCAATTATTTACATCAGAGGACTTACATATGTCCCACCTCTTGCACTTTTATGGTCAACCAGGGGAGCCTCATCAGATCTCTTTCCTTTGTGCTCTCTGTGCCTTTTATCTGCTTTTGAAGTTTAATGGCTTAATTTTGTGTGTCTGGCAGAAGTCTCAGAATACCATTTGCTGTAGCTAGCAGAGAGATTGACTTAATGGAGTCCTAATTTCCATGTATTGGTTAAACTTCAGTTATAGATGATCTTCTGAAAAAGAGATTTTAATGTATCTGAGAACTTTCATCATGATTTACTGGGGTTTTTCCTGATTTGGGGTTTTTTGAGTCACATTTTAAGTCAGGAAGAACACTGTATTTTCATGGTTGTGCAGCTGTTAGTTGATGACTGTAGAGGCTGCTTATGTGTAAAAGTAAAATTAAAATTTTATTTATATAAAGATGTGTTTGTGTTTAATGCCCTTTACAACTTAGAAATGTGGAAGACATTCCAGTGTCTAATAAGTGTATTTACATGTAACGTTCATCCTAATAATAAGCCAATCTAATATGTCATTATTCACCTAGGTGCTCTGGAACACTGGCTAGCTTTTCTTTAATTTCAGGGGTTTTCTTTCTGAATATTACTGCTGGAAATTTCAAGGGGAAAAAACCCCCACCTTTTTGTAATGAAACTTTAGTTGACTTGCCATCCTGAGTCTCAAGCAGCATTAGTTTCTAGTGGGGATTTAGCAATAAATGTGCTTTTCTCTATTCTCAACACAAATCCTAAGATTAATTTTGCTGTGAAGTATCTTTAGGTCGTAATTAAAACTGAAGTTACTCATGCTGATAGGAGTGCCAAGACAGACAATACATACTTATCCTACCCTAATAAAGTCTCATGTATTAAGAAGGATATGCTGCATGCAATACTTCTAACTTAAAGCCTATTCTGTATCTACACATTAATTAAAGTTAATAAACAATTGTGCTGTAGAAATTAGAGTTAGAATTAGACAGGGGAAAACAGGTAAAGTGTAAGAATGCTTTCTTATAGTCAGTGGTTTAGTCATGTCTTTAAACATGGCATCCTGCAATGAAACACTGTTGCAGTGGTAAGTGTGATGGAGCCATTCCTGAGCTAAAAGGTTGGGTTGGTGCAAGAAGCAGCTGTACAGCCTCAGCAGAGCTGGACTGAGGTAAGTCAAGGTCCTGTGGTGCAATCATGGAAGGCTGCTGAAGCATGGCTCCTTACGTATGTATTAAATACTCTTTAGATTAATTGTCTTCTCATGATAATGGTGTAGCTGCTGCCTATTACATTTATTAGTATTGCCTTATGGATGCTCATGATTATTTTCTGTCTTTCTCTTCCCCCATCATAGTGGAATCGGTCGAAATTGGCCATGGGCCTCTGGTGGAAGCAGCATTTTGGCAGAATTTGGGACTTTGCATCTGGAGTTTGTACATTTGAGCCACCTGTCTGGAAACCCAGTCTTTGCTGAAAAGGTTAGACTGCTCCATCAAAATCGTGTTGGAAAAGATAAATCACATATTCAGAGACTGATATGAATGGGGAGGGATTTAGATTTTCCTCAGTTGTAAGCATTTGTCACATTTTCCCTAATTACCGTGACATGTTTTTGTATTAGAAAGTGAAAAGTCCCTTCCAAAATTATTCTGATGTATGTTCTTGTATATGGCCCCATAAAACATTTAATTTCTGTTTATCTTCTACATTGGTATCACATTAAGCAATCAGACTGTACAGCTTTCTTCAGTTCTTTACTTAATGGGGTGTAAACAAAAGCTGACATTATATTCAGGATAATGACTGATGTCTAGAGAAAGCAAAGCACCATGGTGATTTCAACAAGTTTACTCCTCAAAATGCTGTATAATATCACTGCTGTCACTGGGGTCAGAAAGCCCTTCCAATGCACCAACGTATTAGAAATATACTTTTAACTCTCTTTGGGGAAGGAAAAAATAAATCACATCCTCAGACAAAACAGTTTTTGTGCATACTACATCTTCCAAAATTTGATAACATTGTCTTCTGGATACTTTTTATATACATGAGCCAGGGGAAGAACTCCTCCTTCCCTAAACTCCCACCTGAACAATTTTGCTTTGCTTTTTGATGTACTAATAGCCAGCAAGTTCTGTTCTTTATAATACACTTTATCTTCTTTTTATTTCCTAATTAAAACGTACCCTTGTTTTGACTTTGTATTCTTACTGCAGCCTCCCCATGTTACCTAAAGCAGATATTATCGACTTAATAATATAATTATTGATGAGACTCCAAATGTTTAGCAGTAGGTCTAAAAGCAGTAGTCAAGTCTAAAATTGTTATTGGGTAAGGACTGAGTGGCTTTGCTGCAGTACCCTTGTCAGCATTGGAATAAATTTTGTGACGTGAACTCCTAGCAATTTTCATGTATTTAGGGGTAAATTTAAGGACAGTTTCTCTTAAATTTGAACTGGGGAGGGGGAGTGGATGGGTAGAGAGTGGCAGCGCTGAGGAACAACCAGAAACAAATTGACAACATAAGTTAATTATCTTGTGACATTTATGGTAATTTAATGCATAACATCTGTTCTACTAAGAGACAATGGAAGTCTGTATCTTAAAAAACCTAGCCCATGGTTCTCCTACACAGTGGCATCGTGCTCTAGTTGCAAGATGCTGGAAATCTGTTTATGTAAGCTGTTCTTAAAACCCTTTAGAGATTGCAATTCCAAAGCCCTCTGAGGCAAACCATTCCAGGGCTGGTACACTTGATAAAGAAGAAGAAACACTGGAATAAGCTTTGCATGGACGTGTTCATAGAAGAAGTCATTAATTGAGGTCTAGGACTCCTTGCAGTCTGAATTTGGGCAATGAGTAGTGTCAAGATGCAGGAGGCAGTTTGTGTACCACAACAGAAATCCTTCTGCAGCTTGCTATAAGTTAATTTATCTTCTTTTTCAGTAGCTACTTCACTGCATCTCTAGGCACTGAGGGGTTTATAATGAAGCTGTCAGTACTTTTTTGTTACAATTTCTGGCATGCAGTGCTCAGGATCCTCATTCTTCCAAGCTGCTACATTTGCTTTTTCTGTGAATCCTAAAATTCAGTATAACTCATCTCATGTGCTCTGCAGTGGTTTGTGCTGCTGGATGGCTCCAGCTGCTGAGCATCTGGACTGTAATTGTTTCCCCGGGCATCTCATTTGTAGTGAGCTCCGTAGCGGTGCCGGCAGAGCGCTCAGGGCTGCCTGGTCCCTGCGGCTGGACAAGCTGGTTGTACAGAGCTCAGTCACTCCAGCCGTGCTCTCCTTCCCAGGCAAACCTCCTCTGCAGTGCACTCCCACAGCTGAACGAGGCAATAAGCTTAATATTTAAATTTTTCTGATTTAGGTGTACAAGGAATGTAAATGCTGATGTAGCTGAGCTTAGTTAAGGCAAATAGCCTCGGTGAATTTCAGTATCCTGTGGAGAAGGGGGATACTCCGCATGGCAAGTCTTGAACTTCGGAGCTTGCTCCTGTTGTGTTGTTTCATGGCTGACAATTGACATAGAAACTCCAGAGGTTTTCAGGAAATTGTTTGCATGATAATACCAGATTTTTCAATAGTGATAGGATTGCACAGAGGTGTTTGGGTGTGTGGGTGTTGAATAAGATCAGGGGGGTTATTTTTAGGCATATTTACACTCCTGTATTTTGTGGGGAAAATGGATAAGTGCTCAGTGTTTTGTACCTTCCACTAGGTAATGAATATCCGAAAAGTTCTAAATCGCCTGGATAAACCAGAGGGCCTTTACCCCAACTACCTGAATCCCAGCAGTGGCCAGTGGGGCCAGCGTAAGTAGCTGAAGTCTTTGGTACTATGACCTGTCTGCCGGCGTTCTCTTTGCAGTCAATAACTTCTTTCAGTCACTGTTATGTGTTTTTTATAGAGAAAGAACTTTTATAACGTATAGAAAATCACTTTATATCTGAGGTTCTGTAACATGTCAAAAATACTACAAATACAAAAGTAATAATCTTACTTGCTCTATTTAATATACTTTTTCTGAGCTTTCAGTATGACATGTGGAAGCAGGGAAATGTATGAATATGTATGACTTTGGAAAGGAATTTGTGGACTACAGAAGTCTCTTGTTCAAAAATCTAAAGTGCTCTCTGAAGTAGCTGTATAAGGAAACATCAGCTTGTGTGAATCAAATTCCACATTTTCAGAGTTGTGTGGCTCCACTGAAGGAAAAAAAAAGTAATAAGACAAGTCTTTCCAGTTAATACCAGCTGTGATTTCTGTTGAAATTCAATGCCACCAACTGAGGAATCAAACTAAACAGAAATGTGTCACAGCAATAATCCCCTTGGAACCATTACTGAAGATACCAAAATTAGAAGGAAAAGACTATAAAATACTTGAATTACTTGAATTCGTTAGCCCCTTCCTAATGACTGAGCCTTTTCTTGTTGTTCATTGCCTTCTCTGATCTCCACAAGATGTCGAAAGTCTGCACAGTGTGCAGGATCATGATTCTAGAGACCTTACTGCTTTTTCCACTTTTCCTGCTTCAGTCTGCCACCAGTCAGTCTGCCACCATCCTATTCATGCAACTCTGTCTTTATTTTTTCCTTCCTTACATTATTGAATGAAAACAAGCAAGATATACTGTCATGGTCTGAAAAGATATGGGCAGATTAGCTGGTCCCATAGATTATCAGTGTGTGAGCTGGTTGGGTGATGCAACAGAGGGAAAGGACTGGAGAGGTTTGTTAATAAAAGAGTTTGTTTAGGATGTAGCAAAGGGGGAAGTGAGGTTCTGGACTCCTTACGGGACTGGCCACAGCCAGAATAGATAATTTTCACAAAGGCAAAGACAAGTGTCTACTCTCTACAGTGCCTCAGACAATGCACCCACCATCCACTTCACGAGAAGCAATGCATCCCCTACCCACTCTCCACCAGGCAGAAGTAGGGGACCTTAAAGATGCAGGGGAGCAGAAACAGGTTTCTGCTCAGGCTGGCAGGAGGATTTCCTCCCAATACACTTCATCTCTCCAGGTGTCATCATATAATAGTTATGAAGCCTTGGAATCTGAGGACCAGGGAAATAAGAATGGGCACAAAGGCCCGTCAGCTTGGAGGGGTCACCCAGGGTAAGGGAATGTTGGAAGGAAGACTTTCCCTTGGTCAAAAAGGATTGGGTTAGAGAACATCTAGGCGAACTTTATATCCACAAGTTCATGGGACCTGATGGGATGCATCTGTGAATGCTGAGAGAGCTCACAGGCACCATAGATAGTAAGGCACTCACAATTATCTTTGAAAAGTTGTAGAATTCAGGAGAGGTGCCTGAGGACTAGAAAAAAACAAAATGTCACCCCAGTCTTAAAAAAGGTCAAGGAGGATCACCCAGGGAATTACTGACCCATCAGCCTCACCTCAGTCCCTGGAAAGGTGATGGAGCACCTCATTCTAGAGGCCATGTCTGTCCATATGGATGACAAGGAGTTGATCAAGAGTAGTCAGCATTGGTTCACTAAAGGTGAATCCCTCTTGACCAACCCAATTGCCTTCTGTGATGTGGCAGCTGCCTGGATGGATGAGGGGAGAGCAGTGGATGCTGTGTACCCCGAGTTTAGCAAGGCTTTCCACACTGTCACAACATTCTTGTGGGCAAACTCGGGAAGTGTGGCCTTGATGAGTGGACAGTGAGGTGGATTGAGAACTGCCTGGACAGCAGATCCCAGAGGGTCGTGATCAGTGGCACAGGGTGTGGGTGGAAGCCTGTCACTGGTGGTGCCCCCATGGGTCGATACTGGGCCCAGAATTGTCTAACTCATCCATCCATTACTTGGATGAAGGGCAGATGCCTCCTCAGCAAGTTCTCTGAAGACACAAGCCTGGAACAGCTGATACGCCAGGGTGCTGTGCAGCCATTCAGCAGGACCTCAACAGGTTGGAGAGATGGGCAGAGAGGAACTGCCTGAAACTCAGCAAAGACAAATGCAGGGTCCTGCACTTGGAGAAAAACAATCCCATGCTCCAGTACAGGCTGGGGCTGACCTGCTGGAAAGCAGCTCTGAGGAGAAGGACCTGGGGATCCCAGTGGACAACAAGCTGTTCATGACCAGCAGTGGGTCCTTGTGGCCAAGAAGGCCAATGGCATCCTGGGCTGCATTAGGAAGAGCATTCCCTGCAGGTCAAGTGAGGTGATCCTGCCTCTTTACTAAGCCCTGCTGAGGCCACATCTGGAGTGCTGTGTCCAGTTCTGGGCTCCTCAGTACAAGAGACAAGTCTATCAGATGGAGCAGGTCTATCCGAGGGTGACAAAGGTTATTGGGGATTGGAGCATCTCTCCTTTGAGGAATCTTTACTAAGCCCTGCTGAGGCCACATCTGGAGTGCTGTGTCCAGTTCTGGGCTCCTCAGTACAAGAGACAAGTCTATCAGATGGAGCAGGTCTATCCGAGGGTGACAAAGGTTATTGGGGATTGGAGCATCTCTCCTTTGAGGAAAGGCTGAGAGAGCTGGGCTGGTTCAGCATTGAGAAGAGACAACTGAGAGGGAACCTTATGTATTTATCTTAAGTATCTGAAGAGAGGGTGTCATAGGATGGGCCAGGCCCTTCTCCAGGTTGCCAAGCAAAGGACAAGAAGCAATGGGAAGAAACGGATGCACAAAAAATTCTACATGAATATGAGGAAGAACTTTTCTGTGCAGGGGACAGAGCACTGGAACAAATTGCCTCTGTCTGAGAGAGGTTGTGGAGTGTCCTTCACTGGAGATATTCAAGAACTGTCTGGACACAATCCTGTGCTACATGCTCTAGGATAACCCTGCTGGTGCAGGGAAGTTTGACCAGATGATCCATTGTGGTCCCTTCCAACCTCATCCATTCTGCGATTTCTGTGATTTCTGTGCTTTTATTGATTAAAATATATTTTTGAAAGTTTTGTGTCACTCTGAGTTAAAACGGTGTCCAAAAAGGTTGTGCTGCTCAGGTGTATTTTTCTATCAAGGCAAATGCCATTTCCCTTTATGAATTAGAAGTACACCTGTCATTTCTCAGTCTGCTATGCTGTGAGGCTTCCTGCAGGTCACTGTGCCACAAGGCCTGTGGCAGCTCAGCATGTGTGACCATTGACTGTGGTTGCATGTTGATATGCAGCACATCCCAACATCCCTTTACAGATCTGAGACGTGTGCCCAATTGTAACACGTGTTGTTTCAGCACAGCTTTGCAAGACATAAAAACCAACCCTGGGAATGTTGATCCTACAGCTGTAGGATGATCTGCTTCATGAGAGCAGATCTTTCTAGTGGCTGAGGCAGTTAGTGGGCCTTACATACTTTAAAGCTGTCAAAACGCTTATTCTGCCTTGTGGCCTTTGTTATTTCCATATTTTTAATATAATTGCGTCTTAGGCACTCCTCATTCGCATGAAATGCCAGTTTTTGTTGGTGTGCACAGAAGAATTTATGGCGTACATGAGCTTTGTTTTCTAATAGCATGCAGTGTTGAGAAATAAACAGCTTCCTGTGCCTGTGAGTGATGGGTGCAGATGTTGATGCAGGTCTGTCCCTGGCATGCTGAGGCAGCAAAGACAAGTTCCATCTTGTTACATCTCTTTCATATCAGCTGCCTGTGTTCACCAACTCTGATTAACTAATTTTTTCCCCACAGAGAAGATCAGAATGTGAGACTTGAAAAATATGTTATTTGAGATTGCTTTTCTAGGCTGTTTTCAGCGGATTACAACAGAAAAGAAAAACCGAACAACCAAGACCCTTAATTGGCACAAGACAGAAATATTTTCTCTTAAACATAAAGCAGAGAGGGAGGAATGGTTTCTGAATGTTTCTTCTCCAGCAGTGCTGTAGCTGTGAAGGCCACTGATGGATCTCTGCCATTGTTCCTGTAAATTCATTTAGCCCTTGTTACTTTGGCAGTAAACTGACAGTGATTTGAGGCAGCATGCGTCAATTGGATTTGTCTACTGCAATAATGTATATAATAACAGGGCTTATTATTGATGAAACTCTGCTTGTGCTATTTGGTTTGCAAATGTCAGAAGTTTCTATGGTAATTTATTTAGGAAACTGTAAAGGTCATTTAAATGCTGCTGTTCAAAGATCAGCCTTTGATCACAGGAAATGTTCCCATTGTTTTAAGAAACCTCTTCTCCTTTTGGATCATGAACATTTAATTTAAAAAATGCTGTAGTCTTCCCAGAATTTCAATATATCTCATTCAAAAGAGGTTGGAGAGGAAACAAAAAGCCATTTCAAACCCAGGTTTGATGGTGCAATATATTTGGTAAGCAAAGAGACAAGATACAGTCAGAAAACTAATTTTTTTTCTTTTTTGCTTGCACAGGGTAGTGGAGGAAAAGGGCAGTGTTGATATAGTTTGAATAGACAAATATCTATCTTCTACATTTGCATGTCTTTGCAACCTGTCTGGAAGGTGAAGGGAGGCTTTCCATGCAGAAAAGATACAAAGGGGTATAAAAATAAATTCTCTGAGTTCCTTTAAATTCTACCAACAGGGGCATAACTTTGAAGCTAAGATTAGAGTTAGGTGTCAAGAAGTGTGAGCTCAGTGTCACTAACCCTTCTGCATCTTGCTTTATGAGTCTGGACCATCCCATGCAGGGTTTTTTTTTTCATTTTGTTTTTGTTTTCTCATGGCCAGAATTTTGTGGTATGACTCAGGGACTTGCCTTGTGATCTGTGTAATGACATCTCCATCCTGGATTTCCTGAGTGGAATTAGCAGACCCCTCCTTTGCTGTAAAATTGACAGTTGTAGATGAGTAGTCCTGGTAAAGCACTTAAAAATTTTTCACTGAAGACTCGATAAATGCCAAATCTCTTAATTTTACAAGGCAGCAACAGGTTTCAAAAGCAAAACCCATTAAAATCTTCCAAGAATATTTTAGGTTCCTGGAGAGTAAGTGGGTACAATCTTGTACAAGCAGCCGAGAGCATCACTAAACTTCCCATCACTGGTGCAACTGATGTTGAATGTCTGGCTTGTGTGGTGTCAGTGTTTCCAGAGTCACATCCTAAATTGTGCAATTGAAAAATCACAGCATCTGTAGTACCAGCTTGTTTCACATAGTAAGCATAGGCCAGAATAAAGCAGTGACAGAGCAGCAATCCTCTGTAGATGTGGTGAAGTCCTTTTTTTTCCTTCCAAACCACTGCTGAGTTCTGAGAGCAGTCAGATGTTCAAAAATGTAGTATTATTTTTAAACATATGGCTCAGCATTTTGAAATACAGCTCAATAACCTGAAATTCAACTCTGCAGTAAGGAGCTAAAAGCCTTTTTTATGAAGTGACTTAAATGGAAAGTTAGTGACTAAAAGAGCAATGCCTGCACATTAAGGGAAAGCCTTTATCAAATCAGAGAACACTTTCTACTTTTTTGCCTTTTCAGAATTAAAAAAAAAAACTTAATTTGACACAGTTTTGTCAATGGACTACATGAATTAGAATGGACATATATAAATTGTTTTCTCTTTGCCATGATCTCCTGCAGCACATTGTGGATATTAAATAACTATGGCATTTTAGCTAGATTAAAAATATAGCAATAAATGAAATAATTCTCTGTATATACCAGTAAAGTTTTTCCTGAGGTTCCAGGCTTATGTTTATTAAAGATGTTGTAGAAATAGATCTTTAAATACACTATTTCAAACTATAATAGTATTTTATTGTCCTGGCTGAAGATGAAATTGCTGTTCAATCTCTTTCTTCCCTATTAAGATCATGTCTCCATTGGAGGGCTTGGGGATAGCTTTTATGAATATCTGCTCAAGGCATGGCTGATGTCAGACAAGACAGATGAAGACGGCAAGAAAATGTATTATGATGCTGTTCAGGTAAATAAGGCATTTAAATCTTCCTTTCCATAATAATCTAATCTATAATAATCCTAAAGAGACAGGCTCTGAGGACAATACGAGAGATTTATGTATTTGCTACCACAGGGTGTTTTTTTAAAGAATTAGTTTCTGTTTTAAAAAAGACTTTTCCAAATAAAAGTGCTAGCGGAATACAGATACTGTGGGAAAGGGGAGAATTTTGAAGTATAACTATTTTTTTTCTTTCACCATAATATAGTCAATTGTCTCTGGAGGAGGGAAGTATAAAATAAACAATAAAAAATGCATCTACAAGTAGCTCTCAGATAGAGGTTCAACTCTTTTTCCTGAGTCTTCTCTAGATATATATTAGTCTTGTCCTTTTCCTTTATATCCAGGAGGGAGTTCCTCTCTTATGTTCAATTCTCTCATGTGTTTCAGCCATAAAAAGTGCTTTGGTCCACAAAACATGTGGACCACACATGGATTTATGTGTTATGGTAGATAATTAGAAATGAAAACAGGGTGTCATTTCACAATGACTTTTTGGTACAAGAGCATATATTTGTCAGCTTCTGCAAAACGGCCCAATTGGACGCAAGAAAGTTTTATAAAATCAGAACTGTTCATACTTACATTTCTATATGGTATTCTATTTATGATCCTGCTGGTCTGCACTTTGCTTTGTTATTTATGTAATTTCCTTAATATGCTGTTTTGGGAGAAATAATGGGTTTGTGTGATACCAGATTGAGACTTGGGAAGTATTTCATTTAAATTCATATTTACAGGCTTCCCTTCCAATCCTGGGTAAATGACCTATTTTCTCAGTTCTTTGCTTTCATATATATAGATATATATTAAAAAAGGGGATAATATTACTTTTTTTTTTCTCCCCATCCTTTCAACTGTTTTGACTGGAAGCTGTCTAGGGCCAGGACTTTTATCTCTTATTAACTGTGTGTATCTACAGTGCCTCTATAGACAAGGCTTTGAGATGCTAAGCAATATCTGCTTATTCTTTCATATATCTGGAAATACACTGTCCCTAGGGAAGTCTGGAGTCTCCTTTTACTTCCCATACACAAAAAGTAGTGGCATTAAAAAAATACATCCATGGTTGCTTATTGCAACCATCTTTTTTTTCATTAGAGAGGAAAGTCAAGTGTGAAGATCTGAGGGAGGGTGTGATCTCTGGTGGTTGTAAATTTGACAACCAAGTATCCTCTGCTAAGGAAATCTTGCCTTTAATTTTGTAAGTGCAGATTTGGATGCAGTCAGCCTCATTTTCACTGCTAGCGTGGTTTCAGCTTCAGAGCAAAAGGTGGATCTTAAATTAGGTTTGAGTGCATTTGAGGCTATAACATAAGAACAGTGCTGTTGTAATACCTCAGCCATTGGGTTGGCAGCAAGAGAGAGCAAAGTGTGTGAAATTATCAATGCATCTTACCACGGAAGACATTTTGAAGCACCTCAAAGCTGCTTCTAGCCTTCTACTTCCGCTGGTTTAAAAACATCAGGTTTTTATTGAGGTCCCAGCAGGGAGCAGAAGTGATGACAGCCCCCACGTTGCAGGACCAGTTCTACCTGTGCAGATTTCAGCTGGAGGAGTAGAATTGCCTGTTCAGCAGCATCACTGGATGTGACAGTATCAATGACAGGGTCTCAGCCCTGCTGCATATGACTGTATTTCATGTTCCTATTTTCTTAATTCTTTTTAAGTAGTACTAGCTCAGAAACAGTCCGAGCATCATGTCTGACCAGAGTGTTAGTGTTTGAGAGGACATGACTAAAACCAGATTTCCTTATGCTGCTGGCTGTTGCTATTTCCAGTATTTTCTGGTCTGTGGCTTTCCTGTTGTCTGTTTTCTGTACTGTAGTACATCTGTGCCAAAGCTGGACGTGCACGTGCAGCATTAGGAGTTGCAGCTTGATGTTGTAAAGTAGCTTGTTCAGAAAGCAGCAGCAAAGTTTCAGCCTCACAGAAACTGCAGTATGGTTGGGCCCCACTGAGATTCCAGGTTCTTCACTGGACTAACTATCCTGATTTGAAATCCACCCTGATACTGGCTTCATTGCTATCGAGCCACTACTTATCTAAATCAGAGCTGATTTAGGTGTCTGTGAAAGCTGCAGTCATTCTTTACAACTAAGGCCGCAGGGTTTGGGCATTTTGAGTCTGCTTGGTTTTTTCTTAGAGAAATTTCCCCCAGCGTTCTCAGAATCTATGCCAAAGGGAACAGCATGATTATTCCTGGCCATCCAGTTCAGCACATACCCACCAGATTCTGAAAGAGTGATGTGAAGGTTTGATGCCTAATTCAATATTTTCTGCTATCCAGAAACCACAAATGAAAATATATGGTGAGTTATATAGTTCACTGTGAAAAGCTGAAATCTATTTAGATAGAGCTTAGTGGCTATTTTTCACATTGTTCTGTAAATCATATTTTTTTAAAAAAAAACGAATGCTTTCCATTCGAATTTTTGATTATATAATGGCTTAAGTTAAAAGCAATAACTAAGATGTCAAACTAGATTTAAAAACTGCTTCTGCTTGCCCTGAAAATGCATACATGGCTGAAGCTATTTTAAAGAGTTTATTTCTAATGGGAAAAGAGACAAGATAGTCTTGTTTTGAATACCAGAGCATAGTATGAATGTATAAGGCCATCAGAGGAATTCATAAACTGTAGAATTCACACAAAAAGACAAGTGAATGTATTTTTAATGTAAGTTATTTTTTCTCTTTTGTAAAGTAATACAAATAATGTCCTGCTTCACACAATACATGAAGTAAGAGATCTTCCTAAACTGGTTTCAATGGATAGCATGCAACATTTAGTTACAGAACAAATGTGTATTCAGCTTTTAGCTATATTTTGAGGAAATAACTGCCAATAGAATAATCCATCAGTCTTTGTAAGTATCCAGGACAGGAATCATCTCACTCTTCTCAGTTAACAAGGTGATCTCTGAGACACAATTGAGTAGGTTTATAAGAGACCATGATAATTTAGAGCAAAAATGGACCTTGTGGGTTCACCTATATCTAGTCTAACAACAGCAGTGTCACAAGCAACTGCATCAAATCCTCCCCTGTTAAATGTGTCAGCCCTCATTTTCTAAGCTGAAGGGCAATTTTCCCCCTATTCCTGTGAATAGGTTGTCCCACACTTGATGTCTGATGGTCAGGTATCTTTTCCAATTTCTCCCATTACATTTATTTATGGCCATTTCTGCAATCTTTCTACATCTTAGATACGTATTTATTCTCTCTCTCTGACTCTGCCTTCATCCCCTTCTCAGTGTAGTTCTAGAGAAGTGGCATATCTAGAGGCTTTAAAGAGAATGGTAACCCACCCCAGAAGAACTTCACAGGAAAAGGGAAAGTCCCTCACCAGCACTGGGGAAGCAGCTCAGTTCAGTGCAGCCCTTGGTGGCCCTGTGGGTTCAGTGAGGTAAAGCAGCTGCTTTCTGCAGTTTTACCTTGAGTCAGGGTAGCTAGTTCACTTTTAGACATTTAGATTGTTTATTCTTTCTTAATGGGTAACAACTGCTTGAATGATCCTAACAAGAAAACAAGTGATTTCTGCAGAACAAAGCACATGGAAGTGGAAACAATGGGAACGGCCAAAAGAGGAACATGTGTTGTGAAGCAGTGCCACAGCCACTCTGCCAGATTTCAACACCATTTCAGAAACTGCTGCTAGGCTGGGTTGCATAATTAAGCAGTGCTGTGAATACAGTAAACTTCTGTGGGCATCAAAAGAGGAAAAAGTAATTTCTGGCCACAGGATTTTGAGTATTCAGACAGAAAATATATAGAATTACTTTTTTGGGGGGGGTTAATTTTATTTTGGCACATTGCTAACTTGGGAGACTAGCTTTGATATATACGCAGTTTGCACACTGCCAAAGGAAGCTTTGATTTTGATTGGGAGATTTTGGGTATATTTAGCTGTCAGCATTAAGTAGTGAATATTTCTTAGAGCTGTTGATTTCAGCCTTTCAGATAAATAAAAAATGTCCATGGAGACTCCTTTCTCCTTGAAAGGGGAGGGAAAACAAAGTGTTGTTAGCAAACTGAGAACATGATATTGGCAGATAGGCCTTTTTCATCTCTGGAGTTTTGTGAGGATCTGTTTAACTGAGGTGACAGTCTGGTGGCTGGTTTGTGCTGGCTGCAGTCTCCATTAAGCTGCTTGAAGTGGTTTGCTTTGCGATCGTAGTGATCTTAAAAACTGCATAACTGACGTGGACAATGAGAGAACTGCAACAAATCAAATATAATGGTTTGTCATACTGGGTAAAGCTAAAAGTGATTAATGACTTGAATATTCAATACTTGAGCACTTCTTGGCATAGAAGAAAATACATAAACAGGGCAGGCAGGATGCTGCAATAGCAGCCCATCTTAAAGTGAAACAGTTGGTACCCAGCATTCCCACTGCCTACTTTGTTTTGGGGTATTTTTTTGGTGTAGGAGGTGGGAGGCAACTTAACTGAATGTAAGCTAAATGTGTTAAAATCAGTGAGCAGGCAGTTTTGTCAGCTGTCATGTTTGAAATACTTATCACCCAGCTGCACGGGTGCTCTGCACGTAGCGATAGCGTGGCTGCATTATGCAGGGACACAAGATTCATTGCGCTGAGCAGGCGAGAGCGTCCAGAGCGCTCGCTGCTCCTTGTTATTCTCTTCACTGTATTTCCCCTCTCAGCAAGAGTTTTGAGACTCTCTACAAGTGCTTACAGAAAGCATCAATTCGAAAGACAGGCTTCTGCAGGTTTTTAAATTGTTCATAATTTACTGATAACTGCACAATGTCTTAAGTTCCGGACCAGATACAGTATTTATTCAAATTTTTGCTTATGTGTGGACTGTCGGGAGAAGTAGCAAGCTTTAATATTTTTAGAAGTCTTTAAGGAGGGTTTTAACTAGAAAAGTCTATAAAGAGAAATTTTATGTTTTTTGTTCATGGCTCTGCTCTTTTCAGAGCAGCCATGTCCTTACTAGTCATGCTATTTTCCCTTCCCTTTTCTGATAACAAAAAAGAACTTGCCAGAATCAACAGATATCCTAGAGTATTCAGAACATGCACAGTGTAACATTTTGTGAGTGACTTGATTTGATTCATGCCAGACCATTAATACTGTTTTAAAATATGAATAAATTTATCCTTCTGTTAGCACACAACATTTAGTACATTTACAGCTAGAGCACTGGTGCTCTGAGAGACACTAATAGATCTATAGAGGGAAAAAAAATAATGATTTTTCAAACACAAGTAAATAGTCAGCTTTCTCCTAGAACTTAAACATCTTTTTAGTGATCAAATGAATGGGTATCACAGTAGTTAAATATTTGCCAATGATTCCCCTTTAAAAATTTAGGTACCCCCATTATAAGCACTCATATTTCATTGCACATGTAAGCTTGTCTACATAACATGTCTAAAGTCCAAAAGAAGTGCGTGCTTCGGTGCTTTTAAAATGTTCCTTATATATTGTGTTTAACCAAATGAAAGTTCTTCTGTGTTCAGATTTCAGTTCTGATTTTTAAAGCTCAGTTTAGTAGGCAGTGAGGACCGCAGCATAAGACACTACTTTTCTTTGGCAGAATTATTTAAATTGTTTGTAACAAGGGCTTGAACGTCCTATTCCATCAATTAACTTTTTGTAATGAACTCCCTGGAATTTGCAATAAATGATAAATTTTATTAATTGCGAAGGTTGAGAAAGAAAAGTATCTGTTGCATTAGATCAACTAGACAGAGAAAATGTAAGGGAACTAAAAAAGTAACAAGAAAGCAGACAATTTACTTAGAAACTCACAGAATGGAAACCCACAGTAATCCTGACCTGCTGCTCAGTGCTGTTTCAAGACAATAAAATGTACTGGTGCAAGCTGTAAATATTAAAATAAATAAGTAAGCAATTGACATTATACATCTTTGAATTATTGGAAATAACACATGGTAGAATTCTCTTTCATCTCCATGGTTGCTTCAAATGATCAAAATACTGTTTAAGAAAATTCCTAGGGGAAGAAAAATATATTAAAAGTTTGAACAGAGATAATTTATGGTGCTTTGTTATGAAGATGCCTGCAGAGCTGTAATTATCCCCAAAACAGACATTATAAACCCTTGAAATTTAGAAATAGAATCATATTTTTGAAGTTTCAAATTTATTAAGGTATGGAAATATGAACTGACTTGCTGGGCAGTTTTATCTCCAGCTACAGTGACATCTTGAGGCAGGAAATGAAAGCACCTGGGTTTTGTTAAAACAGCAGTAATCATTGAAATTCATTAATCATAATTAAGAAGATACTGTAAAAGGAGAGGTAAAATGCCTAAGAGCTATAGGTAGCAGAACTGTGGGGTTGCACTGCCGTTTGAGATTTGTAATTTGTTATCTCACCTCCTTCAGCAGAGTTAACATTCCTGTGGCACATATCTATTTAGAATTTGAGCAGCCTTGAGGAGCAGATCATTTTTCCTAAGAAGCCTCCACCTGTGCTCTGCAGGCATCTCAGTTAATGTTTTTGTTACCTGTCAGTGTAATCCACCAAGAGAACACCTGTAAAAATAAGCTTATTGATTAGTTTTTAACTCATTTGAACAGTGAGATGATTCAGTTCTGGGTCTTCTGTGTTTCCCTATAAACAATACATTCTAAACAACTCAAAGGGTAAATGAAGGACTTTGCAACCACAAAATCGAGTCAGGGATGGACTGAAGGGGGTGGTGAAGACATCATTTAAGATGTGTGAAAAGCTTAAAGAAATGAAGAACTGAATGAAGATGAATGGTTATTTATTAGGAGGGTCCAATTCTGCTTAATTTTGCAAGGGTGAGAACTGGCAGTATAATATATAGGTTAAGGAACAGGCTGATAAACAGAGAACACAAAACATATTGCCTTAACAATGAGGGCAGGAGGGAGAGGAAATTAGGTTGGGAAAAACTGAAGAGTTTCTCCCTTTTGCTGTCAATAACAGACATTACACGAATGTGCAATTTTCAGTAAACAATTCCTAATGCCTCATTCACTGTGACAGATAGGCAAGGGCATCATTTTAACATGCAAACTCATGAGGAAGATGCCAGTAGTAACGCAAGGAGCACTCGAGTCACAATTCAAACTGTAAAAAGGACTGTTAGTGTTTCTAATTGAGTGCACAAGCATTTATACAGTTGTTGCATCAAAGGAATAATTTCCCACAAGATAGAGAAAAAAGTAATTTGGCTGAAGACTTTACTGCAGTGAGGTCTGTAAGCAGAACCTTAGGTAAAAGCTTAAAAAGAAAAATGGCCAGGAACTGTATTAGCTGTAAAAAGTTACTCTGGCTCTAAGAGCTTATGGGTACATGACATATTGTATACCATACCAGCTTTACATGTAGTAAATGTACTTCTTTAAATATCTGTAAAATGTTTATTTACCTTTAGTTTTCCTCTCCTTTTTTGTCCACTACAGCCTCAGGTTGTCTCAATTTTTTTGTTCCAGTTTTGGGTTTTTTTCCACTCCCAGGTAGCATCTGCTATTGCTTCCTTTGGTGACATATATTTGTAGCTACCTTTCACTTGCTCAGAGCTCCATCCAGTCTGACCTTGAAGGCTTATAGGGATGGGGCATCCACAACTTCTTTGGGTTACGAGTTCCAGCGCGTCACCACCCTCACAGGAAAGAACTTTTTTCTAATATCTCATCTCAATCTACCCTCTTTCAGTTTGAAGCCATTCCCCCTTGTCCTGTCACTACATGCCCCTGTAAAAAGTCCCTCTCCATCTTTCCTGTAGGCTCCCTTTGGGTACTGGAAGGCTGCAGTTAGGTCACCCTGAAGCCTCCTCTTCTCCAGGCTGAACAATCCCAATTCTGTCAGCCTTTCCTCATAGGAGAGGTGCTACATCCCTCCACCTGACCTGCAAACAGTGCAGGAAGGAATTAGTTGTGGTTGGGGAGCAATTCAAATAAATGTGTCTCTTTAAGTGAGTACATAATTATATCAAAGTAAAAATAAGTTTATTTTAAGTATGAAATTCAGAATCAATTGTAGCAGAGAGATCTTTTCACTTGGGTGGATCTTTGTCATCACACTACATACTGTCCTTTTATGATAACTTGTTGTAATCACTTGATTTCCCTGCCAGAATTGCACCCAAAGCACTGCAGATAGCAAGTAGCATTCTCCTATGGGAACGTAACCCTTTCTTCCTATCCTGCTCTTAAACTTCAGATTTCATGTCTAGGTAAAAATGCCCAGTGACCTAGCATGCTATTAATAAAGACATAGACATTGGTATAGGTATTACCTAGCACTCAGGGACTCAGGATTGTACAAAGCATGACAGAGCAATCTGAGTGTCTGCAAAATGTCTAATAACTACCTCATAAAAATAGCTTTAAATAAGATGGTTACATAATAACTTTTAATAGACATATGTACTAGTTCTTAATAGGCACCATTTATAAAACAGAGATGATTTGCTTTACTAAACACAAATACTTAAATTGGAAATATATTTTTATTTTGTGACATTTTTGGTATCAATCAACATCAATTTGTTAGTTTCTTAACACCAGTTTGTTAGAATAATTTTGAAACTCTTGGAAGTCATAATTTTTCAGCCTGAACTTTAACCTTAAACCAAAAGAGAGAAAAAAACTCACCAACAATAATTGATATCACAAAATCCATTTTTATACTACAAGAGTCAACTCTGGTCTAGTTAATATGGTTCCAAAGTGCATTATTGTTGTTATGTCACTCAGATACAGTAATACTTCATTCTGTTTTTCAGTCATTACTTAAAAATAATGCAACATAGGTAAATTTAGTTATCAAACTATTTTTATAGTTCCTTATTTTTTAAAAAAATTCTGACCCAACAGCTAAGTGACCAGTAGAGTTATTGCCTATTTTTAGAACTGTTGTTTTGGTGAGATGGGAGATACCATGCTGAAAGGTTAAATGAAATGTCATTAAAGTTTTTCATTTCTCTACTTGGTTTTATGTAGCTTGTTGTTAGAATGCCCAAATAGGTCTGAAAGCTATTTCCTACAAAATTGTTGTGTTTTCTCAGCTTTCCCCTTTCGTATCTAATTCCTCTTTTTATAGGTTAAATTATGCAGGATTTTTTTAAAGCAGAATTTGTTTAAAGCGCAGGAATTTTCATTATTTTCTTCTGCTTTAAAATTTAGGTATGTTTTCCAGTAGGTCCCCAGTGGCAAAAGCATGCAATCAAGGTGGAAACAAAGGGGGTGGAGGAATTTTCTGAGCTCATAGTGGCTCTGGATCTGGGCAGAAAACATCCTTACTAAGCACCTTTGCTCTAATATTACTGGAAAACAAAGTATAGTTTTCAATGTGACATTCTTGGCAGAAAAAAAAAACAGTACATAAAAATTGTACAATTATTCTGCTGATGCTTTTAATTTAGAAAGGATTTTTCATGCTTATAGGAAAAACCTTTAAAAATGCTTAAATGGGAAGAAGTAAGTACAGTCACTACTTTCTCTTTATGAGAGTTTTTAAAAAATCCTGTCTTTTTTGTTAATAGTTGTCTGCAGTGATGCTTTTCTCTTTCATAATGCATGTTGAGTACTGTTTCTGGATCTTATGATTTCAACAGAACAACCAGAGCACTAATGGACAGCTGAATGTATGACAGAGTTATCTCCTCTCCATTACTTTTTAAAGAGCAATTAATACATTACTTTCTTTGTGGGCTTCTAATTAATGTGCTCTTTTGCACCTCCTCCATCGCTTTAATTCTGTACTTCCCACAATGGAAGGTTGCCTTCCTGGATTTTGTAATTAGTGGCCACACATTGCTACATCATCAACTTCCAGTTCCCTCTAGATTTGTGTATTTTTATTTTGCTTAGGTTTTTTTTTTTTCCAGAGATCTCAGTGACAGCCTGCTCTTGATAGATAAGTAGAGAACTTCAGTTTGGGAGGGGAAACCCATTGGACTTTGGGAATGCCATCTAGACTCAGAGGCCTAACATCATTCACTGCACACCATGAGTCAAGTGTTTTGAATATGAGTTACGACTGCATATAATTTACATGAAATTACATCAATAACCACCTCCTTTAAGTCAGAATTAAAATGAAAAATACAGAAACTGAAATGATGGCTAATAACTATTGAAAGTTAAATTACGATTGAAAGCTAAATTACCTGAAACTGCTCAATGTAAAAAGGGGAAAAAATAAAGTATTTCAAAATTTGAAGTGTATTTTGTATGTCTTTCCTAGTATTTTAGAAAACGTACTCTGTAAATTGCTCAAAATTGAAGCAGAATTAGTCATTGTTAGAGATGTATGTTAATCTGCCTTGGTTTGGCTGCACTTGGAAGTTATGCTGGCTCGTGTTATCCATTGCACTTTATGAGCAAAGGCAATACAGAGCAAAACCAGCCAATGTACAGTTCAGCTTTGTCCTTTGCACTTGACCAAACGGGCCTTTGGTTTGAGACCATGTCCTTCTGCAGGCCATAGAGACCCACCTCATCCGAAAGTCCAGCAGCGGCCTGACGTACATCGCCGAGTGGAAGGGCGGATTGCTGGAACACAAGATGGGGCACCTCACTTGTTTTGCTGGAGGCATGTTTGCTCTAGGAGCAGATGGAGCACCCAGTGACAAGACAGGCCATCACATCGAGCTGGGTGCAGAAATTGCCAGGACTTGCCATGAATCCTATGACCGTACGCGTGAGTACCGTGTTGCAGTGCGGCTGCACAGCTTGCCTTCGTGAGGGCAGCCACTGGTGTTTCTGCATAAAGCTGAATGAAAATTGTAGCATGGTGAGAACTTTCATCCCTTCTGAGCAAATGCTGCCTTGCTTTAAGTGTAACTTTTAAAATGGCTGCTCTGTTTTATAAATAATTTCTGTGCACCTGAAGCGTATCCTCTCATTGTAGTAACTGGCATGACAGTTACATAACAGTAATTAACAAGCTTCTTTCACTAAGCCAGTTTCTGTACAGCTGAATACAAGAGAGGGACTATTCATTTATGCATCAATGTAGGTATTATTCATGTTTTATGCACAAAAGAATGTTTTACACTCAGTTCTGTTGATACAATGCTGCAAACAATAGAATTGCACAAAGTGGATTTCTGTACGGAAAATTTCTTTGGATTTTATCATCTTCTTATAGAAATAACCCTGGCAGCATTTCAGGTCCCAGAGTATATTTTCCAGTTTGATATAGAAAAGTAAATATCCTCATCTTTTAGGCAAAATTTCACTTGTTGCTAGTTATATGAAGTCTTCCAGAATGCAAATGTTAGCATCGCTGTTCAAACTGTAACAGCCATTTAAGGCATTGGTGAAGAGCAGCTCTCTCCTACTCCAAATTATTTATAAAATATTAAAAACAGGAGAAGCTGCAGTATCTTTCATAAATTATATCATTTGGGTAACCTGGCTTTGTGCCACATAAAAGCCTAGCTTGATTTGGTAATTTGGGGAGTTGGATTTGGTTACATAATTTGAAACCTTTTTTAATGCCTTTATTTTAGTCTGTGGTTTTTTATTGGCTAGGAATGAAACTGGGACCAGAAGCCTTCAGATTTGATGGTGGTGTTGAGGCCATTGCTACAAGACAAAATGAGAAATACTACATCCTACGACCAGAAGTCATAGAGACCTACATGTACATGTGGCGCCTCACTCACGATCCAAAGTACAGGGAGTGGGGATGGGAAGCTGTTGAGGTAATGTTCTATTGGACTTTCCTGTTGTTAAATCCTAGTAATATTGTTAAGTGAGCTATTGAATAATACCTGGACATTGTTCAGCAGTTGGAGGCTGAATATTTATTTTAAATCAGTGATACCAATTCAGATTTACAGGAATTCATTTGCCAAATATATGACATTTTGGCAAAACCAAATGCTGCTGATATTGTATGATAGAAAAATACCTTGTGATTTCTTCTTTTTTAATACTTCTGGGATTAGGGGTCACATTTGGATGTAATGTCCAACATGTTGAGTGTTGCTGCATGTGAATAGAAAGTGCATACGTGTGTCAGATTTGAGCCTTGGAAATGGAAATAAGTTTTACAAAATGTATTTTCAGTAATTGTATGAAGGTGATTTTAATTAAGGTGACAAAGGCCAGGATGAAGGACTAGATAGTAGCAAACATAAACCATGTCACTTTCAAGAAGCATAAGTTATATGGACAAAACTCCCTAAATGACAGCAATATCTTCCAGATTGGACTTTTTTTGTCCCACTGGCCTTTGAGCTTCAACCAGTCATGCTGAACTTAGCTATTTGTGTTTGTCTAGCACAAGCCTTCCAAAAGGGCAGCTAGTCTGCACTGCAAAAAATAGGCCAAATCCATTGTTTCCCTTATTTCAGCAGTTAATCACTCTTAAGGTTGAGAGCCTTTAGTTTTACCATGTTTCATCCTCCAGGTATGGGTTTTTATTACACTTCTCTGGAGTTCACTTCTGTCTTCCTCACACTGATGTTGCCCTTGCTAAATTATCTGACATCTGATAGGAAATACAGCAAGCTGAAGAACATTATTTTTCTGGCTCTGTGTACTTCAGAAAAATGAAAAAAAAAAAATCAAAACTATCTGCAGTATTTTGTTCACAGTGACCTCTTTTGTACAGAGGTATTGCTTTCCAGGATTTCAAAGATGTCTTGTTTGTCAGTTTACCCAACACCTCTTGCTTCTAGAAGTGTATGATTACAACCTTCTTGGAGGGGCTTACACCATTTGTTACAGAAGGTTGCTCTGCTCTGAGAATAGAACATGTAGACTTGTGTCCTACAATTTCTCATCCCTAAGGGACCCTCCTAGAGAGCTGTTACTGAGTTATGACCCCATAAACCCAACTCCCTCCACAGCAACCAAGATCTGTAAATGTATTCACTGTTCACTGTGTAGATACTGATCATATCAGAACTGTTGTGCTATTGAGCATTGTGGAAAAAAAGGTGTATTTCAACTCTGGTAATTCAATATCCTCCAGGAATTAAATTTAAGGCAAAATCTGCTTTCCAAAAAGGAATAGTAGTATTAACTATGCTTATACTTTCAAACTTCTTGCCTGAATTTTCACAATTGTTCCATACCTGCATTGAGCACTGCATTCAGCTAGGTAGAGAGTAGTTATTTAGGGCATTGTATTTGCCTCCCTCCAGGTGTTGGCTCTGGGGCCTTCAAACAATATGCTTCTGAGTTACTAATTCCAAAGCATTTTGGTTTTTAAAACCTCTAATTTAGAGGGCTGTTCCCTTACTTTCTTCTTTGCTAATACCACCCATAGGCACACATTTTACTACTGGAATCTTCCCAAGCAGATTATAATTGGCATATTTACAATGGCTGTTTGTGGAAGTCATCCCATCAGGCTTCAGCAATGCCAACTGTTCCTTCTCCAGGAGATGTTTTTCCTGACTCATTGTTACTGCCCACACTGATAAGATTGTTATAAACAATTGAAATGTTTTCCTTATTATTATTCTTTACCCATTTGGTTCAGTTTGTTTGTGTTTCTTTCAAGTTGGTACACTTGTTTACCTTCTTCTCGCTCCCCACGTGTTCCTTGTTTAACATCCTTGTGGTTGTTCTCAATCTGGCTCTAACACAGCCTGTGTGTGGGAGATGCAGCTGTCCCATTCTGCCCAGAGCCCATCTTCCACTGTCCTAACATGCAGTTGGGTGTTTCACAAAAACAAATCTTACAGCTTTCCAGGACTTATGCAGTCAGTTGTACGTTTAAAATCTTTTTTATTCCTGTTCTCTCTTGGTGTTTATGGCCATACAGCTCCCCCTAATACAGTATTTTTTAGTTACAGCACATATCATGCTAGCTTACTGTAACTATTTAATAAATTTTGTTCCCTCTTTCTCCTTAATGTTGCCCCAAAGAGCACCTGACCCATTCTGTCCTTGGGGAAGCTCCCAACCACTGAGGGTCATTGGTTTAATTACCAGTACCTGTTGCACAAAGGAGAACCTGAGACTGAAACATGTAAAAAGAGGAAACGAATGGACAGACCATTTGGGTTTTGTCCAAAAAAAGTTGTTCTTCAGGTGTTTCATGTCCACTTTCAACTCATTACTCTGGCAATAACAACTCATTATTTATGAGTTTATGTTTTTTTATGTTTTTTTTCCCAGTGCCCTTGTAGTAGAAAAGGAGAATGTTTTAGAGTCATGACTTCTAAACTCTCTGACAAGTCTCTTAAGTCTTTAACTGTATGGGCTAAAAATATACTGTAGCCTCTCCATTTTTTCTTTGTGAATTTTCTTTGCTGCTTTGAGACCAAGATAATTTTGTATGTACTTCAGCTGCTGGAGAAAATGCAGTTAGGACCACCAGCAATATCCACTGAGTCAGAAAGGTTTTATCAGCTTAGCTCATGAAAGCCTCCCTTTCTGCATTATAAATGTGCCACATATTTTAAATTTGTAGCACTTCCTTTGTTTTTCCCTTTATGATAGTTTGAGACCATCAGCCAGTTTTCACTGTGCTTGATGTTTTCCATTACTGTATCATAACTGATCCTAGCCACCCTCATTTTCTGAGAACTACTTATTTAAAATGTGTTTGATTGTGTCTTCCTGCCCACCACTATCCCTATCACTGTGAACATCACTGTACTCTCAAACTGCAGGAAAGGGCACAAAAGCCCATCACTGCCAGGATGGTTGACAACCTAGAGCCTTTTTATCCTACTAATCCTGCAGGTGGATGTCCTGTGCCTTTAGTTAGGTGGAAAGTAGCTTTGAGGGATGAGATGCTTCATATTTGCATCAATCAGATACCACCAGAAGGCAAACGTGGGGCAAGTTAACCCCTTAGTTTACATCACAGTAGTGCCTCCAGGTGCCTTTATGATGCCTCTGAACTCTGAGCATATAGAGCATATAAATGGTAAATGCAGTTTGCTTTTCTTTTACCTCACCTTGTTTAGAATGCAGATATTTCCTTGCATAGTAGCCTTATCCTTCAAGTTCTGCTGCTGCTGTGCCTTGAAAAATATCATCTTTTGTTTGACATTGAAAATCCAGACACAGATGCAGCATTTTGAATTCGTTGCAGGTTGAAGTAGACAAGAGGGAAGGAATACCAGACAGAGGAAATGACTTCTTTAAACTTAAGTATATTTGTCATTTAGTAAAAGTGTCCAGGAAAATTAAAGAACCTAAAGACACATAAGAAAAGACAAATAGGCTGTTATATTTTAAAGGCTCTCTTCTGGAGAAAAATCCCTTTTAAATATACAATAGGCAGCTTACTCTCCAGTGAAAACTAAGGAGAGCCTGACGTGCAAGCCAAATGTGTGCAGACAGCTACAGGGACTCCAGCAAAATCAAGGACATTTAGGATATCTGCTCACAGCAAACCACAGATCTTAAAGAGTGTTTAGAGCAGGAGAAGGTGATGAATACTTCAGTAATTATTAGTGACTCTTAGTCCCATCTAAGTCATCAGAAAATACTTACTCTGCCTGGTTTAGATATATCCTCTGCCTTGCTTTTTAGCTTGTGTGTTTTGAAATGCAGCGTCTTTCCCTAAATAAAATCTACACATCCTGTACTCACTTCCATGGTATTTCTAGTAACTTCAGAAAGGGAGGAACCACTTATCTCCTGGCTCTCTGTTGGGGGGGATAAAGCCCCAGGTATTTCTGCCTGGAAGTTGTTGTTCCAATACCATCTCCACAGAAAACACCTTGTTTCACAGTAGTGTGGTCCTGAGTGAATGCAGTCATCCACCATCCTTACTGTTATTTTCATTGTGAGAAGTTATTTAGGGTTAAGTAGCATTTTCTGAATTTGGTTTTGATTAATGAGCTGTTTTAAATATAATCATCTTAAATTCTTTTTACTCCTTCTTTACACTGTATGATACCAGAGAGTTATTGTAAAAGAGAATAAGAAAAATGAACAGACTAAGAATACTTGTGGCCTTGTTAAATAGAAAAATTATAAAGAAAAAAAAATGATTAATATTTTTAAATATAGTAGTGATAACCAATTTTCAAATAAGTTATTGGATAGCAGTATATTTAAAGAAGTTACAGCTCATATATTGGTATATAGGTACCACCTTTCTATTGCAAACACCTAAGATAAAGAAAAGTACCAAAGTTTATTAAATAGTCTCACTGTATATACCTTCTACAATTCCAGCATATTTTTTACCCTTTTATATAAAGTCTTCATCTGATCTTTTTTCTCCTTCATAAATATAGGACATTCCTGTGAGCAGAAAAGAACTTGTATTTTTAGGTGGCCCATGTACTCCTTTTTATTGTGAAATAGGAATCAGTCATCTGTTTTACACCTTTTAACTGAATAAAAAGTTTGGAAACTAGCTAGAGAAAAACACAGTGTTAGTGTTACAGCTAAATTGTGTTGTGTTAAGTCCTGGCCTTCTGTCTACTCCTGTGTAACAGACAAAGCTTCTTCAGAGAGGTAGCAAAGAAAAATATGACTGCTGCAAAAAAGAAATTCAGTCAGAGCCCAATATATCAGTGGTTTCCCATTGAAAAATTAAATAATTGCAAAGAGAAGCCATGCAACTTACACAGAAAATGAAGAGTTGCCTTTCCTTTTTTTTGAAGGGATTTGCAGGAGGTAAGGAAAAGACTGATCTTTAGTATGGTGTTCAATTATGTCACAATCATTTTAAGTATGAAAATATGACCAGGAAAAGTATAGGTAACACAGTTTCCAAAGGCTGAGAGATTGGGAGAGAAAGGCTATTGTTACTCCTATTAAAAAGAGGAAAAAAAATGTAAGTGAAAATCCACATGTCTTTAAATCCTTATACCCATACATCTTTCTTTCTGAAAGCTGGTTTGCGTTCACTTTTTATTCATTTATTATTTTGGTTCTCTTCCTGAATGTAAAATTAGACAGGTATGCCTATGTCTTTTTTTAAAAGCATTTTCTATCTAGAGCTTTACCAAGTTTTCATCTCTTTATCAAAAAAATTATGGCAATTGTTTTCTGCTAGTTTTATTGTCAAACAGAAAAAATGACATATTATTCATGTTGTTAATCCCACTGATTTGGGTGTTTTCTTCCCTGCTTCAGGCACTGGAAAAACACTGCAGAGTAGACGGTGGCTATTCTGGCATTAGAGATGTTTATACCAATCATGAAAGCCATGATGATGTGCAGCAAAGTTTCTTCCTTTCAGAGACACTCAAGTAAGTTAAGAAAGTTGACTTTCATTAATGTGGAGTAGTTCTGTGTATCATCTTTACAGATAAGTATTTGTCATTAGTACCCTTGACACTCTCACATAACAAAATCTGAGTGAAATAGCAGAGCTTTTCTTTGGTGACAGGAAGCAAAATTGCCTTTTTTTTTTCAATCTGTGTCAATAAACTAAATACCCTGACTTCTGCAAGTTATCTTTACTTCTGATAAAGGTACTTGATAGTTTTTGAGACAGTGCATTTCCTATCTTTGATAGGATTTAATTATATATGCCAGCACTAATGAAACAAATTGACTAGACAGAGAACTTTACAGGCTTATATTGCATACTTTTAATTTTAAAACTTTAGAAAAAGAATAAAAAACAACTTCCATGGAAAGCTTGGCAGGGTCTGTTAAAAGAGAAAACCAAAAGCTTTCTTTATCTATCGTCATCTCCTAAATTTTTAATGAGATTAAAGTTTTGTCTTGATCTCTTCAGTTCTGAGGTTTTTTGCTGTGCAAGAAAAAAAATCAGTCATGCCATCTCAACAGGAAGTTTAATACTCAAGTAAATTAAATGTGAATTATTATGTGTTTTCCTGAAAATCACTTCCCTGATGTGGTCTCATTTCCTGCTTTTTTTTCTTGCCAGGTACCTGTATTTGCTGTTTTCTGAAGATGATCTTCTTCCATTTGAACACTGGGTCTTCAACACAGAGGCTCATCCTCTCCCTGTTCTTCACAAAGATGATGGGAATAAAGAAGAAAACCAGAAATAGATGAAGATTAATTTATACTTCATTTTATTCCTTACATTTCCAGGACTTGGGCACATGATTTGGTTTTAAATTCCTAAGTTAAATTTTTCAATCAAGTGTTTTGCAGTCTGTTTTCTTTAACAGTAAATTTTTATGAATGTAACCAATTAGTTATGATAAAACCTTAATCCTCTAATTCAGATGAATAGCTTCTTAGAAGTGAAATAGGATATCCTCCCAGATTCTGTTGGGCTGCAGTGTCATTTTGGCCAAAAAAAGCAGAAGGTCTACATGTTACTTGTTTCCTGTTATGCTTTTAATTTGACTGCAAAATTCTTCTCTCCTCCGTGAGGAGATGTATGCTTTAAGCTGTAATATTTTGCCATGTTGCAAAAAGCCATATTGAATTAAGTATAAAGAGCTTTTTCCTTTTTTTTTTTTTTTTTGTGTTCTATGTTAATTTGTTTTGTGTGTCATCCAGGACAAATCTTGTGACTGTGACAGCCTCTTCTTATGCGGGTCTATCATTACTTGCTGAAGTATCTGATGTATTTCATTGTCAATGAAGTCTACATAGGGGTATTTTCATCTCATGCAGACACAACTCTGAAACTGCAGTATAAGTTGAAGTTAGATTAAACTAGTTTCTATGGATTTAGCACATTAGTTAGCAGACCTTAGTTTTTCAGGTTTTGATTAGAATATTGTACTAGAATAAATTGTTTTCTCCCTTTTCTAAGTGGTGTTATTCTTATGTCTTTAGTCAAGCTACTATGGAGTAAAATAAGCTACTCATTTCATATTAAGAAAGGGACTATTAACCTTCTTTATGTATTTAGTCCAGTAGCTTTCATTTGGTTGGTTAGCAAAAAAAATCCACTCAATCACATTTTCCTGGAAGCTTAGAATTATATCAGATACAATTTGTTTGTTTTTCTGTTACTTTTGCAAAGATTTAGGTAGGTTCAGACTTGACATCAGGCTTGATGGTTAATTGTCACAAAGCAATTTAATGTATCTGTATAAGGTGGACGTTCAGATGCCTTGAAGAAAACCTGCCTACTCAAAAGAAGAGAAGTCATTCAGAGAGGAAATTATCCTGCATTGAACTAAAACTTTCTGACAACACTGTCTTGTCTTAAGTAACAGAAATGCAATGTGCTTAAAAATGATTCCTTAGAGGCCTGGCTTACTGAAAAAGGTAACAGCTTTGCCAAAAATGTTTTGCTCTGTGGCATCACCAAAGGGAAAAAGAAATGAGGCATGATTAATTCCTGTTTCTACTTGGTTTGAAGTAGTTTACATGATTTTTAAGTCTACCTGTGTTTTCATTTAGTGATGGGATGACTTCCATACATTTCAGGTAGGAAATACCTGGCTTCCCATTCTGAGAAATAACATCATTCATTGATTGGACTGCAGTGAAACAAATCTGGTTCTGAACAGTAATGTTCTTGAATGGTATTTAGTAAGATAGCTCACATGTCCAGCGTTGCTAATCACAGCTGAGGAAACACATTTATTTATGCTGATAGAGGTCTGCAGTGGAGGTTTTCTTAGGTAGAAGCCAAAAATAACTAATTACACTTTTATAAATAGCAGCTGGAAGCTGACCCATAGAGTTTGCCCTGTAAAGACAGCGCTGCCTGTCTGCCTGCCCTGCTGAGAGAGGAGATGGCACGTGCCACACAAGCTGCCAAGGACATCAGTGTGGGGGGCAAGGCAAGGATCCACTGATGCTCCAGCACAGGCTTGGCAGAGCTGGGCATTCCTACATGGGAGCTTTACTATTTTACTATTATTTTCTTTTTTAAATGTGGATTCTCTCTTGTCACAGCAGGTTTCTGAACCCAACCAAGCAAGGATGAGGTCTGGGCTCTCTCCTGTGTTGAAAAGCAGAAATTCTGCTGGTTTTGATTCTCCAGAAATTGTACCACTGGAGGACTATACTTCATTGTATTTTTTTATAAATAGTATTTATAAGGGAGATTTTTTTCCATCCCCTGAACCACCATAGCTGTGGAATAAAACCAAAATATTTTCTCATTTTAAAACATGTAACAATAATTACTTTTTTCTTAGTTATGTTTATTGGGTCACCTGCTGCTACTGTCTCCCCCATGTATGTGCTGCTTTAGACCTCATCTCAGTTAAATAACTACAAAAGCTCAGACAGAAACAGTCTTTTTTTTCTTAGCCACTTTCTACGTGGTTTTCTTAACCAAGATTTGCTTTCCCCAGCTGTCTGTAGTGATCTTGCTGGTACTTAGTGAGTTGAAGGAAAGAGCAGAGAACTAGACAGGTTTTCTCCAAGTTTCAAAAGCAGGCTCCAATCACACAGCTCTGTGTGCATTGGGTCTTATGTGCTTAAATATAAGCATCATCGTCGTTTCCTTGCAATACAGACATTTCATGTGAATTTTTCTTAGCGTGGGAGTTAGGATAATTTGAAAGAGCACAAATTTGATGTGGTATTGGTATTCAGGTTGTATGTACAAACTGCACTATACTGTACTTTTTGTAAACTAATGTAAGTAGACGAGAAGATTGTACAACGTGTAGATCTGCCAGCTGTAAGAAAACTTTTCATAAACTGAGAATATATCAATTTTTCTTTTTTTTTTAAATAACCCCNAAAGACAGTGACATGGACACATTATCTTTATGTAAACCCACTGCCCACTCTTGTTCCATTGCTTTGTAGCATAATAATGCATTTAAATCTGCATATGTTGAGTCCCAAGTGGTAGACCCCTTTCAAATGGCACCAACATTGTTTCACAGGGGAAGATTTTCTTTTTTGATTGTTTGTGAGATAAATATTGCATATGTGTTGGTTATACACAGATTTTTGCAATGCCCAATGGCTCACTGTTTCTATGGTAACTTCATACATATCCATTTCTATCATGTATTTAAATTGGTTTTGATTTGTACATATTCCATTTAGTCTTTTCATCTTTATATAAAATGAAATTATGGAATACATAATAGATCAAGATGCTTAATTTTTAAGAACTTATATTTGTAAAAATTTCTCTATTGTGAATAAAGTCTTTTAATATATCTGTTCAACTGGTTATAGTTTTTCTTACATGTGTTGCAGAAGTAACTACAGGAATCTGCTGCATATTCTGGTTTAGCTGCTGTACCCACAAATTTTTGTCAGTACTCTGTGTACTTGTTAAGATTCTGTTCTTAATTAATGTCAGCATATAGAATTGCTACCACTGAAATAATTTCCTAGGAATTTTTGTCAATAAGTTACCATACCAAATATATTTTGTTAGGAAATGAGCCTGCTAATGAAAAGAGGGAAGCTGGGAGGTGGGAGGTGGCAGGCAATAAGCACAGTGAAGGTTGGTCACTCCAATTCATGCTCTGCACAGCACAGGCAGGCAAAGCTAAATGCCATTTAGGAGCAAACAGCGCAGTGGAGATGACAAGGCTGTCACAGTGCCCAGTGTTACATGACCATGTAATGAAATCCTGTCATTAGCCCATGCTCCAGGGGAGAGGGAAACAGTTGTCATAGGAACTGTAACTGTATTTTGTTTCAGAAGGACATTAAGATTTCCAATCTAAATATTGAAATAACAGCTACACCTCCTGGATAACCTTGTTTTCTCTGTTTAGCAGAAAGCCTCTTCCCAAGATGATACTGAAATAAACTGCTGTAGTTTTACAGAACAGCCTCAGTAGTATCAATTTCTGTCAAAAGACTTACTCATTAGACCTGCTTAAATGATTTTTGAGGGTAGCTCTGAGATTTTTTTGCAGCAGTTTCAGCTACACAATGAAGTCCTTGGGGCAGTCAGCAGACAGTGCCCTCCTGCAGCTGGCTCCAGGACTAGACAAACTGCTGCTCAACAAGGCAAACATGAACTAATGCAAACCTTCCTGCACACTGTGATTCAGGAGAGATGTAAACACAAGCCTGGGTTAGAATTTCAACCAATTCAGTCTCCTTAATTGGATGCTTGGTGTGGTTTGTTTTCTGCAGGGGAAAAGGGAACTGGGACTGAGTTGACAATCAGTCAAGACAAACAGGGTTTGCCCCATTTGCATTGCCCTATGGCCTTGCTCTATCAGAAGAGGAACTCAGTGCTCACATGGCAGCATCTGCTATGGAAACAGCTCCTCATCTGATCCACCTTAATCTTGGGATTAGTCTGTTCTAGTTGATCTCAAATGCAGGAAGAGAGANCCCAATACACCAAAGTTAGAGCAATCATTTTTAAACAGTCCATATTTACCACTGCTTGTTAGATCAGTAAGATAACATGCATTTTAATTCCCATTCACTTAACTAACTTCATGGAAGTGGCTAGTGGTGGTGACTTTGTGTTCCCAGTCATTCATAAGAGCAAAAGAAATTGCTTATTGGTTTTTTTGGGGGGAGGGGGGTGTAGNTTTTTGCAATGCCCAATGGCTCACTGTTTCTATGGTAACTTCATACATATCCATTTCTATCATGTATTTAAATTGGTTTTGATTTGTACATATTCCATTTAGTCTTTTCATCTTTATATAAAATGAAATTATGGAATACATAATAGATCAAGATGCTTAATTTTTAAGAACTTATATTTGTAAAAATTTCTCTATTGTGAATAAAGTCTTTTAATATATCTGTTCAACTGGTTATAGTTTTTCTTACATGTGTTGCAGAAGTAACTACAGGAATCTGCTGCATATTCTGGTTTAGCTGCTGTACCCACAAATTTTTGTCAGTACTCTGTGTACTTGTTAAGATTCTGTTCTTAATTAATGTCAGCATATAGAATTGCTACCACTGAAATAATTTCCTAGGAATTTTTGTCAATAAGTTACCATACCAAATATATTTTGTTAGGAAATGAGCCTGCTAATGAAAAGAGGGAAGCTGGGAGGTGGGAGGTGGCAGGCAATAAGCACAGTGAAGGTTGGTCACTCCAATTCATGCTCTGCACAGCACAGGCAGGCAAAGCTAAATGCCATTTAGGAGCAAACAGCGCAGTGGAGATGACAAGGCTGTCACAGTGCCCAGTGTTACATGACCATGTAATGAAATCCTGTCATTAGCCCATGCTCCAGGGGAGAGGGAAACAGTTGTCATAGGAACTGTAACTGTATTTTGTTTCAGAAGGACATTAAGATTTCCAATCTAAATATTGAAATAACAGCTACACCTCCTGGATAACCTTGTTTTCTCTGTTTAGCAGAAAGCCTCTTCCCAAGATGATACTGAAATAAACTGCTGTAGTTTTACAGAACAGCCTCAGTAGTATCAATTTCTGTCAAAAGACTTACTCATTAGACCTGCTTAAATGATTTTTGAGGGTAGCTCTGAGATTTTTTTGCAGCAGTTTCAGCTACACAATGAAGTCCTTGGGGCAGTCAGCAGACAGTGCCCTCCTGCAGCTGGCTCCAGGACTAGACAAACTGCTGCTCAACAAGGCAAACATGAACTAATGCAAACCTTCCTGCACACTGTGATTCAGGACAAATGTAAACACAAGCCTGGGTTAGAATTTCAACCAATTCAGTCTCCTTAATTGGATGCTTGGTGTGGTTTGTTTTCTGCAGGGGAAAAGGGAACTGGGACTGAGTTGACAATCAGTCAAGACAAACAGGGTTTGCCCCATTTGCATTGCCCTATGGCCTTGCTCTATCAGAAGAGGAACTCAGTGCTCACATGGCAGCATCTGCTATGGAAACAGCTCCTCATCTGATCCACCTTAATCTTGGGATTAGTCTGTTCTAGTTGATCTCAAATGCAGGAAGAGAGATTACACATCAAAAAGCAAACTGCCAAACCCAGGAAATGGTCACTGAGACTCAAGAGTTCCACTCTGAATACTGCAAGAAGAGGTACACCACAGGGTTTTGCTCTCTCCTGTGTTTATGCATTCATACATGCACGGAGTGGTGGATGGAACAAGTCCCACATCTGCAGAATCCAGCTAGAGCCCAACAGGCTGTTAGCCTTCAGCAGTATTCCAAAACCAGCACTTTGACCCTCATGTCTCAGGTACCTGCTCCTCTGTCTGCACCAGCTCTCACTCACCCTGTAAACTCACCATAATAAACCCTCCCACTGGAAGCCCCTCTAAAACTTTCACGTGCTCTCCAAACTCTGTGCACACTTTGTGGCCAAGCTGTGGAAGGTTTTTTGCCTTTTACCATTCCCGTGCTGACATTTACAGGACCCCTCTCATTATTAATATTTTATGCCTTCATTCCAGTTGTGTGTTCCTTTCACATCATCAGAGTAGTTCAGAGCTATTATTAGTCTTGACCATGCCAAGTTAAAGAAAAAAAAAAAAAATTGGCAGTGTGGTTTTAATGTACTGTAACAACCTTGTCTGGGAAAAATACTACTGTCCACATCTAACTTTAATCCCAAACCTAAACATTTCTCACTAAAAAAGTGAGAGAACATGCAGACTCTATTTGTGTTTCATACTAAGATATATTTACTGATCTAAGCAAACCTTACAACTATCCACTTCTGCCATAGGATATGATAGACTGTAATACAGTTCTCAGTATCTAATTCTCACTTCTTTCTGTTCCAAAGCAAAAAACGAGGAGGCAGCAGTGTCACACTGAAGTATATGAACATTTTCCAACACAGTATTAATTGACTGGTCATGGTTGAAACCTGCTTGGGCAATCTTCCATCTCTATATCTGTGGTGTCACCAAAAATGGGCTAAGAGGGATAAATTTCTTGCATCAGTGAACATTTTTCTTTCTAAAAATAACTTGTACAGCAAGAGAACCAGCCCCATTTAAGTCAGTGGCAAAATTGTTCACTTTAGCAAAGTCAATTTTTCACTCAGAGAAAACAATTCCATAGAATTTTACATGGAGACTTATGGAGTGGATATAGTTTAAGGAACACTTGAGGGAAAGGCAGCAGACATGCTATATTTCTCCTTTCTCTTATTTTTTGATATCCTACAGATAATCTGTTTCTCAAATATTCTTTAGACAATAAACACCGTGTATGGATTTATTCTCACTAAGGCAATTCTCCATCTTATCATTTAGAGCTGTTTTTTCCCAGTGAAAACAGATCAGTGGCCTTGATTCAGCTGGTGCTTGGCTTCTTTAATTAAAGTGTACATGTCTTAACTTTAATAGCTTCAACAAAATTTGAAGCTTTCTTTTCTCTATCATTCTAAAATGTTTTAATATATCACATATATCACTCTGCTTCCAACACTGGCTGCCAGATATACACAAAGCCAAATCTTTGGCTTTCATAATTTGCACACAAAATCCTGCAGCCTCTTTCCATTTCTCAGCAAAAAAATTTTACAGACAGTCACAAGTTCACATTCTGTGGGGCTCCATTAATTTTATGAAACATGCTGATGACAACTTACAAGCATGACATAAATATTATATGTTAAAATAGAAGTACACTTGTCAAATAAGAGGCCATTTTGATATACATTATTAATAACAACCATATCTACTCTGTAATGCCATAAAGGTAAAGCAAGTTATATAGTAGACACATTCTCTTCCTGAAAACTTTTACAATAGGAGATAAGGTCACTGGGCAATTATTCAAACATGAAAAGGGCATAGGGAGGTCAGCAGTGGAAAGAGTAAGGCAAAATGGGTCACTGAAAGCATTGGGTTGAAAGGAAGATGGCAAAGAGACAATGACATAACTTATAAACAGGAACTGCTACAACAGGCAGGGTGACCATGAGAATGCTATGGTACTTCAGAATGGAGGAGGAATCAGAGATAATGGGTATGAATCACAAACTGGGCACTTCAAAAGCATCATCTTCAGACAGGCCAAGGACTGAAAAATGGCACTTCCTTTCAAGGACTGGGGCTCACAGAGCAGACATGCTACAGAGGGAACCTGTAGTGTGCCTGTTCTGCATCTGCAGGGGCACTGACTCTGAAAATCACATTGAAATCAGTCATTGAAAACATTTATTACAACCAGAAATTAAAGAATTTAAAAAACATTCCCCAAATATCACCCTGCACTGTAAGATGGCAGCCTGTCCTCTCACAACTCCAAAATTCCCCTCCCTCATCATGGTGTATCTATGCATCTCTGTGCTTCCCCATGGCACAGGAGGCTGCTGGATGGCTGAACACCTGCCTGCCCATGGGAAGCAGTGAATTAATTCCTTGTTTTGCTTTGCCTGTGTGTGCAGCTTTTGCTTTCCCTGTTAAGTGTCTTTATCTCAACCCATGAGTTTTCTGGCTTTCACTCTTCCAGTTCTCTCCCCGATCCTGCTGCTGGGGGAATGAGGGAGAGGCTGCCTGGGATTAAACCACAATACCAGGAAAAGCTGCAATTATTTGTGCATAGCTTTCCTTTCTTGGGTTGTTAACTCTCTGTCCTTAGCTTCTACACTTCACATTCACTTGAACCCCTCACTGGATTTGTCCTTTCACTTGGAGGTAGGAATCCAGAGGCATTCTTCATGTAAATCACCAAGAGATGCACACAGACCTTTAAAGGTTAGGAGAGATGCAGATTTCCATGAACTCACACAGCTCTTCCCTGCCTAGCCAGATCTCAAGCATTTGTACAGCTTCCTAAACTTGGATTGGCTTTTTTTTTTTTTTAATCCTGGTGGCAAATCCCATCCCAGGCTGCAAAGCATAAGGATTAGCAGTCAGGCTCAAGCAACCACTGGGGACTTCAGCAAGTCCCAGGCTGAAGCTGTTTGTAGTGTTTAGCCAAGAGCCCCAAACTCTGCTTACTGTTGTAAACAACAGTACTGGCAGATCTGCAGCATGATGAGCTGATTAAAAGCCCAGAAGTGGCATGTGTGGTAAAACTGACACAGCAGCATCTTCAGAGTGATTTAGGGGAATATTATAAAGAGGCACAAAATATCTTTCTGTCTCCAGTTACCAACCATAATGTGTAAAAAATTCATTAAGAAAGGGCAGCCTGCACATCATCACCACTCAGAGGAACCAGAAAGCCCACAAAACTGGAAAGAGAAACATAATCATTATATTAATTACTGATAATGTAAGGTTTAGCAATTCCATTTCATATTATAACAGCCGAGCTTCAAAAAGACTGATGCAAACACTTCTTAGGAAACAAAACACCCATAGGAATGAGCCAGTCTCCTTGCTTAGCTTTCTTAAGAACCTAAAAATGCTGAAAGTAACGAGGTTAGGCAAAAATGGACATTTTGTGGGGTTTAATCCATTGACACCAATAAACAAACATTACCCACACTGCAGAACCAATGCATTTTTGCTAGTCCCATAGATTTTTATAAAGCACCTACTTAAACCTTTGAAAGCCAGAGGCCACCTCAGAGCCAATCCAGAACTCCTCTCTAGCTCTGCCTTCAAAAATAAAACCCACATCACGACTGCTGTCCTTGTCCACAGTGGCAGAACAAGGTTTCAAGGTTCTCCAAAGTTAGCAATGCAACATCTTTACCTCTTTTTGTGCCTTTTTCTTCCTTTTTTTTTCTTTAATCTACCTCATCCAAGTGTCTCACTTTTGGCAATCTCTAAACCTTGAGAGGGAGCTGCTGTTCAGCCCACACCACAGAGCAGAGCCCTGACCATCCTTTAATGTGGGGATTTTCACAACATTTTCACTAGTAACAGTCCTGGAAGGAGGTTCCCAAGCACATTTCATTTGTGCCTTCAGTCCAGCTTATTTTTCCAACAAGGTAGGTACCTTAGAAGATGATGTACTTTATCTGAGTCTCAAAATGCCTACTCCCACAGGCCCTAATCTTTTTATCCTATTATTAGATAACTTTAAAACCAAAGGGTATTTGCTTTTCTTTCAAGATTACTTTCCACTCTGTCCCCAGGAAAGGTGTGAAGACTGAAATACACTTGGAGCAAATACATCAGCCACAGGAGAAGGAGAGGAGGAAATGCTCTTACTCAAACGTGGCAATAGAGCAGCACCACACCAGACTCCTATTTTCTGGTGCCTCACTTGGGGAGAACAAATCCCTCTACAAAGTAGCCAAGAATTAGATGTGTATTTACAGGAGGCAGCATGTACACCACACACACTAAATGACTCACCCGAGGTTACAGAGCCAGGCAGTCAAACCCCCTCAGCACAGCTGCCAATTCTCAACTCCACTCTGCTTTCCAGCTGCTAAACAACAATCTTTTTCCCATCCCCATGTAAGACATGAGCCAATTTTACTTTTATGAGACTAAATTACCTCTATTCATCTCCTGTCACTGTAAATGAGTTACTAGTGAACTCTCTCATTTCTCAAAATTTTATTCACAAATGTCTTTATAATTCTGTTTACCTGTACGTGAAGAGATACACGCTGTTTATACAAGCATAAATCAGGTATCATTTACTTTGCATTAAGTTGCTGTTTCTTTTACTGGAGAAGAGATAAGTGTAAGTAGTAAAAGCAAGCAAAATTTTTTTTAAAAATTAGAAGTGTTTTGTTTCCCCGGTCTTGTGACATTTTTGAGGCTGTTTTTTGCCTTCTTTGATAACTTGGAAACTATAGTCACATCAGTGTTTCTGTAGCCAAAAGTTTAAAAAAACCCTTGTAAGAACCATATAAAGAAGATGAATACTTAATTTTTTCTCCTTCACTAAACAGAAATAAGCAAGGTGCTGGGAGTTGTTTGGCTTTTTTTCAGAGTTTTATTTAAGGACAGGTAAGAGGGGAAGAAAAGGATCTTTTACTAAAAAGTAAGTCTAGTACAGTTCAATGGATTTAGAATTCCCAAGTTCTCAATTAAAACCTGGATCAAAGTAACAATGAATGCCAATTGGAAAGCCTGCATTCATCTGAAAACAGAGACTAATAAGTCCAGAGCCTTCCAAATCCATCACATTCAGCAGTCCCACAAGAGACGGAGAGGAACAGCCAGACCTGCTCAGCCAGCTGGGCTGTCAAGTGGCTTTTATTTCCCTGTGCAAGAGAGCAGGAAAGGTGTTGAGCAGCCAGATGATGAAAAACTGTGGGGAGGAGGGCACAACATGAGAGGAAACAAATTCATAAGAATAATTTAATTTAGAACATAAAATTAATCCAACAAAATAGAGGAACAGATGCGAAGGGATTTGAAACTCCTTCTTGGATCGTATCCCCTTAACTTTACTATACTCACAATCTGAATGTGATCTTATTTATTCATAATATTGGAACCATATTAATTAAGCAATAAAATACTCCAGACAGCTTGTTGTTAGGATTATTTACATACCGTGTGTGTTAAAGAGGGAGGAGGAGAAATTAGTGTCTCCATCCTGAGAGGTGACTAAAGGCTAGAGGAAACAATTCCAGGCTTTTTATAGCACGAAGGATTCCTCTTTGCTGTTGGAGCACTTGCTACAGCCAGTTTTTCAAAGGACTCTGCTAATTAAGATATGTGCTCATACAAGCAAATATTTGGCTGTCTCAGTGCTGTTGTTATCTCCCCTGTGAAGCTGAGAAATCCAAGGCAAACAGAGGAATAAGGAGATCTGAAACATTTCCCCTCTCTAACCCGGCTAAGGAGACTAATCCTAGCATCTGCACTAACCACACGGTGATTAGTGCAGCAAAGACAAACATTTACAAATCCAGATGAGCCTTCTGGGGAGCCTGCCAAGGAACATGTGGCCTTCCCAAGCAGAAGATGTGCCACCCTTCATGCTGCCATATAACTGATGGCGACCTCGGGCAGCAAACTGCAGAACCCGAGGGGGGCACTGGGTTTGCCTCCAAGGTAGCCCAACAGAGGCCACATCACTGCCTTCTCTGCTGGCCAGGCCTGCCTGCTATTACAGAGCTGTGGTGGGCAGGACACAGATGAATTTTGTCTATACAAACCAACTTGACAAACAGAAATCAAGAGCAGGAAAGAGAGGAGGGAGATCATCAACAGGTACTTGCCTGAATATGTGGGGTAACAGAGGCAATATAAAAGTAATTTTCTTTCTCCACACAAAAAGGGCTCACTTCACAACCCTTGCACTGCCTTCAAGTTTAGCAGAGATGGTTCCACAATCTCTTCCAGAAGGAAAGAACTAAACTCTGCTTCTGTTGAAGCTGGATTCACATTGAAGGGACACCACACATCTCCCAAGCACTTAAACACGTGTCAGGCCCTCACACTGGTGTAATTTACTGAGACAGCTGCATCTGGGCTCCAGGTGCCTTCACTACTTCCTGATTGTTTTCCTTTGGAGAAGGATGAACCATTACCACCTGAGCTTTTCTTCATAGTTTTAGGCTTCCTAAGCCTAGGTACCAGCCAGCCCCTGCAGAGCAGTGAGGAACTGATGCCTAAGTAAGCTGAGAGAGAAAAAGTCAACCTAAAGTTCCTCATGGCCTGGGCTCAGTGTCCATGACCAGCAGTAGCAGAATGGTGCTTGAGAGGGCAGAAGACAGAGAAAAGCAGTTTGTATGAGGAAGGCTCAGTCCTGTTGGGAGCCCTACATGTATATCATGGTAGTTAAGAGCATAGACTTCATCACTGCTCTGGACAAACTGTTATCTTCTCTGTTGTAAAGTTTATACACATCTTTTCTCTTGCAAGAGAATACTATTTTATTGATTTCTCTTCAGACATTACTAGCAGGAAGGAGACTTCATTGGTAAGAAAAGAATTTTCAGCCACCAGGGTGACAGGGTGCAGCAGTTACTCTGTCTAACCTTGGATACAGCTGCTCAAAAGGATCTTCCTCCCCTGAATCACTTTCAAGGATGTTGTTTTTCTCCCCCAACCAAAATATTTATATTGAAAACTGTATTCTACCCTGCCCTCAAATAAGCATCTTGTCTATATGTACAGTCACAGGGAGAATATATAGGCTCTATATTCCAGGCCATAAAAAGCCTGGAATTGTTTCCTCTAGCATTTAGTCACCTCTCAGGAGTGTACCACTAATTCCTCCTCCTCCTCCTTTAACACACATGATATGTAAATAATCTTAACAACAAGCTGTCTGCAGTGTTTTATTGCTTAATTAATATGGTTTCAATATTACGAAGAAAAAAGATAGGTTGCTGTACTGAAACCCAGAAAGCCTATGTTCAGTCAGTCATAAAAAGAGACAACACTGAGGAATGAGTCGAAGAGTTTCTATCAGAGCAGGGGATTACTGATCTAACCCATTTACCTGGGAGGCCCACGTCTGAAATGCTATTTTAAATTGTGTCATTACACAGTAAGGAATTAGAATTATTCATCGTGTCTAACCTAACCTCATTACAGCTTCCGCTGGGAATAATTATTTCAAAACATTTCTTGCTCTTCAGAACCTAAGGGCACAATTATTGAGTCTTCCTGAACCTGGCTCAAATGACTTCTCTAAATTCTAGGGAGCCGCTCTGGCTCCCAGCACAAAGTGAACCTACCTAAGAACTAATCTTATTTGCAGCAAAGAAACACAGACAGCTGCTTTACACATTCACCTACCTGTCTGGCCCCCACCATCACATCACAGCCTGTGGCTGTGTCCCTTTAGTTCCCAAAAATGCATTTCCCCAGGTGGAGGATCCCACCTTTCAAGTCAGGACCATGTTACTGCTACCAAACAGTGACAAAGCAAACCTGCCCAAAATCAGGGGTTTTCCTACTTTGTTGGACCCTTCCCTGCAGAAATGTAAGGGTAATGAAATGTGTGTTATCATATACATTTTACAACTGATGTATGTTTTGGAGAAACCCCTCACTCATCCCTCATCCAGCTTCTGGCAGACAAAGCTTTTCTACAATGGCTCATAGGGAGGACAATACGGACAATACTTTATTTGCAGAAAAAGGGTCATTGCAAATTTTCTTTCAACATCTTGTCTGGTTTGTGAGGATCAGAATGTACTTATTAAGAAATGTGAGGTCAGCAAAAAACTGCATAAGGTTCTGGCAATAATACTAGCACAGCTGCATGAGATTATCAAATTGCTGTTTAAAGGTGTAACCAGAAATTATCTCTCAGCAGTATTTCAGATTCTTTTCACAAAGATGAAGTTCCAATGGAAATATGTGCTGTGACTTCTATCAGTCAGGTCTTGACTTGTCTATTTTCTATTTTATATATAAATTAGCCTATTCAGATCTGACCTTTGTCCTTTCAAGGATTTTAATGTCTTTTTAAATAGATCTAGAGAGCTAACATCCAAAGAGAGTTGAGGTGGAAGATGTTGTTCAAATGTTTTAAACTCAGATGTTCTGTTTGCTGAAAAAAGGCACATTAGATCTTCAGCTCAGGAATATTCTTTCACATTGTTCTGATATAAAATTATGACCAGTACAAAACAGGTATAAACATTGGTTCTGTTTCCCAGTAAGCTACTTAAGGCTTCTGGAGACAATTCAGAATTGAAATAGCCTCTCCTGAAATTAGCAGACATAAAATTATTCCATCTGCACAAATAAACAGATTGTGATGCATTTCCTGATTAGCCAGAACAGCTCAGCAAGACAAGATTAAGTAAACCAACAGATGTAAAAGCAAGACATAATATCTCATCTAAGTGAAATGTTGAAGTGCTAAACAAAATGAATGAGGACAAAGGCATTTGTAAAAGTGTCCCGGTGTTTGTCTGTATGCTTCTTAATTTTCAAAGCTCTTATTACAGCACAAGTCATAAATAAATTATATTTTGCTTTCATAGAGTTCCAGTAACAATCATTTGGTAGTTAGGTTTGTTATCTCAGATTTACAGGGATTTCAAGCTACAACATTAATGTATTACACAGGTCCAAATCACTTCAATTCCTAACAGTATAAATAAGCACAATATAAGCACTAGAAACAATATAATCACACCAACAATTTTCAACAATACAAAGCTTTTATGTTTGAGCTTTGACCAGTGTGCCCCAGAAACTTTGGTCTGTTGTTTGAAAATTGACCTCTCATACAAAACACATGAAACAAAGACTATTCCTGTAAATGAAGGAAATGGGCAAGGTTTCCTTTCAACTCTCTGCTAACTTCTTTTAAGAAAAGATAATTTTTGACACTCATTCAGGAAACCTTTTATTAGTACTAAGAACTCTGAATGGTCCTTCAGTAATCCTACTGTTGTTTTCATCAAAGAACAAAGAGAGTTCAGGAATAATGTTATCAACATATGCATATTCTTATAGCATGGTATATGTTTATATCAACAGCCCAGCACCTTCATTGCACTTAACTGGGAAAGTGAGAGAGGAATTGAGATTGTACCAGTTTTTCAGTGAGGCACATAGATCTGGTTTTAGGAGGCTTAGGGGCTGGTGGGTTTGGGGTTGGTTTAGCCCTGCACTCATCACTGTAAAATTCTAGCCTGGTCCAGTAGCACATTAAGCACTTTTTAATCTTATTTTTTTCCAATGAGAAAAATCATAACATGAAGAATTTTAAGGCTCTTGGAAGCATGCCTCCTTCTACAAACATAATTCATTCCTCACTGCTATGATTTGTACCAAAATTCTTCACTCTGCCCCCAAGCTAGATCTGGTTATATCCTCAGTACCACAGTTTCTTGCTTACCTGCCTTACACTAAGGAATGACCTGCTAGTTGCTGTCAGGACAATCAGCAAGAGCATCAGTTAGAGCATTTAGTAAGTTAAAGATCAGTGAGTGATCTCTGAGGCAAGGTTTTCCCTGCACACATACACTGTACACACAATTTGTGGCTCTAAACTTCACCGCATAAGCCTAAATCAAACAATGAGATACAGCTTAAAACACACCAAACACTTTTGCCCTGTTGTGAAGCAAAACAAAAAAGGGTGTACATTTCATTAAAAGCAATTGTGTGTGAGATGTTTTACAGCCACTCAGCACTGCCACAGCCTCTACAGCGTGTGTGGGCGAGCTCTGACAGGGCTGTGCTGCCACCCTCTGTCCTCAGCCCTCCAAGTATCAGCAGTTAATACTGGGGTGATGGCAACTTCCCTTCAACCCGGGAATCTGGGAAGGGTAAAATCTACATTTTAGATACTTTGATGAGCTCTGATCAGCTATCAGAGCATGAGGAATCTTGTTTCACTTCCCAAACATATTAAGTCCTGCTGAGCATCCTATGCAGTCCATAACACTGTGGTTACAGGACCTTTTGGAGGCCTGTGTTAAAAAGTCTTAGCTCAGAGGAAGAGCTGTGATGAAGCAGCTTGTGAGTACCTGCAGCTGCACTCAGCACGTCAAAAAAGGAGCAAAACCCAAAGCTGACCCCACACTCATAAGGACCAATTCTGCTCTGGTGATATTGTTAAGGTCGCCAGGTCTGCTTTATCAGTCCACATTTACTCCGTGATAGCCTTTAGAAACAAATGAACTTAGGCATTGTTACATCCGTATGTTTCCTGGATTTCAGGGTGTGTTTATTCAGTATGGCTCATGTTTGAAATTGGAGAAAGGTGCCTTCCCTTGCATGTCCCAAAATGTCCCAAAGAACCACTGCTTTGCAAGGCTTGTCACCGTAAAGAGAGGCTCAGGATTTTCCCTGCCACGCTGACAGGCACTGACTGGCCCTGGGTATTTTCCATGAAACTGAGAGATAGCTACTTTGCCCTCAGGATCCTCTCCCAGCCTGGACTTTTTGAAGGATTTCAACTGCACATTTTCCAACTGCACATTTTTGAGGGAGGGTGGAGCACTTAATGTAGATGGAGATTTGAAAAACAACACAGACCGTAAACCTTAAAGGAGTGGAGCAATATCCTAATCAAGACGAATGGCAAAGCAACTTCCACCTTCCTGCCTGGAGAGGGCCTGGCTCCAACCCTTCAACTCAATGCCAAATAACTCTTCTAGTTCCACGTTTAAGTGTGTTTCAGCAAGAAATTAAGAACCTTGACAAGAAAGACCAGAGTAATAAACTCTGAGTGGTAACTAGGTCAAATACAGACCATTCTAGCCTAGCTATATAACAGCAAGAAAAGGATCCCTGGGGCTGGTGACATAGGACACCTAAGCAGAATAAAAACAGCCCAGTCTGTTAAACTCACTTTTCCACAAGAACTGCCAATGCCTCTTTTGACGGATTCTGTCTGCTCTGAAAGGAGTGCATAAAGCAAATCATTAAGCTGAAAAGAAGGATAAATGCCAATAAAACTTTCTCTTTCGTGTTCTTTTTCCACAGGACAGACTGTAACCTACAACAATAAGCTGGAGTCCACAGAAAGCTGACTGTTTCTTAAAAGGTTGTCAAGCATTGACAATGTTCTACCATACAGCAGCAAGCTTGCATGGAGATGATTTTTCATGGTGTTAGCAATGTCCCAAAGCTTTGTAAAGCCTAACTTTAGGCACACTTGAAACACTTAGGCAGAGCTTTGACAAATACAGCAAAGAGTGTAGGGAAAGACCTTCAGGATGGGACAAAGTTATTCCAGGGTATGTAGTTATTTCTAGATGGCTTTTCCCTGTTTGCCCTTCAGTGTTTTGCTGTTTCTGCTCATTTTTAGATTGTCTCCCCCACAGCACTATTATGCTTTGCAATGTTTGGAAGTCATACACGCTCTTTTGCACTCATTAGGCTCTCAGCAGAAAGTGGCTGTAAGTGTAAAAATAAGTCATGGTGTCAAAGTGTCTGGCAAGAAAAGAAAGCAGAAATTGTGGAAGGAGTTAAAGGAAGACATAAAGGAGTGTGTCAGCCTCTCCCTCCTGGGCAGGGGAGAGCCCATAAATCAGCCAGGGGTCACTACACAATTGCTAAAGCCAGCCTCCCATTAGCAGGCTGCTGAGCTCTGTTTGGGTGGGAAGTGGAAGGGAAGGACAGAAATGCAGACATTCCCCTTTCACAGCTACAGCTCCCAGTCATGCCAAGCAGAATGACAAAACCACTGTCATCTTACAGTTAGCAGGGTCACCTCTGTGGGTGCTTGTGGCTTTATCACAAGCTGTAAGGGCCATTCCAAGCAGGGGACAGCTGTGTGCACACGTACACACACCCACATACACAGGTAAAAGTGAGATCTAAAGACATTCTAGCTGTGCATGGATTTGTGAGGCTAAAGACATGTTGTAAAAACTGCAATAGGTGTGACTCCACTTGGAGACCTTAAAATCACAACCCTAGAAAGCCCCAGGAGATATGAGTAATGCATGTGTTCACTTGCATCCCCACTAGTACATAAAATTTTCTGCAGAAGGGAATCAACATTTCCACTTACACCAATGACAGCCTCTCTCCTAGAGGAAAAAACAGCCTTGTATAAAAGTAGCCTGTATTCATTGACCCTAAGAAAGAAGCAAACATTGCTTTTCTCCTCCTGTTGCTCAACAGCAACTTCAAAACAGCTCCTAGAAGACAGAACTTTCTTGGCCCTCTGACACAGAGCAGCTCCCTCAGTTTTTCTCCTTGAAAATATATTGGTTTTCCAAAATAAAACCACAAAGAGCACCATCAGCATGAAGTCAGTGTCTTGACTTTATACTCCTTCCCCTCTGGCTCTCAACACAAACCTAAGGCTCCATTGGCCTTATCTGCAACTACTATCTCAATACCTTTTCTCTATCATACTTATTATCTAATTCTTTCCAGTTCAGCTTTCATCCTTCTCAGCACCAAAATCACTTCTGAAATTCCAGATGGCATCTTCCTTAGTGAGGTGTGTATTGGTCTGGTTTAATTTATTTTACCTTGTCTCAATTTGTTTGTTCAACTACACCTTTATTCATAAATGTGTGCAGACTTGGTCATGATGGTGGAGTACACCCTGTGGGTAAAAAATCTGTTCTCAGCCTTCTATCTTCCATGAACATATTGAAAAAAGGGAACAAAAATTCACACTTCCATGTAAAATTATTTGTTCTTTGAGCTTCTACAACATCTGTAACAATGAGGTTTCCATCTTCACTGAATACTGTGTGAAAGACTACCGTCTCCTCTGCTCTAAAGCTGCTGTCTGAGTTTTATGGTGTGTCTCTTACTCCTGATGAGGGGGACAAAAAGGCACATGAGTAGCAGTTCACTACAGGAGATATGTGTGCAACCCACAGATGCTGAAATAAAAAGGATGCTACTCTTTCCTACCAATTTTGGCAAGAGAGCTCTTTCATCACCATTATTTAAAGGGCCAACCAAGCACCCCAATTGCTCAAATATAGTAAGGTGAGTGTCTCCCTCCCTTCCTCTCTGTCTGGCATCCCATAGTCTGCCATTGTTAGGAGGCAATCTGTCAGTGGCTGTAGCTTCTAAGGCTGGACTTAAATTTTCTTCCAGCAGTCAGAGTCAGCTGGCAGAAAAGTGACAGGCTGACAGCCTCCTGTTAGTACTAAGGCACTGTCTAATGCTCCTGCTATCAGAGGTAATTTTACAGAGAAGCCTAGAGATAATTTTTCAATTTGCTCTGTAGTAAATCAATTGCAGCTCAGTAATCAAGACAATGGCTGTAAAATGCAATGTGTGCAGTGTGTAAGTGGAGTGAATGTTTCACATTGCAAATCTGAATCAGAGCAGAGTAATGGTATTTTCCCTTAAGCCTATGGAAACCCCAGAAGGGCCTCGGAATGTGAATGGGTAGAAGCAAATTACTACTGCTGATACTCTTAAAGATTCTTCTTGTTTCTGATGAAACTCCCAGTGAAATCAGCCTAGACAGGCTTCAGTAACAGAGTAAGATATGGAAAGGCATAGTTGAGGTCAGACCCTTCTAATAGAGGGACTGAAAGAAAATTTAGGTCTGTTGTAAGCTGGGCAACAATTCACAGACATCACAGTTGCTCTTCTCTTGAAAAGATCTTTGATTCAAACATAGCATCCTAAAGGTAGCTATGTCATTGCCATGTCAGTAATTCTCATGTGAATTGTTTGGAACAAGGTTCTGTCTGGATTTTTGGAAGGAGGGAAAACTAGGAGAAATATAGTAGAAAAGGAAATAAAATCTAGGTACCTGATACTGTGACCTTAAAGTGTAACAAAACTTTGTGCAAACTCTTCTGTGGTAGAGAGGGATTTAAGTTATAAGCTAAGTGCATCCTGATTCCTTTGCTTGCCAAGAAATCAGGTTTTCTCTAAGACTGTCAAACTTCTAAGAGATTGTTTGTGAGGCCCCAAAGCTTGGCTGACAAAAAGGTTTCAATTTCACACCAAACAAGAAGGAAGGTTCTATACACTGCACTTCAAGAGATAGAGTCCTCTTGTATGCCATCATTTTCAATTCATTAATCATTTATATTTCTAAGTTTACATTCAAAAGATTTACAACCAAAAAGTTTGAGGATGTCATAGCAAGCTTCTCTTTCCTTTACTCTGAATTACATTAGTAAGCAGGAAAATTACCTGTCTTTCTAGAGAGATGAAAAAAAAGATAAAAAAGGAATAAATACCAATTTCTATACTAATTCCATGGTGCAGATAACTGAAAAGAGTTACACTAGTAAATATAACTTCTACTAGAGGCAAAGGCCATACTTTATAGAAAAGAAAAAAAGGGAGGAAAAAAAAACATACATTTTTTCACAGTTTACACACATTCCACAGGGTTGAGTAAAGCAGCTCTTCACTAAAAAGGGAACAAACTTCCAACAGCCTATACTATATTCATATGTTCAAAAGGTTTTACCTGCTTTAAATCCTGAGCAGTTATAAACACACTGGAAAAGGAACAGCAGCAGAAACAAGCTAGTTTGTTGCCTGCCTAGAAGTTGGCATCAGTGTATCTTGTATAGACCCTGTAACAGATGGTCTCTGTCTCAAATTACTTACAGCCGACTAGGGGAAGACAGAAAGGTAACAATATTACAGAAGTCCCAATAGGAAGAAGAAGAAAAAAAATTATTTAATTTGTCCACAGTAACTCAGGAATGCTACAGCCAAGTGAAAAATTCTCTGACTAGTGCTTTACTCACAGGCCTATCCTTCTTTCTAGCCCCTAAAGGAGGTTAAAAATCTAAAGAGGCCTTAAATATTTTTCTTTTCTGCTGCTGAAATGAAGGCAAAGAACTTTCTGTGATTTCTTGTGGAATAGTGTAAAAATTAGCAAACCAAGATAGATGAAGGCAACACTACAGTTATACATGGCTTATTTTGCCTCTGAACATTTGCAAGGAAAAAAAATGTTTCACAGCTTTGGACAGATGCACCATTTTTAGAAGCAGTAATTTAAATTTATTGTCAGAATAAGCATACTTGCACTTTAGCCTGGTAATTTGTCTGTCTGGGAGAATTGCTTTTGCACAGCAAGCACTGCCTGCTCTGTTATCAAATACTTAATAGAACTGGCACTGCAGGCTGCTAAAATTCAGTTGATGAACACACGAGATCCAAGATCCAGAAAGATAGTTTGAAGACCCTTTTAGTTTTATTAGTACGTTGATTTGCAGAAGTTTTTTAAAATCAGATCTCTATTTTAAGAGAAAAATTAAGAACACTCAATCTGCACTCCAATCCAATACTTATTGGATTGCTGGAGAAGCTCAAGCACTGGATATTCACTTCAGGTACATACACCTGAAAAAAAAAAGCATTGTGCATTGAATGTAAACATTTTGATGGGTTTATTAACCATTTGTAAACCAGCATGTGGCCAGATATCTCTCTGTTTCTCTAAGTCCCGTGGCCAAATATATGTCTCTGGCAAGTTGTCTGTGGCAAAAGGTTTTAGCAAATTAAGGAAAGTGTTTCAAGGCCCACAGATGTTGTTTCATGCATCTCTCAAGACCTCTGTTTCCTCACAATCATCGCCTGCTCCATGAGATGTGCCACTTCAGGGACTTGTGTGATAGAACAGACACGGCAGACTCAAGCTGAAAATAAGTAGCACCTAAAATGCTCCCAACCACTAAAACACAGCAAGACTACATGGGACTGCAATTTAGAGCAGAGCAGGAGACATTGCCATGGTTTAACTGCAGCCAGCAGCAACTCAGCCTCGCGCAGCTGCCCACTCCCAGTGGGTGGGTGTGGGAAATGCCAGCACAGAAAGCTCCCAAGGCCTCGAACATACAAGCTCAGAGATAGGGATGGATACAGTGTTTGACCTAAGACCTTGGAGAAGGCCTGAAGGTTTAGAATAGAAAAGCAAAACAGACACAAAGTAAGAATAAAGATTTGTAGTTTAAGCAGAAATAGGTTTTAAGCAAGTAGAAATATGCCTCATGTAAGTGAATAAATATGTCAAGCAAGATAGCAGAAAATGTTGAAGTCTACCAATAGAACTTGTTATAGAGTTGGTAAAAAGTAGAAGATAGAGCAGTAAGTTTCTGTTATATGATTGGATAAAAAGAGACACATCGCAGCAAATCATGTAAAACGCCACAATTAATAGTTGGTTTGGGAAGATGCTAGCGAGCTTTGTGGAAGTAGCAGATTGGATAAGCAATTTATAAAAGACACTGTAACTAGAATTAGGATGGCTTCTATGTGATGGCATTGGATGTAACAACCTTATGGTCTCACCCTTCCATGAGACTGCTTTTGCAATAAACCATCTTTTATTCACCTCACCAGTCGACCCCGTCTACGCTGTATCCTGAACAGGTGGGGGACAGAGTTGGCAGAGTAAAAGTGAGAAAACTCATGGGTTGAGAGGAAGGCAGTTTAATTGTTAAAGCGAAAGCCTCATACACAATCAAAGCCAGACAAGCAATTCATTCACTGCTCCTCATGGGCAGGCAGGCGTTCAGCTTCCCCAGGAAAGGACAGCTCCATCACACTAACAGTGATTTGGGAAGACAAATGCCATCGCTCTGAGCAACCTCTCTTCCTCTTTCTTTCCCCGGTTCTATATGCTGAATACGATGCCATATGGTAGGGAGGAAAATCCCTTAAATTTGTCAGGGCCAGATGTCCTGGCTGTATCCCCTCCCAGCTCCTTGTACACCTCCAACCTGTTTGCTGAGAGGGCAGTGAGAGAGACAGAAAAGGCCTTGACCACTGTGCAAGCACTGCTCAGCAGAAACGGAAACATCCCTGAATTATCAACACTGTTTCCTGCACAAATCCAAAACACAGCACCATGCCAGCTACCATGCAGAAAATTAACTCTATCACACCAAAACCCAGCACAGACATCATGAGTCAGTGTGGGTTTTCTAGTATTGCAGTATTTTCGCTCCAAGCCAGTCATGTTTGCTCACACTTAATACAAAAAACCTGAGATCAGGGGTTCTCTCTTCAGTGGAGATACAAACCTTAGTTTCGTACATCACAGGGGATGCCTTCCTGTTCCTTCAGTGTAATTCTCTCATTTTCTAATCTATATGGACTGAGCCATATATCTGTTTCTATTTGCTGACTATCTGCTGACTATCTATCTGCTGACTAATGTCAGCATTTCTGACATGTCTGACAAGGCAAAAAACCCCAAAACATGTAACTTTAAAAAAAAAGGACGGGGGAGTGGGAAGGGAAGAAAGATGGTTACTTTATTTATACAAATCCATAAATCCTGAAGACAGACCAGTCATCTGGTGTGACATTTCAAAGTATTTAGAAAATTCCTCTGGCAGGTTTTCTTTTTTTTTACCACTGAGTAAAGGCTTGAGTGTGGCCCAATTCATTGCAAAGAATCCAGTTTTCTTCTGCTGTGCTCTGAGAGAGACAAGCCAGCCTTCTTCCCATGAGTGTGTGCAACTGCGAGTTACATGAGGAATTAGGTACCTATTTGTCTTTTAGGTACCTATTTATTTTACCTATATTTAGTTAGGTAATTATTACCTATATTTAGTTAGGTACCTATTTATTTTTGGCATTTCTAGATACCTTGCTTCTCACACTGGTGCCCAACAATCCCTTTCTTAAGCACCATGCATCACCTGAAAGGCCTAGGAATGTAGGTCCAATTGAATATTCCTTTCTCTTTTTTTTTTCTGACAGAAGGTCACCAATGCAACAGCATGTTGGACATGTTGGATTATTTCAGCCAGCCTTAATAGCATACCAACAACAATCTGACATTTTACCAAGAGCTGTTCTACATTTAAAACAGCAGCTCAGGTTATTTCCCATTTTTCCTGATTAAGGCAAAAACCTCTATAACAATTTTTTAGTACTTTTGCAACTTCCATGCAGTAAGTTAATAGTCTTCACACTGAAGACCAAGCATTCTTCTCTGCCAAGATCCCTGTCAGGCAATAGCTTGGACTTTAGGAGTGTTAATAGCCTCTCTGGTTTCTGCAGAATTTCCACAGATCACTGAAGATTATCTCCTTCACTGACAGAACAGCAGGAGCAAGTTGACGATTAAAAGTGAAAGATTCTGTTTCAATGCAAAAGAAAAGATAACAAACAGTGTCTCAGAAAATAGATATGTTCTATTCAAAGAGATCTCCTAAGAGAAAGACTGATAAGAAAGGCATAAATTCTAGGAAATGTTTTCATCATTCTTTTTATTTTTTAAAGAGGGAGGAATTCAAGAGTAAAGTCATGCAGCAGTGCCCTCCTCATACCCAGAAGAAGGGAAGAGCACAAAATGAAGCACAAGACTGAATAAGCTGGACAAGTTCTTAGGCAGCAGCACCCATAAAACCTCCTTCAGCAGATTTCAAAGTTAGAGTGATTATTTAGAAGATAGGACGGATGAAAAATCACAGCAACAGCTTTGTTCATGGAAAATCACAGTGTCACAGCTTTGTACAAGGAATGCTCAGGGAGGGTACACAGACGGAACATGCAGGGAAACCTTCTCCCTTGGTACCCATATTATTCTGAGTATGAGAACTGTTTACCTTGGAGTGTTTCATGCCTGGAAAGGTAGTAGCCATTGATGATCATTTCTCAATAGATAAGACTGAGAACTTCTGCCAGTGCACACCAGAAGTGGGATTTGCCATAACCAGTGGCATTCACAGTATGCTGGCTTATACAAATAACTCATGTGTCTTTCTGTAGGCCTCCTGTATCCAGCTTTCTGTCCTACACTAAATAACAGAACACTGAACTTTTAAACTGATCAATATCATCATGGCCTACAAATCCAGTAATTTCAGCCTCATCCTTCATTTTACCCTGAGACAATTTGTCAGAGTTAGATGCACAATATGAATAAATTATAAACCCTTGTTTCACACAAATGCCCTAATCACCAGTCTAGGAGGATGTCTGTAAGTAAAGACTCAGTCCATTATTTCTGGTCAAGTCACTCAGTGTAAAATAAGTGGAAATCAAGATTAAATGAGCCAGAAGAAGAGTATAAAAGACTGCAATTCTACAAGGACTGTAAGCTACAGTTCCAGTCTACTGGGGGAAAGGATTAATTCTCTTCACCTTTTCCATTAATTGTTTAATGTCAATACAAAAACTCTTCAAAGCAAAGACCAGAGCTTAGAGCATCTCCTTTCAAGTGAGTGACCTCATCACTACACACACTATACAACAGCTGAGTTTGTTATTTCAATGAGATTCAGCTTGTCTCCTGTTTTCTAGAAGAGATGATGGCTACTCCTACAAAGAAAGATAAATAATGCCAGAGCCAATTCTCTATTATATCAGCTGTTTCAGACCAGCCACATCTACTGCAAAAGATTACAGCCAAAACCTGTAAATCTATACATTTCCACTCGAACCTTTTTATATTATAGCCCTTTAGTCAGCCCTTTATTACAGCCCTTTAGGCTGTTGAACAAATCTCAGACTAAGTGAACTGAGCCACAGACTTCTCTGAAAAGCTGAGCAAGTGAGGTTATCTCACCAAAGCTCATGACTCAACAGGAGGGACCATGAATGGATTATACTAAAATCCAAGTAACAGACAACAGAACTGTTACTGAGATACATTGGCAATATTTGAATACTGTATTATCTATAAATCTAATCTTAATCATCCTCATAATCACTGTGTCCTACTTCTTGTGCCTGGCCAAGAACCTTCTCTCAGCTACTGCTGGTATGGGCACAATTTATGATTCCTGTGCACTCGTTTCTCTACCAGCCATATACATAGCAGTACAGAGCAGTGTAGCAGACACACAGTTCTGAGCTGCTGGAAGACTGAATTTTAGAAAGGTACTGACATTGCAAATGCTCCTTATTAACTCATTTCTGATATTCTTGTCTCCTTTTGGAGTGATTAGGAGAAATACACCTGGTTTGTCTACTATCCTCAACATAATTACTTAGTTTTGTGTCGCATCTCTTGATGCTTTTTTTCCCCCCTGATCAGTAAGCTGTTCTGAACCTACTGATACAAGAAAAAGATTAAAGCAAAACATTAAGTATATAAATGTGCTTGTTGGGAAACAAGTGAAGAAGGCAGGGCAGGCTCTGAAAATAGGATTCCCTGATGCCTGTAACTAAATATTTTAAAACCCTCACTACATGAAAGTCCATCAAAGGGGATTCAGGAGCAGCACCTCAGGTGGCACACTCTCAACCCACATGTCGTTTGCTGTTCTGCATCACTCCTCACTTGTGGGCTTCAACTCTGAAAGACAAATGTCTGGGAGAGAAGATTGAAAGATTGATGTGCTGGAATTCACCCTCAGTCCAAGAATCTAGCACACACACATTCAACCACAATGATTTCCCCTCAAGGGAGCAGCTGGCCAAGGATCACAGGAACAAACCTCTGCATCAATACCCCATGGGGAGCCTGAGCCTTGCAGCAGTGTGTTCATGTGCTTGTAGTCATCACCAATTCTTACCAACACCAGTGAGGCACATTTGGACTTTCTATAGTGGTGCCATATAGCTTTGATTTTCAGACCAAAAAAAAAGAGGAAAACAATGATAGAAAGTCCAATTTATCTTTAAAACTTCTACTTCAGAGAGCCATTTTCAATTTTCTCGGGTCATTCACCCCCCCACCCATCCCCCAATTAGCTATCACAAATTCCCACCACCAATCTTTTAGAAGGAGGAAGGGTTTGATTTTGATGAAGATGCAAACAATTAAAATAAAATAAAGTCAGGCTATCGACAGAATGGTTGGATGCTACCTCAGCCTTAACCAAAAGAAAGGGAGAGCCTCTTCACAAAACAAAGCAGTCAGCCTCCATGTTTTTATAAGCTGTTTTGGCACTTCTGAAGTGCAGCCTCTCTGCAAGTGCCAGCTCACTGCAGTCACTTTCCTATCGATCTGCCTGCTGCATCTCTGGAAAGGTCAAGTAGGATGAGGGCCTTTTCCAGTGCTCTTTCAAATCACTTCATTCCTTCCCAGAAAGGGCGAAAGCTCTCAGGTGACACACTAATTAATTCAGTCTTTTCAGCTGTGAAGAACTGTGACATTTATAATTTATTCTGAAAGAAAAAGAAATATAATATAATCCTGTTGAAGACATCTCTGAATCCCTCAACAAAACCTTGTCTTGCATTGTTTCATTCAGACAACACAGGAAATGTATCAGGTTTACTCTTTGTACATACTTATATTCTATGCTTGCCTGTTTAAAGGTGGCTTCAGTGCTACCACATACAAATAACATGCATTTATATGAGATAAAATAAATTACAGTGGTTCAAAACAGTGTCTACAAACTCTTAAGCAGAGCCATTGCAAACTCTTATTTAAGGACTACTACTGAAATAATTTCCAAAAAGCAAGTTTTTTGATTTCTGCTGCTTCAAAAACAGTAGTTACATATTTCAGTCAGTCATGGTGGAAGTCCAGTTTATTTTATATTAAAAAAAATTTGTGTGGTCAGAGAGAAAAGTGCAATTTTCCTTCAGGAAATGTCAAGGCGATCCTTGCAAACAAGAGACGTATATGTGAATATGAGCACTGCAGAGCAGTGAAATTTAGGGAAACTTTCAATGCACTAAATATTTAGAATAATTTCTGACAAGTGCCCAGACCTTAAACTAAATGAAAACAATCAAAATGCAGATTATTTTTTGCTGTGTTCAAAAGTGCCTTTGCTTTCCTTAGATGCACCCAACAGGTCTCACTATGTCCCTGGCAGGACAGGACCCTTGTAATGGCTTTAAATGGACAAGGCTGAGTCAGCCATTAAAACAGGTCTAGTTCAGATGCAGTCTGTCCTTCAGGCAAAGGGATTCCAGCACACAATCTGCCTCCTGTCAACACCAGCAAGCAGAGCAGTTCTCCAGCTGAAGGAACTTTACCCTGGGCCAAGGCAGAACAGAACAATTTCCCATGCAGCTCCTCGCAGTGGAGAGCCTGACAGCTCTATGGGTGCTGGTGCAGGCAGCTCTTGAGTCTAAGTCTCCTGGGTAATAAATATCTCCTACATTTTCAGTGGCTCAGGATGTCCTAGATCCTTTGGAGAAATAACAAGCCCTTAATACTAATGACATTTAAGAATCAGAGTGATTCACTGTAGCTCTTCATCAAACTGTTCTGCTCACATTTCTAGAAAGCCTGTCCTTTCCAGTCTTACGTTTCAAAGTCATCAGCTCTTGTCCTTTGCTGTCCCCACAGCCATATCAAATAATTTATTTTAACAGCAGATCAAGCATCAGACAAGGCCCTATTGCTTCTTCTGGAAAGTTATTTCAGAAGTTGAATGCTGAATGCGGTGGTTTGTAACTTTATTTATTTACTAATCTTATACCTAGCAGTTCTGAGCCCAATATCTTATCCTGTATCTTAAACAGGCTTTCTGCTATCATGAAGCTTTGATGGACTTTGATGTACTTCAAATTGTTAAACATTATGGTTTTCAGTCTAATCTTCCTAAACTAAGCCAACTCCTTTCAAGAAAATCTCTCCAGTCCCTCAATGCCTGACTAATTTATTTGGGTTTGAACTCCTATTTCCCGATAATGGCCACTGGAAGTGCCTGTCTGTCATCTTAGAACCATATCTGCCTTTCCCATAACTGCATCAGCACTGGCAGCCTAGTCAGGTGAAAATCAGCTCATACATCCTCATTTCATCTGTTTCATCCCTTAAAAATTCTTATTGTTCCCAGCTTTTTACATAGCAATGCACAAAATAGTTTCACTGCTATAACTAAAGTCTTAATTGTTTCTGATCCGTGCACTAATCTTCCCATACTAGGCAGTATTTCCCAAATTTTATCAGAATTCTACAGCTAGAATAAGTGAAAACACTTTGAAGAGTCCCAAAAATCCATGCTTGTAATAATACACTAATAACATACTTTCATTAATAAATTTTGCCTTGGAAAAGGATCTTTCAAAGAATTATAGAATAATTTAATTTAAAAGGGATCTCTGGACATCATTTGATCCCACCTCTCACTCAGACCAAGGTCAGCTTGGACATGAGATCTGACAACTCCAGTAGAATTGTGACCTTCAAGGTTGGAATTTTATCTCAAGAGAACTCAATCCAGTATTCGACACTGCTCACTTAAAAAAAACCCAAAACCACCACTTAATAACATCTAATTAGACTTTCCCTTGTTGCAGTATGTGTCATTCACCTCCCCTCCTACTACTGTGCGCTTGTGGGTGTGGTCTGTCTTCCACCAGTTCCACATATTTCTACTAATTTATGTCTTCTCACATAATTATTTACCCCCTAGAATTGTATCAAGTGATACAGAGGACTAATGAAAACCAGCATGTCAGCCTGACCCAAAGTACTGTTAGTAAACACATACATCACATTTCATCTCATTTTGTATTTATGTGCAAGTTCCCACATATTCTTATTTCAAAGTTGCTTATAAAGGCTTCTGTATTTTGGCAGTCAAACAGGCCTGTAGCAATATGGATTACACTTCTTTGATTAGTAGCATATGTACTATTTTCCTATTATTTTAGGATAGACTGTAAACATTTTAAATCAGATTAACTTCTATTTTCAAACATTCTCATCTAAAATTTTGATTTTAGCCTCATTTAACTGTGTTCTAACTGTACTTTATTGCATTTCTTCGCTAAAAACTAAGACTAATTGCTTCCTCTGTTCTGCTGCCAAGCTAACACCAGTTAGCCTGTTTCTACTGCACAGTACCAGTACATCATTCCTCCTTCTCTTTATTTACTGTTCCTTCAAAGCACACCAGCTACAGCAGCTTTTGTCCAACTGTCAGTCCACTTAATAGGCCACATTAGTTATTTACACTTCAGGTTTAATTACTTTTACCTAGTTCAGCCCTTCCCCTTCTTTTTACTCAGCGTGTCTTGCAGCTGTTACCAAAGATAAAATACTTCCAGATGCTTCAGCTACAAAGGCTCCACCTTTACATCAGCATCCAGCTCTCAAATAGTGTATGAATTATCAACAAGCCAAGCAAAAAAAACCACAGAGATAAAATATTGTACCCTCAGAAAAGATAATTATCTCTTCAGCAAGAACAAATTTCATCTAAACATCCTTATTTACTGCTTTCTATTCCTCAGTCATCTCAGTAATTGCCAGCTATTTGGCTTTCTAAAGCTTTTCCCTCAGCTGGCTCTGCCCCATTTACCCTCAGCATCTAGCTCGATCAGCAAAAGCAGGGAGTCCCATCAAGTCAGCTGCAAGGTTATTAGTTTATTCATAACACATGACTCCCAAAAGGGAGTAAATCTGTATCAAACCCACAACTGTACAACAGACCAGCAAATTTTTCTCACCCAGAAACAAAGCAGGGGACAGGGGACCGGGAAAGATGATGATGCAATGTCCTGATCATGAGCCTGCTGCTGCATGGGGCAACCTGTCATGTGTCCCTACACTTGATCATCAGAGCTGGAGCAGGACAAGAAACAAAACACCCCGTGCTGATTACATGGCAGTGGTCAGGGATGTGCTGAGGATGCTCTCCCTGCCTACATGGAGTGTAGCCAGAGAGATGGACCAAGTGTCCTGCTTTCACCACGTGGGTGCTCAGTGCAGGCCTGCAGGCATCAACAGCACCCACCACTTCACAGCTTTATTCCTGTCATTCTTGCTGACATATCTTGGCACAATTACGCCCATCAGTGTTCCACAGCCAGACTAATGCTTCCAAAAGCAGGTGGGCTTGCACTGCAGAGTATTCCAGTGCCTGCAGTGCATGTACAGGAGGTGCACTGGCTCCCAGGGGGGCCGGACTAGGTGAGCACACACTCCAGAGCTGCATGCCCAAGAAATGCTGCTGCTTACCCATCACACAGTCAGAGCTGCTGTTCCAGAGAGCTGCCAGTTCCCAAAAGGCCTGGGCTACACGTAGAGTCTTCAGATTTCATATGGATACAGTTTCTAGTGAGTTTCTATCAGTTTTCTTCTTCCTGGCCCCTGAAAACCTAGGACTATAAAACCAAATTGATACATTTTGGTTCTCTTGCTTTTTGAACTTCCCTAGCTCCATGACAAAGCCTATTTATATTCCCAAGGACATTAAACCAAATGCCTTGACTCTCAATAAAAAGGTCTCACCATTACTTATGTCACAGGATTTCACAGCTGCCTTTTAACTCCACCATTCTCTAATACTTTTCCCAGCTCCTACTCTTAACTGCTTACTCAAACTTCTCTGTTTTCTCCCCAGACCACTCGGACAATTTTAAGAGCTCATTCTACTTTCCCCTCCTGATGCTGTAATTTAGATGACACTTAATGACTTTTTATTTTCCTTCTCTCCTCCCTTCTTTACCTTGGTTAAATGATGGAGGAATAGGAGCAATCTCACCTCTTTATCAACTGAGTTGGTAATATTTTATTCCCTCTTTCTCTCCCTTGTCATGTACATTGTCAACTGCACTTGATCATAAAAGAACTAAAGGAGAGTTTTGCTTGATTTATGTAAAGTAATAGTCATAGATCTCTCCTTAAGATAGGAATTTTTCCCCATTTAAAAGTCAGAACATATGTCCAAAACCTAAAGCTTAGATTTAAGTGAAGCTGGAGTTCTAAAACGCACATACTGAGCTTATGGCACATACTGTATCTTGAACCAAGCTAAAAACTAAACATTTATGGTCTCTCAGAAAGTTTGTAACTTAAAATTTGTAGTACAGAACCAGATGAAACAACACCAGTTTCAGTCACTAAGAAGTGTAATACAGAATGTAAGGTATTGTCTCCTCTTTTTCTTTCATTGCTAGGTTGTTGCAGGGCACTTTGAAGTATAATTTAAGAAACAGACAAGCTAAAGTTACTTTCACTATTTGTTTAGGTTATACTCTTCACTAATGGAATCTGGGAAAAATGTTTTGATCTATCCTTTTTTCAAGATATAATCTGGATGCATTACAATAAAAAACTTTAATTTATTAGCCTAGTTTTACAGAAGATACTTTTTGTATCTATGAATTCTGAATGTCCTCATCAATATACAAATTACATAATACATAGTAAGAGCTTTTAAGGTACACTAAGTTAAAAACCTTAAAACATTTTCATCAACAGCATTATCAAGCTGGTAATACATTTGTCACCTGGGTATTACTGGTATTTCTAGTATTCACTATATTTCTGGGTATTCACTACATTTCTAGTGAAAAAACTGGCACCTAAATTTAAACACTAAAAAGAAGATAAGTGACATGCTCCAAGTCCAACAGTAGATAACAGGATAGCCCAGACTTGAACCCATGATTCCCAGATACTGATTAAGAAACCTGAGCACTTCTGCACATCTGAGGATTGTGAAGGCTTCCCATGAGCAGGAAGTGGAGAAAATAAATGCAAACCAGATGAAGCCCATTTCCCCAGTGAACAGGAACACTCCCAGATTCCCTGAAATGCCTTCCTTACTACAAAGTCTCAACCATACAGAAAATTTGTTGAAACTGTATTGACAGTGGTTACAATTTCTGACCTAGATCTCAGAACATAAATAGTTTTTTATTATGTCAACTTTAAGATTGCTCTGTTAAGCATTCTTTTGGAAAAGATACGCTGGCAAAATTTAAGCACTCATGTTTCATATACGACCATCTGCATAAGTAACAATCTCCATTTGTCAGAAGAGATTAAGACATTGCTTTTGTGTGACTGCAAAAACAAGCTGGCAGTTCACTCCATGATTTAACTATAGTAATTTGATGTACTTCATGCTGATCACTGCTTTATTATACTTTATTATATTTGTTGATACTTTAAGTACTGCAAATTGGGCAAAAGAACATAAACTATAATATGCAGAAGGAAAACTATCATTTGAATCATCATTTATATCTCTCAGTTGGAGTGAAGTGTTTATGAAACACTCAAAATCTAGGGGTAGATCTGTTTCTCCATTGGCTTCAAAGAGATACAGTGATTTATGGTCCTTGAGGATCAGGCATAATACTTCTTAATTTTGCTATAGTTTGTAGAGATAGGTAAATCAGAAGACATTGTCATACTACTTCCTTATGAGTACAGAGATTTTTAGCCAGTAAATGTGCTGTAAGAGAGGAGTTAGAGCCAATATCAGTGAAATGAGATGCAGTTCCTTTAGTGGCACATAGGACAAATAATTTCTTACACTAAGGCCTAAGTAAAGTTGCTTGGGTATATTAATTTGAAAAAAATACAAGACTGTTCATGTCACAAAAAATTAATACATCTACTCCCTCCCCTTGCTCCATTCCCGTTCTTTTATGTAATTATTTACGTTTCTGTAATTACTTCCAGAATGTGTGAAGAACTGCTTGAATTACTCTCCTACTATTTCATATGCATTATTTATGAAATCATTAAATATTTAGAAATATTAAGTCATTTTAGGGGGTTTTATGGCTATTGTTGTTGTTGTTGTTGTGGTTGGTTTGTTTAGGTTTTGGGGGGTGTTTGTTTAGGTTTTTTAAAATTATCTTAAACATTCCATGAGGCATCTAAATTTTTCAGGATATTTTGGTGCCTAGAATGATTCCAGTACTGTAGAGGTAAATTTTATTAAAGTTACTTTTCTTATTTGTTTTACACAGCAAGCTTTAATGCCTATCTTTTCTATACCAAGATCCACCATATATCTCAATGAGAAAACCCAATATGGTGTTGTGGGAAGAGATATCTTATGTCAGCAGCTGTCTTTCTTTTAGAGATGAAACAAGGAGAGAGTCCAGTTCAGAAATGCAGATGGTGAACTCCCACTGCTCTCACCAGTCAAGTTCTGTGCTAAGGCTGTAAAGTTTCTGAACAGTTTCCACTCAAAGTTTAAACAGTGGGATTTAAACAGTCTTGAGTGTGTATAGACCAGAAACTTAACAAATTGACCAAAAGGAGAGCTGAAGAGATGACTACAGGAGTTTACTATCTATCCAGATTGTCAGTGAACATTACAGCCAGAAGTAGTTAAATAAATTTAACTTCTCCTTCCTTCTGCTGGAGCAGGAACTCAGTAGTAAAAACAGAATGATAGTTCATCACTGAATGTTTTGCTGCTTCCTGAGATTTGAACGTCTTTAAGTACAGGGAAGATTCACTCATGCAAACTAGGATTAATATTAAGTTTCAACTGCAGATGGCAGCAAACTCCCAAATATATCTGTAGTCTAAACCTGGTAATCTTTGATCTAAATACAAAGAAGAAAAAAAACCATCTTCTATCATATTAAAAATAAACAAAACTATTTTAAGAGAAGAGCACATTTGCTAAATTAGAAGGTGACACAGCTCACAGAAACATGCAGAATTGTTTAGAAACATCCAAATGCCAGAGGGTGATGAGAGGTGACAGCTCTCCCAGTGAAGGTGCCAATCACTTGCATAAAGTCACAGAAAAAAATGACAGAGAGCATGGGCTGTAGATTCTCCCTGCCTTCTGTCAGGCCCTCTAGCAGTCCCTGCAGCTTTGCAGTCAGCAGCAGGAGGAAGAAAGTCTGGTAGAACAGGACACTTACGTGTCCTTGCCTCATCATTTAATTCAAAACAACTGGGGGACATCTACTGAGGACACTGTTATTGAGATAAATAACAATCACAATGGAGCCAGCAAAATTTCCCACCAGAAGACCGGCCTCAACATCTGTACACTGGGAGACAATCCACATCTGGCTTCACAGGGGGAACAGATGGTGTGACACAGTGCATGGACCACAGTGAGGGATGGGCTTGTATGGAAATCCCTGAGCTGGGGAGGTGCTACATGTGCTGCTGGCAGGACCCTTGGAGCAGAGCAGGATAATAATCTGAATGTGTCCAAACCCAGCAGCTTAGTGGGTACATTGGTGAAAAGGTGGTCTTGAACAACAAGGAAAAGTCTCACTGCAGGATACAGCCTGCATGGTGCTTTCCTAGAGTGTATTTGAGTGTATATATGAAATTGTTTTGTGGCCTTGGGCTATGAGGACATGCCTGTCTCATTGGTTTAACATCTGCCTTTTTGTTTCTGTACTTTTCTGAGACAACTTCAAGTAGAAGAGATGCAACATTCAGTCCATCACTGAAACAAAAGAGCAGTGAGACAATGTAGCTGTAAACACTAATCAAATCAGGTCTCATATTTTAACCCACTTGAGGGGAATTTAAGACTCATTTTTATTATCTTCTCATACAGGGGGAGCCCTGGGTTCATGCATCACTGAAAGGCAGGCCAACAACTTCTATTTGCCCATGCTGTTGAATATAGTTTTTTTCATGTTCAGACAGGCCTATACAGATTTGAGACATATATCCAAACTCTCCTAAACCATTAGGTACTAGTTATAGGTAACTATTAGCAAAGTTAATTGTTGTAGATTAATTGATCATGTTTCTTTATTGTCTTTTCCATTCCCTTTTACCTCAGCTCCTTCCTTTCCCTCTTATGTACACACCTATAATTTTCCCTAGCACAGTGGGTATTTCTATTTAAACTTCCTTTAGGTTTATTTCCTTTTCTTTCTTGATGGCCAGGAGATCACAGGAGCCTTAATGTACCTCACCCATGATGTAATTTGTGCACTGAAAATCCAGATTGATTTCAGAAATCATATAACAGAGCTTTAAACCCATCAGCTGAGAAACAGGCCTATGGGCTGATTCTCAGCACTTATGCAGTTTCTTTGTAGCTTCCTCAGTACCAAACACATCCCGTTAAGTATAAGAAGATAACAGCTGGAAAAAAATATTGAAGTCAATCCCAGAATTGCTGCTGAAGTGAGTGCAGTGAGGATTTCACACTAAATTTGAAACCTAGTGACTCTCTAACAATTGGTGCAACAGCTTATGTTTTGTTTCCCAAAAAAGAAAAGAAAAAAAAAAAAAGGCATGCTGTTTTGCTGTTAGAAACTCATCAGGACTTTGGAGTTGCTGCTTCCCAATAAAACCTCTCTGCTTCTAACCTGTTTTTCTTGGTATCTTGCCTCAGTGTGACTCCTGAGGACAGAGTCCAGCAGGAAACAAGACTTGGGAGCTCTGCCTGACCTTGTCAGTGCTGCTTCTTTAGCAGGAGGAGGATGAAAGACAAGCGTAGCCACATCTTTTGGGTGGCTATTGGGAGCGATGGGAAGAACAATTCAAGAAGATTTTCTTTGGAAATGTCAGGGTTCTGTGGGAACCCTTAGGCTGTAATGGACCTGAGCAGCTACACCTGGGACCTTCCTCCACTTCTGCCTATGGCAATCCCTGCCTGGGCTGTGTGGAAGCAGTGCCCATCTCCCATTCCCATGTCTGTCCCTGGCCCTGCCACCTGGATGTCCATGGACCTATCTTCTCCTGGATGGCCCCTGTGATCATATGTTGCACCTTGTTTCCAGTCTCTGTCCCTTGTATGAACTTCAAAACCTTCATCACAGCATTGCCTCAGGTCCTGCCCCCAGCCCATTATGCCTTAGCTCCTGATGGGAGCTCCTGGATTGTCCCTGGCCCTGGTTCTTCACTATCCATCTCAGGGGCTGGCACTGAGCCCTGTGAAGTCCCCCAGCTCTGCCCACCATGGTCAAACACACCCACTTGTGAGGGCATGGCTAGCACTGGACTAACCCTCAGGACTCAGCTCATCCTCCCATAGGGATCAAGCAGCTCTCATTGAGCCAGAACAAGAAAAAAAATGCTCAGGAAAAGTATTTATATTTGATTATGAAGAGCTAGCATTGTTGCTTCCTTACCAGCTTTCCAAGGAAAGGCAAGGAGACCTTACTCCTCACATTGGAGTTTTGGGACTGCTGTAGGAAAGGCTCATGGTGAGTGGATAATGAGAACTAAGAAGCTCTGAAGTTTCATTGGCATCTTTGGAGGCAACGTAGACTTCTGTCATCACTGCTTGATATGGCACACTCAGGGGAAAACCTGCATCTTGAACATCTTTAAGGTTCACTTGGGGAAATCTGATTTTATTTCCATCTGCATGGAGGACTCTGCGTGGAGTTGAACAAATTGATAGAACAACAAAAGTGACAACTCTTTTTGCTGACTAGACATTACTGTGAGACTGCAGTTTTGTGAGGATCATCAGCACTAATGTCTCCACTGAACTTGCACTGTCTTGTTTTACATCCTATAATAATTCTGAAAGTTACATGCTTGAACTTATCCAGTATATAGCAAGGCTCTTGAAAGCATGAAAAACACAACTTTTGTCAAGCCTTCCCACAAAATGCTGGCAATCTTCAGATATGTACTTTTCCCTCAATATATAATAGCAACACTTTTTTTTATCTTTTTTTTTTTTTTAATCTCTTTCCTTCTCTTTCCTGGTACATGTTTTAGCACCAGTGACCTTTTTAATTTCTCTAAATATCCCCTTCCAACTGCTAGCCACCAGTGTATGTGGCTTTTTGGGTGCAGGATCCTTCCAGAGGCTATTCATTAGGTTGATGTGCTTTACATTCTGAAAAGCAACTCTAAAATGTATTCTGCTTAGAATACCTTTCCCTAAACTGAATAAGGTGAGCAGATGCAATGCAAATGCACATCACAACATTCCCTAGGAAAACTGAACAAAACCAGAATAAAATCTGTAATAAAACTGAGTAGAGCTGATGCAAGGTTTTTTGCTGCCCTAGGCAGATAAAAATTGCTGTCCTCTTTCCTTATCAGTGCTTGCTCGCTTTCAACATTTTCCACCCTGCCCTGTGCAGCTGTTACCTCTTTGGGCTCTGACAGATGCCCCCTGGCAAACCTCTCAGGGAGATCCAAAGCCTCTGCACTGCACTGTCCCTGTGCCAGGGTAGGCTGCTCCAGAAGCAGCAGTGGGAAAAGAGAATGTTTGTAGTGCCCTGACCAAGAACCTCAGCCATTTGCACCAAGCAGTGGGCACCCTAACTGGAATTAACAATAAAGGAAAAACAAAAAAGCCTTAAAAATTACAATAAACCTGTTAAAAGCTGCAGTCTTGCAGCCCTCTGTCCCTTTTTGTCTTTGACCCTCAGTCACCTCATTTGCAGCATGCACAGCCCTGACACGGCAGCTGAGAAATGCCAACCTAGAACTGGTGAAAGGCATCATGACACACACAGGACACAGACACATGTCACACACATGACACACACAGGACACAGACACATGTCACACATGACACACACAGGACACAGACACAGACACACCCATGGCATCATTGTCACGTATTACAGAGTATGGGTGGGCAAAACAGGTTCCTGCTTACATATCTGCAGATGCAAAAATGCAATTACTTTTTTTTCTGGGTTGACACGGGCTTCTGAGAAAATTTCCTTGAAAACAAAACAACTGTTTCCTTCTGAAGCCCCCAGGCTCTTCACCAGAGCCTCATTACAGCACCAATTAATGGGTTTAAGCACAGGTGTCTCTGGCTGTGAAGAGCAGCAGAAGGGCAGCACATGCCTTCCACAGGAAACACGTTTTGAAAAAGGCTTAAATCTGATACTCCCACATTTGTAATTTCAGTGTTATTATATTCTAAATACAGTCTGTGAGACTGGGTAGCTTATAAGGCAATTGCAGGTATTATTTCACTGTATTTCCTGTAAAAATGACTGTATTTTTATTTAATTATTCTTACCGTGACTTGTAATTTTTTTCAGAGTAACTCCATGGAAATTATAACTATGAATTTATAAATAAAACAGCCTCAGGGGAAGCTGTGGTTTAGTATGTATGCGGCAGTAAATACAAAGAAAATATTTCTCTCAAAATTCAGTGTATCTTATATGCTTTTGCAGCAAAATGCTCAGATCCCTTAGAAACACGTAAACATATCAGATTCACTCTCCAGCATTATTTTGTGACAGAAATACACATTTTTCCCTTTCTTTGTCTTTCTGTTTTGTTCTTATTTACAGTTAACTTACTGTATATGCAATTTATTTATGTATGTTTAGCATAAGCATGTTTATGCATATCCACTGGCACTTTTTAAAAAGAAGCCTCATGGTACCTGGAAGCCACATTGCTCACAAGACAGATTTTTTAGAAAAATCTGCTTTATTTGTAACTGTCAGCACTTGTATGTTCAAGGGTGCGTCTAATTTTTTTGCCCACAGACAGTGAGTCAGAAACACAGCCAGGCCTGCAGTCTGTAAGGGGGTACCCAGGTCACAGAACACTTTCCCTCCCAGGACAACAAATCCTCCCCTTCTCCTGTCACATTGCTGGGTGGATGACAGCACTAATGTCCCAGAGACTGGATAGGAGCTTGGAAGGGCAGGAAGGCGCTGGGAGGTGCTGCTGTGAAGGTTGACTTGTGCTCTTCCACGTGTTTCAGCAGGCAAGCAGGGAACACCTTCTCCTGGGTTATCCTTCAAGCTCAGTGGACACGTATCAGAGGCCACAGGCATCACCTCTGGGAAGAGAAAGCATCCAGCAGGAGGGATAAAACAATTCACACATTGCAGGGCTCTGGTCTCTGGCTGCTCTCACTTCCAGGCTCTTTCATGCAACAGAGAAGATCTTTCGGTAAATCAACCACATTGCCCTGAGGTGCAATTCCATTGCAGCTTAAACAAGCCTAGCTGGGTGTGGATGTGAGCGGGAAGGAAGCTGGCTCAGGAGCTGGACCATTTGCAAATTAATCTTACTTAGCAAAAAGGAGTAGCTAGTTTTCAGCTGATCCCTGACCAATGCAATTTCCATGTATGCAAATGTCTCCAGGAAGAAGGTGCAGGAACATGCAGCCGGGAAAATGAGCACAGAACTGCAGCCTAATCCTGGTAAGCCTTGACTGCCACAAAACAGTTTGGCTTCCAAGACAACTTAAGACAGCTCAGGTCAGATGCTGCAATCCTACCCACAGCTTTGCACTGCTCTTGTGCTGCCATCCACAGTGTTCATATTGACCTTTTGATATGTCAGTTTGGAAGGCTCTCTTCACAGAAAATTAAAGCAGTAAGAAAAGTGTACAGTTCTCTGCTCCTTTTACTACCTCAAGTAGCTCTCAAAGGGGTGAGTACAATTCCTGTGCCAAGGGAAAGAAAGGTGAGAGTGTGCAGGTGAGGGCAGGAAGGAGGTGCTGTGGGACTGTACCAGCACCAACCTAGCCTGATCTCGGTCACTAAGGAGCTGCACACCCAAGCTGTGGGTAAATGAACACCTGAAGGCAGCAGAGACTGGCAGTGCTACCAAAGGCAGCACCTCTGTCACCAGCGAGCCCCCAGCCTGGGGCTGTCACAGCCTTCTGTGCTGCTCTCCAGCGAGTCTTACCAGAGAACTCATCCAGGTTAAAAGAGACATATTTTCCAAGATGACTTTTCAGTTCTATCAGAGATTGTGTTATGTTTTTTTCATAATAAAGTGCAGGTTTGGTGCTAAGCTGTGAAATTTCTGGTACCTCTCTAATTTTGCCCTATGTCTTTGAAATGAGTACATTTAAATGGCCTCCACAGCAAGAACTCTGTGACTAGAATCTATCAAAAAGCTGCATATAGAATAGTACCCTACTGTTATGTGCAAGGAATAAATTTTGAATATTTTTTAACATCCATTGCCTAAAATTAACAACATCAAAAAGTCCATTTTGGCTTCTACATTAAAATGCAGTTTTAGAAGATATGGCTACATGCCATTTGAAAAATAATGCAACTATGCATTTGCTATAACTGTAAGCATACTTAAGGCATTTTATACTGACTACTTAATCCTATATAATTACACTAGCTTCATTGTGTTAATGGTCCAATGTATTTCTTGATACTTAGGTGTATTACTCTCAATTTCACCCCTCAGGAATATATTTAAATAACATTAACACAGTCTAAGTATCATATATTCATTTTGGGTTACCTATACAACACTCTTTAGGTGACAAAGCAAGAGGTTAGGCAGTGAACTGTGAAACTAACTTGGACAAATAGCTGACCTATATTTGCCATAAAATTTTCATTCCTTCTTTTTCTACACATAATTTTAACATATTCAGTACTTTCCACCTATGTGACTTCCATGAGCGCTCCATAGGAAAAGTCACACATGATATCACAACACATTAAACTTTCTGTGTCAGATACTGAAAAGATGTGTATGAGGTTACTTAACAGAATGGGCATAAATCAAAGTGTGTGAGATTATATGTGCTGACAAGAGGATGTGTTTTTCTGGATATCTGTGTAAACATATAATATATCCCTCCACGTACAGGTGCAAAGGATTTTCTAGTGAAATCTTTTCTCCCAGTTGCTAAAGGCAGCTCTGAGGAGGGGGAGGTCTGTACACTTCAAAGTTACACACATGAACTCAGGCTGGCTGGAGGTACCTGCTGCTTGCAGGAATTGGAGTCCCCCCAGTGCAGCTGACAAGTGAGCACAGAGTCAGGCACACCTCCTTATTCTGCCCTGGAGCAGCCCCCAAGCAAGGCACAAGCTGGTGGTCAGGCAGCTTTGTGGAGAGGTGGGAGGCACAACTTGCTTTATCCTCAGCTGTGTCAGCTGAATATAGAACACAGAAGAAGTCTACATTGATATAGGTAGACATTAAAATACATATTTCCATAATTCTAGAGCTTCATTTTGAAGTTCTTCATCTCAGCTCCTCAGATTTTTAATTTGCTTTGCAAAAAGTCACTAGGTACTTCCTGAAGTTCACAGAAAATTCTTCCAAGCCTCCAAACTCCTGTGATTTATAACTGTGTTTGTTTCCTCATTCTTTTTCTAAGCATCTGAATTCCAAATGCTTGCACAAGTCTTTTTTTTAAATATGTGCTTCATTATTTTGATGAACAGACTAAACTGCATAAGTAACACATAATTTTTGAAGTCTTATGGTATTACCAAGTAGAAACTAATGTTCCCTTTAACAAGAAAATACATTCGTTAAGATTATGTCATGCCATATTTTATTTTGCAATTTGGGCTTCTTAACTGCATCTATATAGTCTGACATGCTTTTTCACTTTTAGTTTTTAAAAGTTGCAAGTTACTTACAGGTAAATCATAATGCCTGTGACTGCATATTTACGTCCATTTGATAGCATTTCAGTCACTCATAAACTCAGAACATTACTGACACTCCTGAACAGTGCAATTGAAGCTTTCCATTTGCTTTTTTATCATTCAGGCAAAATGTATGCACACATTAACTAAAGCCATTGCCTCTTTTTTCAGCAGTATGTCAAAAATCAAGTTGAAGCCCTTATCTATTATTGTCTTCTCTCCATGCATCAGATGTACAATTATCAGAAGATACAAATTATGTGCATCAGTGGGAAAGGATGCTATTTTCTATAAGAATAGCTGTAAGTGGGTGGATGGCTTTAGTAATGACTGAACAAACTAAATTGTAGTGTACTACAGCAATGAGCAATCAAAGAACAAATTTTGGAAGCCTTCAATTGTTTGTGCTAAAACTGTGTGGGATGCCTCAGCTCAGTGAGAGATACAGTCCTGAATTTATAAAAATTTCCATTCTCTTCTTTTCACTATCTGGCCACTTCTTTCTGACTTCAGACGGACCTGGTGGTTACTGTTTAAAAACAAGAGGTGCTGGAAAGGACTGGTGACAATCCCAGCTGGAGTAAGCAAGTGATGACCAGACAGGAGCTTTGTTTCAGTCCTTACAGCCATCATATTTGGGAAGAGCACACAGACATTTGCAGGATGCCCACTGTCATGGGTTGATGTTGGCTGGATGCCAGGCACCCACCAAAGCCACCCTAGCACTCCCCTCCACAGCTGAATAGGGGACAGAAAATATAACAAAGGGTTCATGAGTTGAGGTAAGAACACAGAGAGATCACTAACTGAATACTACGTCGGGCAAAACAGGCTCAAATGAGAGATATTAACTGAATGCATTACTAAAAAATCAGAGCAGGATAATGAGAAGTAAAATAGGACCTCAAAAACACCACCTGCCACCCACCCCTCCCTCCTCCCCAGCTGTACTGCCCGCTCCCCTGTGCCACAGGGAGACAGGGAATGGGGTTTATGGTCAGCTCATCACACACTGTTACTCACACTGCTCAGGGTGAGGAGTCCTTCCCCTGCCCCTCCCCACGGGTCTCCTCCCACAGGAGACAGCTCTCCATGAACTACTCCAGTGTGAGTCCATCCCACAGGCACTGCCCTCAAACTGCTGCAGTGTGGGTCACTCTTCCACGGGGTGCAGTCCTTCAAGGACAGGCTGCTCCAGTGGGGGTCCCTCGTGGGGTCACAAGTCCCACCAGGAAACGAGAAACCTGCTCAAATGTGGGCTCCCCTCTCCACAGGTCTGCAAGTCCCTGCCAAGAGCCTGCTCCAGCACGGGCCTCCCATGGGCATCACCAAGGTTTTGCCATGGTGCTAAAAAGTCTCTCTTCAAGTTTTATTTTAAGACTGGCTGAGAACTTTCATATCAACAAGCATCTTCTGAATGTAAGCACTTTGAAAATAAGGACTGAAACCCTAATGTGGGGCTTCATGAAGGAAACCAGTGTCAGGAACAGCCAAAAGCTGCTTTTGCTCATAGCAGTCACTGTAATCAATGCACGTTTCAGACTAAGCTGTTTCCTAAACTGCTGGCTTTGGCTACAGTCCAGCACTGAAGTTCTGTGGGAACACAATATAATTGTTTCCTAGATGAAATCAGTTCTGTAACCCAGCGTGCCACCATTTTTTCTATGCAGAATATAAAACAGTATTCATGGATGTCATGGGCAAAGAGCTCATCGTGGCTAAAAATTGCTTCCATTTACTTCCTCTTGCCTTACTTCCATCATATCACTGTACATTGTCAAGAGAGATGAACCCAAGTGTTGTCTCCACCTCTGTGCACCTGGGCTCAAGATCTGTCTACTTTTGCTCACATAAAAATAATGCAAATGTAGAGCAAAGACTGACTTTTCTGTGGCTCTCCCAGGTAGTCTTTACTGACCAATGCCCACTGTATTCTGATGCAGCCTTCAAAGCCTTAGTGGTCTACATATTAATGTATAAACAGTCTAAAACAGGCATAAAATTTCCTAAAATAATTTCCTCTCTTGTCAGTCAAGGAAAGAAATAATTCATTCACCATGGACCAACAGTGTTCACTGAGACAGAGCAAAGACAGCCCCAGGTTACTGAAGTGACCTAGTTTCATTCTATATATTCACCACAGAGCAGCAGCAAAAATTCTCTGACAAGTCATAAGAAAGACTGAAATTTGGAAGTGGTAAATAAGAAGTTTTATAGCAGGAAGAGACAGCCAAATGACACAATTACTTTTTAAAAATATTGTAATACTATCCTGAAAAAAATTGCTGGGTTTTTACCAGTGCAAGTGTTTGCAGTGGATGATTTTTTAGTCAACAACAGTTCTTCACATCCCTGAATGAATTAATTCTTGCTTATATGGGAATTAGGAACGTGAGGCTGACAGGGTGTCTCAGCCAAAGTTACCAGAGAGATCCCAGCTACCTTATGTTGATATTTCTATTATCAATTTCATCTGCCAAAACCTTACAAAAATAAGGGAGAAAATTTACATCAAGCTGTAACTGGTTTTGTAGTGCACCAAGACAGTATTTAATATGTTCAAAAAACACTACTAGTTTTGTCCTGCACTTTTCTGTTGCCAAGAGAGAGAGCAGGTGGCTCTCCCAGTGCCTCTGTTGTGAAGGATTGTTTATGACAGTATTTCTTGATGAGAAAGCTTTTATTTTGGTAACCCTATTTTAGAGCCATAATTTAATCCTGTGGATTCTAGGCTGTCTGGCAAACATTATACAAGGCACCAAAGCAACAGCTCTACAGAAAGTGGCATCTTGCACCTTATATGATGACTTTATATGAAAGCTTTTCTGCTGTCCTGGTCAGGCTCCACTTTGGTATCATCCTGCACGTCTGGGAAGGAAGCAATTCTTTTTTTTGTATAACATTTTTCTGTGTTATACATATAGGATATCTGTCTGAGAAACAACTCTTCCTATCATCTTTCCACCTCCCACACAGACAGAATGAAAGGAAAAAAGCTTTCCATAAGACTTGATAGAATTAAAAACAATCAATCTTTTGGTTTTTGCTCTCCTTCTCCTCTTGTTCCTGAAACCCTGGTGATGGAATTACCTCAGTTCCTAAATTAAGAGAAGTAAAGTCACAGACAATAACTGTGTTTTGTTAAATTAGTATTTCATTAATTTTATTATTTTAAGACTATCATCTGTTGTTTTGGATATTGTCCTTTGCTAGGAAGAGGGAATGCTTATCACTAGGATGATGAGTCAGCTATGAGATATGCTAAAGGTTGCAGGATAAATGCTGCAGCAGGATATAATGCTGGTTAGCCCAACAGCCACGTGCCAAAAGTAGAGTGCAACCAGTCCTAGCAAAAACAAGGAACCAGGGGGAGGGACATGTCAGATAACCCTTAAATAAAACCAAAACCAAAACCATAAATAATGCAAGCTAGTGCCTGTTCCTAATGCTTTCTTTTGAGGCTAGTCAGAATGGATTTGCAAATGCATTGTTGGAATGTGTTCAGCCTGGACAAAGGGGGGCTTAGGGGGGATCCAAAAGCAATGTGCTAACACCTACCAGGGAGTTAGCAAGAAGATGGAGCCTTGTAGTGGTGCATGGCAGAAGGATTTATGACAGTGGCATAGATGGAAACAAGAGAGGTTCAAACTGCATGTAAGGAAAAACTTTCTCCATGAGGACAGTCAGGCAGGGAAGCAGCAAGCTGCCAGGGGAAGCTGTGCTGCGTCCATCAGTGGAGGTTTTCCAGCCCTTGGCTTCACAGCTGAGCCTGTTTAAGGCAGAAGGTTGGTCCAGAGCCCCCCTAAGGTCCCTCCTAGCCTGAATTACTCCAGCAATGCTTAGAATTACAAACCTGTCTGGGTATGAATACTTTGTGTTCTAACTACTTAGCTGAAAAATATTTGAAGTAAGTTGTATTTTGGTTTAATAAAGAGATTTTTAGCTGATATGGTGTATTGACTTCATGTCTAATATTAAGATTCCACAAGACATTGTAAGAGCTATCAGAGAATGGAATTGTCATCAGTAAAAAATGGTTTGCTCTAACACCTGGCTTTCCATGTGTAACACTATTTTCCTTGCAAGTAGCATAGAGAAGCAAAATGCATGAAATTAGTTTTGCATATAATAATGCATGAAATTCCTTTCCTTCTTAGACATATCTATTGCCTTAGAACTATGGATGAGTAAGTCATGCTAAAATGGATTAACATAGACATATATCAATTATTTCTATGAAATAGACTGCTTTTCAGCAGTCATTTTACCAGAAAACAAGTGTAATTTCTCAAATTATTTTAAACATAACTTTCTGTGCATTTCTTTAAAGCTGATCCATGAATTTTAAGTTTAAATATATAGTTTTTGTGTGAAAATGTTAGTTTTCAAGTGGGGACAAAGTAGAAATGCTACAGAGGAGAAAAATGAAAGGAAATAATAATGAAAGAAGTATCTTAGAAGGAAATAATGGATGACTGTGGATTTCATTACCACTGTGGTTTGGTTTTGATTTTGTTTTTTTAATAAATGTGTGTAAGACTGAAAAGTAAGTGTAAAGGCATTGCTGTACAGAGGCACTCTTCCTACATGAAGGGTTTGGGAAGTACAGAAAATATCACAACTAATTGGAAAGGATCCAAGAAAAGAGAGAATTCTTTGCTTCATTATATAATAGTGAAGTAGCAATTCTTGATGAACAAGTAATGTAAAATTATTAAGATGCGTTTTTAACTTGTTAGGATGTCAAATCTTGATTACATTAGTATTATGTAATTACTCATAATTAGTATTATATTCTTCTGTACACTTGTCTTGGGATCATAACATGAAACTGGTATCAGTAAGAACTTGTAAGAGCATTGTAAAAACAGTTTTCTCTTGGTGATACAGGTTGAACTGGAGATCTGAAACTGCCTTTGAAAAAGAAGGATGTTCAGTCTCACTAGATGCTCTGATACCATGCCAAACCAAAAAATAACTGTGTCATCTATATTCCAAATTAGATCTATACTATTAGAATGACTGATTATTTGAAGTGCTGGATGTCAAAGAGGTTCCTCAGTCATTCTGTATCATCTATCAAACACAATGCTGGTAGTTTATTTTGGTCCTTTCCCAGGATGAAATCATGTTTGGCTTATTCCTCTAGTCCAGGACTAGTATCTGGTGAAGGCAACTTCAGAACTGTGCTCACTGAGGAAGAATAAAATGCAGAAGCTGCAGGAGGAATTTAAATAGAGGTTAGTATTTTTCTCTTCAGACATGTCAAACGCATTCCATTTTTCATACTTAGTTTCTCAAATATGGAAATACTTGAAGCCGCAGAACTAACTTCCCCTGAGTAAAAATGCATCTTTTTTTTTTTTTTGCATATAGGTTTCTTCTCTCTCTTTTATTTTTATAAACATGGTGGGAGAGAAGAACATGTTTTCAATGGCATATTCCATAAAATATTTCAAGTAATTTATTATAAAATGATTTTAAAATCACTTGGTGTTTGGCTTGGCATTTGTTTCCTTCGCATGGGTACCTGATAATGATGAAGACAGAAGTGGGCTACCTAACAAAGTATAGAAATTCTAAGATATATGCATAGAAGTGAATTTTTATTTATACACAGGTACAAAGATATAATCATCTGTAAACGTTATTAATAAAAAAGAAATGCATTTAATTCAGCTCAAAATGAAGGTATTGGTAGCCTACTGATGGCATAGCATTTAGAAAGTTCCTCATATTTTCATAAGAAAAACAATTTAAAATAAGCATATTATTATTCTTTTTAGTGTATGTTCATTGATTTATTTTTCTGGAATACTACTATCTGACAATGCTAAGCAAGTTCTCTAAGGTGCAGTTCAGAATTATATTTTTCTGTCTCCAAAGGGAAGAGTAGCATGGAAGTAAATATCATGATGTAGTTCCATTCAAACAAATTTTTCTTTTTCCAACACAGAGGGCATGAACTTGCACACTAATCTGGACTCACTCAGCTGTTGACACTAAAGTATTTACAAAAAAACTAACAAGAAATATCCATCCAATTTAACTAAATATTTATGGACTACCTAAAGTAAATGAGGACTAGAATCAAAAATAGGCAGTAGTATAGTTTCCTTAATTCTCATGACTGAAAAGGAAAATAAATGGAAGGCAATTTGCAAACCAAACACAAAGAGAAGAGCATGATAATTGTTTAAGGCTGACTGATAATTCTGAAAGAACCAGTTTGTGATGAAAAGTGAGTTAAGTCAGGGGGCAGTATTTCTGGATCAAATACTTTTATCCCTGAGTGATGTTAGATGAGAATTGAGCAGCTGAATTATGTATTATTATCAAATAAATATTAATTTCTTGCATGAAGAATTAAAATGCTCTTTTAATGAAAAAACAGTTGTGTATAGATTTTCCAGAAGTTTTCATACTTTGCATATCTACCAGATGAGAACAAAGTCCCTATATTCTTTCTCTAAATATCACATCTTTTACTAGACTTAGATGTTCTGGTTTCTCAAAAATAGAGTAAGAATTGTGCCACAGCCTTTTTACTCCAAGAATTTTATTTTAGAGCACAAGTATAATATTCTTGTGCATGTCAAGTAGGTTATAATTTAAACTGGAAGTCTGCATTTATCTGAATTTAAATAGGGTAGTTATGAGCAATAATAGAAATCACTGTTTCATTAGAGTGGCTTTCCACCTAGGCAAGCACAAGTTAGTATTCTTCCCCCTTACATATATGGGTTACATGTGACCCTGAAGGTGTTCTTTAACACCAGTATATTATTGAGATTTATCTTTCAGCATCAAGGCTTCTCCCACTATATCTGCAGGACATGATCTGAGCCTATTTTTGTTGCAATTCCTGCTCTGGCGAATCTCTCCAGAGAACACACTGTATGACAGCTACATGAGGTGGAATCAGTCCCTTACTTCTCAATATCTACTTGGCCTTGCACTCTGCTCTGGGTGTATGCCAAACTGAGAGCTGCTCCCAACTATGATGGACCCATTTGTGCTGCAGCAGAAGCTCTGGCTTAGAAAAAAGGGGCTCAGAAAGGCAAATTATTTTACCCTGAAATAAACAAAGGGTTCGAGATTTAAGATATCTTTATGAGGGTTGGTATGATTTAGAATATAAAAGTGTGGAACTAGCATGTGACCTTTTTCCCCAGGAAAGATATATCAGTCTCAAATAATTAACTGGTTCTGATAAGCTTGGCAAGAAAAAAACCAAAACCAAATAACTTCGGACTAATATTAAGCCCTATGAATGTCATACCTGAATGATATTCGAGAATGCCATGGACAACTCAACTGTAGAGAAACAATACTCCTGGTTAAAACAAAATCAAAAAACTTTTATGCTCCTGTGAAGTGTTGACAAACTGTTTGACTAAAGATCAGCTGGGAAGTGGGCTCCTAAAAGATTTAATTATTTTTATTGCTCTGACTGATTTCCTTTCCAAAATTCTCTGAAAGTTATGATAGGCTCAAAATATTAGATAGCAAAAATTCCTTATAGAAATGTGTTTCTATATTTGGCTGGTAGTGTGTAGCAAGGCTCTGATCAAGTGAAAGCTGATCTCAAAGACCGGGCTTGAGTATCCAAAGCCAAGAATCTACCTGCTGGATTGAGGCCCTAAGCACCAAGCTCAGTCTAAGTGGATGAAGACGAAGTGAATTCCTTTCCTTGCCCTTCAGGTTTTCTACTTCAGAGACACCATATTGCTCCATCACACTCTTTGACTAAAAAATTCTTTGTAGATATATAACTCTTGATATTCAGATGGTTTGTTTTATGACTTTCCTTTCAAAGTGCTGTAAATATTTATTTAGCTTTATGTAGTTCTAGTCCTACAAGTCTTGAAACTTTTAATGTTCAAAACATGGATTTATATGAAAGTTGATAAACTGTCATGAGTAACAAGCTCAGCATAAGAAAAGTTGTAATAATTATTTCAGAATTATTTTCTTAATATCTAACAGGATATGTTTACAAGCAAGTAAACCAAATTTTATTATTGTAATTAGGGGCATTTGTAACTAAGATGTAAAGTAAAAGTGAATAATGATGTAAAAAAGCACTATCAGTGATATATAATTTTTACAATTTTGCCTTAGTGTTTATAAATTTCAAAAGATGCTCATGAGCATTTTTTATGCTTTATAAGGAAAAATATATTTCTTATTTGTTTTTTCTGTTCTTAACCTTCATAAGCAATAGTTTGTAAATTTAAGTACTATTCCGTCATGGAAATTATCTGTACCTTTTATTCCTAAGAACATTTTTCAATAAATTTACAACTTTTTCCCATAATAATAAAAAATACTGACATTTTGGTGTTTATAAACTGGCTTGATTATTCACCAAACAGGATATGACACACTTTATGAAATGTATATGCATGATACACTGAAACACAAGTTTATGCTGATTTGGGGTATTTTAGCTTTCAAGGGAAGCCCTTTCCCAAAGCAAATCTCTTCCAGAACCAAGCATATACAACACTAATCCTGATCCCTTCCGAAGTTTTAAGTATTATTGAGGGACTTATGTTCCCTGTCAAGGACAAGGAACCCTGCATTCTGCTGCATGCAAGCTGTGTTGCTGCTGATTTGAATTAGAGCATAGTGGGACATTTTCATAATGGAACAGTCACCAGATAATAAGAATGGGCATTAGAACTTCGGAGTAATTGCAGCTTATCTGATTTGGGGCAGATAACTTTGCCCTGTTCCCCCTTCCCTGATGGTTTTAGTTACTGTATCAGTTTCATTAGACTACACCATAATCAAGAGCTATGCTTCTTGATTTTGACAGCTTAATTGAAGACCAGTAATAATCTATAAGTACTCTTCTTTATCCTCCCTTAACCACAATTTCTATGCAACACTTCTGTAAGATGGGACTATCAGCCAGTAACCTGCATATGCAAATAAATCTTAAAATATTCCAGTTTTCAATAGATTTAATTTCAAAAGAAGCCTTTGCCTATTTGAGGGTAAGAAAACCTTTACAAAAGCCTTTTCACTTGAACATTGACACTTGTGCACAGCTTTTGGGGCTTCAACACAATTTATGCCCAACTGTCAATTTTCTGGAAATATGCCAGTCTATCTTTCTTCCTTCTTGAATCATAACAAAAATCCTCTCTAGTCTCCAAATCTGTATGCTCAAATCCCCCAAAAGACATTGGCAAGATACAGCAATTTGAATTCATATGTGTCAGGGAATAGACCAGAGATAAGTATGTGGAACAGAAAATCCTGAACCAATGTTGGAGATTAATTAGCCACATTCAAAATAAAACCCTTCAAGCAACCAATCTCCATTTCCAATAACACAGTGTAAAATACAGATGACAAATGTTGTCTGTGTTGCTCTGCAGAATGACCCTGAGGGCAGGATCAGAGCTACACCAGCCATCTGTTTGAACTTTCCTACTGGAGCATTTCTGTGGCTGCTTCCAAGTGATCCCATTGGTACGGAGGGAGAAGGAAAACCTGAGCAGTCCTGGTGCTTTTACACGCACTGTAGTTAAACTGTGCCATCCAGTGTGGCTTTCAGTTGTCCCATCCAACCTTCCACTGATGACTTTATGAAAAAAATTGACATTTCATCCAGTATTCCTGTTGCAAGACCATATGAATTTTATAGGCATCCTGAAATCTGAATGAATACATGCACGGAACAACATGAATGCCAGCATAAAAAATAGTGAACTAAATCCTTGCCCTGCTTAACTCTGTACCTGTGCTCCTATAAACACAGAACCATAGAATGGCCTGGGTTGAAAAAGACCTTAAATATCATCTAGTTACAGCTCTCCTACCATGGGCAGGGACCCTTTTCACTAAGTCAGGCTGCTCAGAGCCCCATTCAACCTGGTCTTGAACACTGTCAGGGGTGGGGCATCCACAGATCCTCAGGGCAGCCAGTTTCAAGTGCCTCACCACCCACACAGTAAAGAATTTCTTCCTGACATCTAATCTAAACCTACTCTCAGTTTGAAGCCATTCCCTCTTGTCTGTCACTACATGCTCTTGCATAAAGTCACTCTCATTTTTCTTTTAGGCTCCCTTTAGGTACTGGAAGGCCACAATTAGGCTGCCCCTATGCCATCTCTTCTCCAGGCTGAACAAACCCAATTCAAAACCCTTTCCTCTTAGGAGAGATGCTCCATCCCTCTGATCATCTTTGCTGGACACACTGCTTTGGATGCAGCCCAGGATACAATTGGCTCTCTGGCTTGGGAATGCCCATGTCTGGGTCATGTCCAGCACCATGGACAGATATGAGATAGGTCAAGGTGCTGAGAGAAGCATAATTCAGCAGCTTTTTCCTACCTAGGATTTTTCCCTCAGAATGCACAACAGATGTAAAAAACACCAACTGGCAATAATGATGCCAAAATCAGACATCATCAGCCAGACAGATTTTCCCATGAAGGTCAGCGTCTTATTCTCAATCCCAGTTGTTTAGGATTTTTTATCACATATTTTTAATCTGAATAATATTTTTATTGGTCAGAATGATTTTTATATTTTAACCTATAAAGCTGCTTTTCCTCCAAAAAGTGAATAAGTGCATTACATTTCTGTACAATAAATCCAGCATATTAAAGGAATGTCAGGATTGAGCTGAGCAAGTCACATTAATATGCCAAAGTAATCTTTACCAGTTGCTACTAAAAGGCCATCCAGGTTTCCTTATTTTTGTCTCCTTTCTGAGCTCACTGTAGCACTTGCATCAGAAACAGGACAGCCTCACTCAGGGCACTCCCTTCCATTTAATTAAGTCCTTAGAGGAACATTACAGAAGTTAGTAAGACTACTTAATGCATCCCTGGGAGAAACTCCAATAATCTATTAAAGGTCACTGCTCCTTTCAATAGGAATGCTTTCATTTTAACAAAGATTAATATGACTATATTAATTGAATTGAGTTAAATGCATTCATTTTCTAATCTGAACAGTCTCCTTAATGAGTTATTATCAGAGGAGCGTAAGAATGTAAAAGACTAACAGTCTATGATTAAGACTTTCAAATTCAACTTGACTTAATACATCAAATTTTGCAGTATCTGCTATTTTGTCCATGAGCAAAACCAAAAACACTTTCTAACCTACTTGAATAAAACTGTCTTAGGCAGATGATTAGATTTATATTCCAATATGGAATGCAAGACTGGACATCTCCTCTGCAGTAGATAATTCCACATACTAGAAAGTATGCTAGATTTAACATATGTTGATAAATTTTCATTTTCATGTGCAGAAATGTGCCTACAACTTGAGTTTTTATAGAAAAATTAAATGAACCTTTCTCTGCATCCCTAAATTTATTTGTAGTATTAATCTAGAAAGATTTCTTTGAAACATTAAAGTCAGGATTTGGTTTGACATATTTCAGGGAGTGAAATCAACCAGGTTGATTTACGCAAGTTGTGCAGGAAAGGGTGGTAGTTCTTTTAATGTCTGCTAAATTCACTATGAGAGTTCTGCTGGGCAGGCCTGATTTGAAAATCATGTTCTTTGGCCTCTTATTCCTTGTCATAAAGGGCCAACCCTGCTCCAGAGGGCCCAAACTTAGACAAGACCCCTCTGTTCTTTTCTTCCTGTCCATCTACAATTCCTCTGATGTACTCACCCTTGGCTAAGCTTCCAGCTTTCCAGGTTTAGGTCTAATTTTTAATAACTGAATAACATCCATAAGTTAAAAAAGGAGAACAACATTAAATGAGAAAACTTGTTAAGAAGAAGCTTGAAGCAGTAGCTTATAAGGTAAATCTTTGCAGGTGACATGGAAGACCACAAGGACTATCATATCCTATGGAAGGACTTTATGGACAACTTAAACCAAATGTGCACCATGTATTAAAAAACAAATTCAAAAATCTCGAGAAAAGGCAAAATAAAACATTATATAATCAGAAGGCTTACTTAAAAATGTATATTTTGTCATCCAAAATACTGTGTCTAAGCCAGAAATGAAGTGACTCATTACTAAAAGCCTGTTACTGAGAGGTTCCATAGGGGTACATGCTGCATCTTGGTGCAGATGGATGGCACAAAAGATTCTGTACAGGTACCATTTATATGAATTTTCTGGTTTTGTAATGACCAGTTGTCTTATTTTCTGTCCAGTGGTGAGCACTGATAGGTTTAGTTCTCTGTTTTGATGGGAAAAGTAAGAGTTTGTTTTTTCATGTGCGCGGCTGCTTTCTTGATGTTGGCAAAAGGTTTCCTGCCCTGATAAACTAGAAAGGGACCAGACTGAAATAGTACTTAACAAAGAGATAGTTATGAGAGCTTACAGGAACAGTAGGATTCACACTTAACTGAGGATTCATCCAGCCTTCCCCATCTGTGCAGCTGAAGAGAACACAAATGTATGAGATCTTTACTGAAACAAGACAAAAAATATTTTACACCAGGTAAACTCTTGAAGCATCTTTTCCCCAGCTGTATCTCAGCAACTTCCAAAAAGCACTGAGGGATTCAACCAACACTGCCTTTGTGTGACTTCTCTCTCTAAAGGACAGTCAGGTGTAAGCAGTGTGATATTTTTCCCAAAGCATTTGTTTTGTTCCTGCTTCTTCTGCTGCTTTGGGGCTTTTTTTTGCTTTGTCGGTAAAACAGATCTGTGTTTTCTCTGTAATTTTTATTTTCTTTAAAATACAACTTCTTTGCTGAAAAACAGCGTGGGCACAAGCTTAAAAAGCAGACAACTTATAAGACGAATTAAGTATTCCAAGTGAGAGCTATATCAGAAGAAAGAGCTTTACACTTTCTCATTGATCTTCTTCAACTTTTCCATCCTTAACTACCCTTTTGTGCTTGAAATTAAAATAATATGTCTTTACCGATTAAAAGAAAATGATGTAAAAGAGTGGATTATTGTTAATTTTTCTAATAAAAATCCATATGCCTCCAACTGCATGTGAGGATATATCCTCCATGTGAAGATAAAAACTATTTTGCAAGACAAGATATATGTGGATTTAAAGTAAGAGGGAAATACCTGGAGATAGTTGCTCATGGGAATCTTTCTGTGTGCCAGTGCACATCTTTACAGTATCTGGAACTTTTTTTTTCCAAAGAATCAGCAAAAACCCCCAGTCTTTCAAATAAGCTTCTTCACAAGTTGCAGGCAAAAATATTCTCTCCTTCATCATATCTTGACAGTAGTTCCAGTTTGGACACATGCTTGAAATGGCATAATTCCTTTTAGGATTTGGTGACCTAAATTATTTTCTTTACACTAACAGTTTCCTAGATGGGCAAAAAGACATAATAAAGACAACTTTATCTGTATCAGATAGGTGTTCACCATTCTCAGCTTTCTTATTTGAAAAATTCAATTTATGCCAGGTTTTATATACATATTAGTTCAAGATTGCAGGGGTCGAGTCTTCCGAGCTTTGAAGGCCAAGTCAGTGTAGAGTCATAAAATTATAAAGCCAAAAATATGTACAAACCAAAGATCTACCAGGTAGAGTCATAAACCTGTGTCTGTCACCCTGTGCCACTGGGTCATATTGACTGAAATCTTATTTGCATACACAGAGACAAGAAGGTAATGACTGAACTACTCAGATGGAGTATCCTGAAATGTTGATCTGATTGTTCACCTTCCATAAATCACAGTCTTGCCAGCCCACAAATTAAAAGGTCATGAGATTATTAAAAAGCTATTAGGATATTTAATTTTTATTTTTTTGTTTGGTTCTTCTCCTCCCCCCACATATTCTTCATGATTGTATGTGTGACCATAGTGAGACAATTTTGGGTACTCTGACCCTTTATAGATGCGAAAATATGCCCTTGCATATAATTATCTATAGCTAACAGAAGAGGCCTTTGTTACTTGTGCACTTTCAAAACAAAATGGTTTTGAGTGATTTCTTACACAGAAACCTCAGCATCATAGATTAATCTCAGCCTTAGGAATGAGGTCTTTATGTTAAAGTAGGACACCACGGGCTTATTCAGTTATTATATTCCACCAGGTTTGTTTGGACCAGAAAATTAAAGCAGGAATGACAGATAGGTTTAAGCCATGTTGTTATTTTGAATATTTTATACTATTCTTTTAAATGAATAAAGAATTCTTACTTTATGAAAATAACTAAACCTGCATATAAACTGAAGGTATGTATATAATAAATTATTAGTTAGAATTCTGGTAGAAATAAAGAGGGTTTTTTAAAGACTCTCAGTATTTTAAGTAACTAGTTCCTGTATTTTGTACTTTTAAGTATACTTTAATACACGTGCAAAAAAATTTGAAAATTCTGTTCAGAGTTGTAGCTGCAGGCTTACAAATTAAATAGCACAAACCTGCAAAGACCAGTAGGCCAAATATCTCGTTAACTGTCCTTTCAGAAAAAGCTGCTGACTTCCTGACATCTTCAGAGTTGTCAAAAGACATTATCACAAAGCAAGCTTAGCCCTTGTAACACTTTCTGTCTATAAAGAATCAGAAAGAGAGTTTTGTGCCTATGGCTTGAAAATAAGGCATACAGTGATTGCACACATTTATCTTAGTCAGATAAATGAGTCAGAGCTGTGACGAGGTAAATAAAGGAGGGTTAGTGCACACAGAAATCTGTAATCCATAATATTCCCAGCAGATTGAGAGTAAATGAAATTTTTTTCTGGTTTTGCAAACCTCAGGGATGGTATTTCATAATTTTAGAAGACATTACACTCTTACCAGAACATTTCAACTGCAAATATGCAGATAAATAGAAATGCAGTAGGATACAAATAAAGACACAGGTAGATTTCCACACAGGCAGCGTTGCTGATTTTACATCAGAGAAAGAAAAAGTACAAAGTTTTTCCCACCTGCTGCTATATATCCATAGTAAATATATTACAAAACTGCAGTCTTAAAGCATATATTCGCTGACCATATTTTCAAATTCATAAAAAAATGTTCCATATACATACACCAAGAGCACTCCTACATAGTGTCCATAATCCCATGGTGACACTGGAGAGCTACAAACTGTATGTCACTTATGTAACCCCGTGGTGACAGAGACACCAGAGGTTTCACTGTGCAGCCCTGGGAGCAATGATCCGTGTCAGGAGCTCTGCCTCGTTCCACCGCTTTGTGCCGTCTCCTCCTGTGCCTCTGCACAGCCCCAGCCTCAGCCCTGGGAGAGCTTCAGACCTACAGATCCTTCTGTACTGATGAGACATTAAATCCCACCAAGGAAAAAACCCACTAGGAGCCTGACTGCGCTGCTGCATCACTCTCCTCTTCATCAGCAGCCTTAAAGAAAACAGGCTCTATCCTACGCATGCAGACCTGAAAGAAAAAGAGCTTAGCAGTCACCATCTGAGCTCTAAAGGCATAAAACGTGTAAAGAGAAGCTTGAAAAAATCCGAGTAAGTTAACTACTAAATGGCACATGAAATATTGACAAAGATTTGACAATTAAATATTGACAAATATTTAATCACCTTTTTAAAAAATATAAATCGCTGAGACAAAACTTAATATTTGGCATCTCAGTAGAATAAGGAGGCAAAAATTGAACACATTTGACTGTTTTGTCAAACATATATAAGCATAGCCATATAGTAACTTGAAAGTCACTATAAGTCACTTCAAAATGCTTCAAAACAATGATTTGGGGCCAATATGAACCACAGCAAAAGTGGTTTCTTAAAAGAAACTGAAAAATAAAACAGTAAGGCTTTTTGTCTCAGAGGAAAATGTTAATGAATCCAAACTGCTCTGATTTATTTAAAAAATAAATCTATCCAAAATATTTAAAATGTGTAGATTAAAATTAAAATATTCTGTAACTCTTGAGATTTCTAGGAGCACTAATAAATTGAACCAGCCATTCCTTCATATTTAGGGCATCATTAGGTACATTAAATAACGTCTTTTTACATGGGAATTACAAAGTTTGCATAATATCATACATGCAGCCAGAAACAACCATTACCTGTAACCAAGCCTCCACAAGCAGTCCAGTGCTTTAATTAGTAGTTTGACCTTCCTAGACATGAAAAATCACAGTCTGTTCTGCCACTGAATTATTTTTTAATTTGATTAAACTTTATTAACAGTATGTGCTATTCATGGATGTAATCTATGGACACAGATTTGAAACAGATGCTCCTAATATTCTTTCTTCCCCTTATATTTCATCTGTATGAATCACTGCCTGGGTAGGCACCATCTGTCCTTTGTTCTCTGTTGCCAGAATGGGCCACTTCAGAAGGGAAGAAAAAAATTGGTGTCAGAATTTCCTGGACAACGCAAATTCTGAGTTAAGGCAACACAGCTGCTTCAGACTGGGATTAAATTATTTCTTAGTCTCCTTGTTATCCAAAATAGTTTGGGTTATTTCTTTCATTATAAGAGACTTTTCCCAGAACTGCTGACCTTTTTTGAAGACCTTTCTAGTGTGTTGATGCATGGAAATTGCAGAACTCAATGCAAGTATTTCCCTCATACTCTGCAATCAATCTGTACAACAGTAGCAATATCTAATTGTGCCTTCCAGACAGTGACCAGTTTATGCATGAAAGAACCTCATTTACCCCATGACCTCAGGTTTGCACTGGCAGTTCAGGTTTAGTTGGTTATTTATCATGCCATACAAGCATGAATCTCTATTAGTTGGTTATTTATCATGCCATACAAGCACGAATCTCTATTAGCAAGTGAGGCACATTACTGTGAAATATGGATCTCTTCTTATACTTTACTATTCCACCTACTTCTATGATTTGCAAATTCTAAGTGATGCTTTCTTCCATAACATTGCTGGGAACCACAGACTTAGCTGTGTATTTTTGTGGTTTGCCTCTTTGATACCTCTGCCTGCCTACAAAGAATGCAGGCAAAGAAGAGATTTTTAGAGCAGGAAAAAAAAAAAAAAAGCAGTAAAAAGATAAACTACTCAACAGAGAGTACCAAGGACTCTGTAAAGGAAGAGTGCAGAGGCTGTTAATCTGGGAATCAGATGTGTCCAACCACATTAATATATATATATTCTCACAAGGCCAGAGCCTAGCAAGGAGATGTTGAATTCTTAAAGAGGGTGGCAGGTCTCAGGAGTTGCACAGGATGGGAACCGAAAAAGAGAGCAGTCATACACAACCTAAAGGTCCTGCTAACTCCAGCTGTGAATCCCCTCTGGCGGGGACCTTGGTTCCGTGCCCATCGGTCCGCTGGCCCGCGGCTGTGTGCTGCAGAAGCGGTGTCTGTGACCCAGGAGAGGCTGGCCAGCTCCCCACGCACTGGCTGGGTCCCCCCAGCATCTGTGAGCGTTCCATCACAGAATCAGTTTAGTTGGAACAGACCTTTGAAATCATCGGGTCCAACCTGTGAGCGAACACCACTTTGTCAACCCGACCACGGCACTCAGCGCCACACCTGCTGATTTCTTTAACGCCTCCAGGGACGGTGACTCCTGCACCTCCCTGCACAGTCCATTCCAGCATCTATCACCCTTTTGTAAACGAATTCCTCCTAATCCTAAACCTCCCCTGGAGCAGTTTAGGACTCTATCCTCTCGTCCTGTTGCCTGGGAGAAGCCAGCCCGTAACTTCCTTCCAAACCCGAGCTAAACCGTGCCAGTCCCGTGCTACCTGCTGCAATTTCGAGTGGCTCCCTGCCCGTGCTGCGAGCGGACGGCCCGTCCTACGCTCACACCGCTACGAGCCCGGGGACCCGCTCCATGCACTCGCGCGCCCCTCACCGTGGCGCCCTGCCCTGGCCATCCCCGCCTGACGCTCAGGAGAAGCCTTCCCACGAGGAGAAGCCTCGGGCGTTTGGCGCACGCGGCCCGAGCCCTGCCGCGGAGGGGCAGCGCTGGATGAACC
>VWZP01007102.1:1469099-1544447 GCA_013396995.1 Dicaeum eximium
GGGGCTCTCCCCACCTCCTCCCGCAGGAGGGCCGGCTCCCGGCTCCCGGCTCCCGGGACAGGGGGCGGGAAGGGGGAGCCCGGCGCGCGCGGCCGCGGAGCGTGCGGGAGGGGCCGGCGAGTGACGCGGGGCCGCGCGGCGTAAGGAGCGCGGGGGCGGCCCCGGCAAGCGCGGCGCGCGCGCGGCCCAGCCGAGCGGCCTCCCCCGCCCGGGGACGGGCGACCGGGAGAGGAGAGGGAAGGCGAGGCTGGCGCTCCTTCTCGCAGCGTTCCCGAGAGCTCTGACGCCGCAGCCCGGTGGGGGCGGCGACCGAGGGAAGCGCCCGGGGCGGGAGGAGCCGCCTCGGGCAGCGAATCGCGGTCGGAGCGCCGGGCTCGGTCCCCGGTAAGGCGGGCGGCGGCGGGGGCCGAGCGGCGGCGGGGGCCGGGNNNNGCGGGAGCCGGGCGGTGAAGATGGCGACCCCGGGCATGGGCTGGCAGCAGCCGCAGCACAGCTATGGCTCGGGCTCCGCGCCCGGCGCGGGAAAGCTCGGCTCGGGCTCGGCACAGGCGGGGCTGGGCGCCGAGCACAGCCCGGACCTGCACTTCAAAATGAGCAAGAAGATCGCCCAGCTGACCAAGGTGAGGGCGGCGCGCCGGGTCCTCAGCCGCCTCGGGTGTCTTCCTCCCCGCTCTGTTTCCCTTCGCTCCTCGCCCTCCTGCGGGCGGCGGTGGGCCTGGAGAGGGGCAGACTGTCGGGGCTGATGGCAAATCCGGGTGGGATGCGGCCGGGTTTGTACCCCGGAGGCCGGGCGTGGAGCGCCCTCGGTCGCCGGGAGCATCCCCCGGTCGGCGCGGGCAGGAGCGGCCGCGGTCCCGCGGGGAGAGCGCCGGCGGTCCCGGAGCCGCGCACCGGAGCTGCCGCAGTACCGGCCCCCGTCAGTGGTGTCCGCATCCCCCTGGCACAGCCAGGGATCCCGGTGTGCGGGAACGGAGCCCCGACTGCTGGGCTGGTACTGGGTGTTCGTTCTGTGGAAATTGTAGCTTCCCTTCTAGCGCTCTTGTACGCCCTTCTCCGAGTCTCTTTAAATGGAGAAATTCAAGTGATGCTTGCCTTCTCTTTGCTGAAGTGCTGATATTTAAGGTGTCTGGTAATAGCTTAAATGCCTTAGATGGTGAGGGCGAAGTGTGAGAAAATTTCTGGTCTGCTATTGCTGATTGAACGGTTTTCATTATGTCATCCCCAGCCTAGAGAATACATTGTATTCTTGTGAGAGGCCGGAGTCAAGCTAGGAGGTGTTTTTAAAGCCTATTGCTAAGGCAGGTAGGCCCAATGTTTCAGATGTGATTTAGTTAGAATAAAACAATGCTTTGGTGCTCTGATCTCTCTTGTGTGTTGCTCAGGCTCTAGGTAAATGGCATTATTTAGGAAATGAGAGGCAGAGTCTCTTTACTGAAGAGAAAGCAGAAGAAATATTTTTTGTCAGGAATTTAATAGCTAAAACATTAAAAGGTAGTTTTAAAGCCCTGTGGGAACTGCCAGTATTCTTAACATGTATGCTAAAATGGATGAAGGTGACATTTCATTGGAACTAAGAGTGAAGAGAATGAAGACTGCTGGCAGTCTCTCAGTGGAGACAGTTCACATTTATGTGCAGTTGATGCACCATTGACCAGTCAAAAACAGTATTTATCGTGGCACACTGTGCACCTTAATGTGTTGGAAAGCTGATAACTGAGGGGTATCTTGTCCTTGAAGTCAAAGTCTAATTTCTTTTGATGTTAACATCAGTGAAACTCTAATTGCAGGAAGAGAAAACTTGAACTAAAATAAGCTGAAGAATCTCCTTGGTTTTGCTCCAAGTGCATACAAATAATGAAGAAAAACATTAAAGATATTACTGCAGCTTTGTGCTCCCTAAAAGGTGTGAAAGGCACCTGGAAACCCTAAATGTGTTTTAGGCTTACCTTAAGGCCTGGGTGCATATATAAAGTAATACTTTCGGAGAAGAATTTATATCTGTGTGTGTGCCTTTGATATATTTCCCTTACTTTCTCTAGGAAGTTACCCAGCAGTTTATAGTTTATTTCAGAAACAGCATTCCATTTCTGATGAGAAGTCATTTGTGTATTACCCCTGAGTTCCACATCACTGGGCATGTGCCCTGTGCACTCTCTCTTGTTATGCGTCAGATATCTTGAGGTGGATGTGAGTTAATTATGGATTTAAGCACATGGTGCTAAAATATTTTGAACTCCTGTGTTGCAAAATGCAAAGAAAGTGAAAGTAAATACTTTTTTTTCCTGGTTTTTTTTAATGATCCAAAATAGAGTTCATCTAAGATTCTATATATTGTATGTAAGTCTGTCCCACACCTTCAGATTCGTGTAAATAAAACAAGTTGTTTTCTGCTCTGTATTTCAAATAATTGCAAACTATGTGCTTATACAAGGAGTTTACAAGTGAATTGGGCTTTTGCAGGGCTGGAGCCTTCTATGTGCAAGTCCCAGTGACTTGCAGATTCTGGCAGTGTTTTAGTTTGTATGTTGTGTTCTGTTTTCAAATTTTAGGGAGAAATCAGCTGATCTTTCTGTTGAGTGAAGGTCTGGAGTGAACTATGGTGCTTTTAAATGTAAACTAAGGTGTATATAAAAGTACTTCTCTTGTGTCTATTGCAACAATAAAATAAAGACTTTAAAGGCTTAAGATTAAAGGTATTGTATAATATGTATTTCATTAAGGTAGAGGGGCACATTTTGACAGTTCTGTAGCTCAGGTCCTATATTTCTGTTGACCTACTTGACCTTTCAGGAAGGGAGGCTTATAAGAATTATAGAAACTTCTGGGTAAAGCATGATCTAAACTTTCTAATCTGCTCTAGAATCTGAAGCCTGATTTCATAGCTGGCTGCAGAAATTAATCCTTGGAAAAGGACTCAAGCTAGAGGGGAAAAATATAAATGTAATAAACTTAATTTCTCTAAGTGAAACAACTGTCAGGGAAGAATGTCACTTCACAGAAGTGAAAGAATCTTCACTTGCAGAAGAATCCTTGAAGTAAGGTGTTGCAAAAAAAGATTTTAGGATATTTCTATTTAGGTCTTTCGACCAAATTCTGCTATTCTGGCTTTGTCAAACGCTTACCAGCATTTATGCATAAAATTCCTCTTCAGTAATCCAGGAATTTATTGTTAGGAGTACCACTTCTTAACTGTGCTTCTCAAGTTGTTTAATGCCTTATATATAAGGTATTAAAGGCATTAAATGCCTTGCATTAAATGATTTAGATTAGATGTCTTTCAACTGTTTTACCCATTTATTTCATTTTTGTTCTAACTCTTCTCTAAGAGTGCCTTGAAGATATCATATTTCCCCCTGTGGATTTAGAGCAGAAGGCACTTTACCAGGTTGAAACAAACCCAGAGAAAATCTAAATATTCATTGTCCAAGGAGTACACCCAGTTAAGTTATCCAGAGAGCTTCTGTCTTTGCAAAAGAAATGTGACTCCACAGTTTACCTTTGCCTATCCTTGCACAGTTTATATTATGAGCTGTAGGAGCAGTAGGAGGAGGAGTAGGAGCAGAAGAAAATACTTTCTCCACAGAACATGAGGGTCACTCATGAATTAAATGTAAAATTCCAAAATTAGGATTCCTCAGTTATATTTCGGCATTGCTTAAAGGGAATCTGATGTTTTAGTCAAAACAATACAGGGACACAAAGTAAAAGGTGAAATTTGTTTAATAACCAGATTCAATCAGTAATTCAGAGTGAGGCAAAACAAGGTATGAATCCATTTCACTAAGCAAAACATTTCTGTAGTGCTTAACTATATTTTTACTTTTGGGAGGGAGAGAAAAACTTACTCGATTTAACTTTAATATGCTGAATTCACAGGGGAAGGTAAAACAAGCGGTTAGACATGCAGGTCTAAAAAAACCAAGATGATACTTCATGTCATGTTCAAAGACTGCAGTAGACTGTAACTGAAGCAATTTTAGGTCTTCCTCTTCAGTATAAGCTCCTTATTTTCGGGCATTTCAGAAGATCTGTGTACCAGTTTGGGATAAAGTAGCATCTGACACAAAGATTAAAGCCAAAAAGAAATAAACTGTGATTATGAGACTGCATATATGTGTTTGTACTACTGCATGCAGGAGTACTAATGCGGTGTTGAATTATGCCTGCTGCAGATGAAAATATACATATATATTTAATTAGTTTGCATAAGACAACTGGATTAGAAACAAAAAGCAAGGTTTTGCCATGCTTACATCAGTAGGAGAGAATGGCATTAGTTTTCACGATTCCCACAAGAGTTCAGGTGGCTTGTTTCTCATTTTTGATTTGTTGGGGTTTTGCTTTTTTGTTTCATTTTGTTTCTTCTTTCTTTATGATGTAGTTTGTAGCTTGAAAGTTTGTTATTAAGAAATCCATATCCTGTGTCTGTAAAGTCTGTTATGCAACTTTTGTGACATCAAGATAAATCTTTGGCTTGTACAGAATAGCTGCATGATTTGTGCTGGGACTATAAAAAGAGAATCTTAAGTATTGATTTGATTGTATGATATTTGTTGCAGAAATTTTACATTAACTGAAGCAGCTCGGATAAAGAAACACTTGGTAGTCTTGATTGATAAGAAAATATAACCTGGCAATGTACTCTTGCAGCCCAGAAAACCAACCCAGTATCCAGGGCTGAATCAAGGGAATGTGACCAACAGGTCAGGGGAACCGATTCTCCCCCTCTCCTTTACTCTCCTGAGACCCCACCTGGGTACTGTGTCCAGCTCTGGTGTCCCCATCACGCAAAAGACATGGACCTGCTGGAGCAATCCAGAGAAGGACTCAGAAGATGATCAGAGGGCTGTGGAGCAAGTCCAGAGGAGGCCACAATGATCAGAGGGCTGGAACACCTCTCCTATAAAGGCAGGCTGAGAGAGCTGGGCTTGTTCAGCCTGGAGAAGAGAAGGTACTGGGGAGACCTCAGAGCAGCCTTCCAGTACCTAAAAGGAGCCTGCAAGAGAGCTGGAGATGGACTTTTGATAAGGTCCTGCAGTGATAAGACAAGGGGGATCGGCTTTAAACTGAAAGAGGATAGATTTAGATTAGATATGAGGAAGAAGTTCTTTACTGAGAGGGTGACGAGGCACTAGAACAGGTGGCCTATAGAAGCTGTGGATGCCCCATCCCTGAAAATGTTCAAGGCCAGGCTGGATGGAATTTTGCACAAAGTGGTGTTGTGGAAGGTGTCCCTGCCCATGGCAGGGGTTTGGAATTGGCTGACCTTGATGGTCCTTTCCAACCCAAACTATTGTGTGAGTCTGGAAGAACAGTCTATAAGTGCCATGAAGATGATCTCTACCCTACAGTTAGCATTTTCTATGTTTAATAAAAAGTAACTATATAAAACACTAATGTTTTTCCTTGGTACGTACTTAGAACTTGACGGTTCAGTTCTGGAAAGGTTCCAGAAAACTCAGTTCAAAGATCATGGCAACAAAGTTAACCAAGGCACATCATCCTTTAGTAAACAAACTGGAATCCAAACTAAACCTCTTGCAGAAGGTTCATTGTGCATAAAATTGTAAGAAAACTTTAAAAAAATCCCTTAAAACCAGTGAAGACATGAGAATCTAAAAATCCCTGTAGAACTGTTTTGATGTTAGCTGTCATCATGTTGTAGTTGATGCCAGTAACAGTTTTGTAAAAACTTGGGACTTAGCTTTTTAAGCAGCCTTATGTCATCTCTCCAATGTGTGTTAACACTGGCAGTAGGCCAGTATTTGTAACAGTTCTGGGATTGCATGAAAAGAACAGAAATTTTAAGGCGGGTGTGATTTAAGTACATATTTTAATGTCAGTATTCTCCATATTATTCTAACTGGTAATGTATGAATAAATATTATGTTACTACATTAAAAATAGTAGCAAGGACTAAAAGATCTGAAAATGTAATATTAGATATTAAATTAATTTACATTTCTCTGGAGATATTTAACTTTGTTCTGTGTTAATTATTCCAAAGATAGCTGAAGTAAGCCCTCTAAGGGAGAGTCTTCTCAGGTAGGAAATGAGAAACTTGCTCCAGAAATCTTGTCTAACTATCTTAAGACTTTTCTTTTTTAAATCATGCTAGAGTAGTCTCTCCATCTTCTCTGTCAGACTCTTTCCATGTGGTATTCCAACTGTGTCCTTATTCTGCAGTAATTATGGTCTTAGCAAGGTATAGTCACAGAAGTTTTCTGTACCCATGATAGTATAAGGAGAAAGATGGAACTGGGTAAAAATGTCACGTCTTTAATAACATCTGATAATAGTTTAGAAGAAGTAAGTGGAGCTTTCAGGCTCTTGATACCTTCTTCAGAACTTAAATAAAATCCTCATTTATTGTCTTTGTCTGAATACTTTCTAGTGGATGCACTATGAATTGCTTTAAAGCAGCTGTGGCTTCTGATTTAGACCTGAAGAAGTCTTTCTTACCTTCCACGTTTTGTAGGACAACAATTATGGAATTTGGTGATTAATAAGGATTATATAGCTCTCAAATGGTTCTTCCCTTCATTATTATTGCAAACCTGCAAGGTGAGACTGCAGGGGTTCTATGTTGACCTGATGTGGGTATATTTTAGAGCTCAGTGTTGTGATGTGTGAATTAGGTCAATGACTTTAAAGTCTTGTATCACTAGACATCAAGACGAAAGAAGGAGGACAAGAATGAAATATTTTTAATATAAAAAAGAAATATACTCAAATTAATTCCTTTGCTCTTCACCCACATAGTTTTAATGGTTGACTGGTAACTCAGAGTTCCTCTGAGGCCGCTGATAACTTGATGTTCTTAAGATATTTCCTTTATGTGTGTGTAGTTGAAAGTATGATGTTGAAAAAGTGTCTGATCACACATTCACATATGTTACTAGTCTAAAATGCCTCTTTAATACACTTGTGCATATATCAGCTTCTCTGAGATTATTTTGGGGTTTTTTTCTCCTCATTTTATAAACATGCAAAAGAATAATAAAATGAAGAGATAAATAAATTGGGGGAGAGGATAAATAATATGACATGGCAGCTGGAGAGACATAGTTTGGTGGTGGACTTGGAAGTGTTAGGTTTACAGTTGGACTTGATGATCTTAAGGATCTTTTCCAACCTAATTACTCTTAAGATTCTATGCATCTTCTTGCTTATTATTCACTGCTAAAATTAAATAATACAGAGTTACAAGGAGCTGGACAACTGTGAGATGTTATTGCTCTGGTCTGTACTTCAGCTGTTAAATCCAATACATCAACACTTTAAGAATATTTAAAGAAAAACTGGAAAGACATGGACTTTACTACAAACTTCAATGTTAACAACATGTCAACATTTAGAAACTAAATAAGAAAGAACATTCAGGACATAAATGAAACCTGATATTGTAATACCCGTGAAGTTTAAAATCGGCAAACCTTTAGCTGCTTTTATATAGGACAATATAAACCTTATGAAAAAAAATTAAGAAATATTTTGAATATATATTGATTTGGGGTTTTGTTGTTACTGTTTTCAGCTAAGTACTCCATTATGAAAGAAGGCTTTTGCAATTTTCTTTTTAGATGTAAGTGCCAGTTCAGAGTTAAGAACACAATACTGAAATGCTTTCCTTCGAATGTAAAAGTTGTAAACTGAAGAGGCTTTTATGTATATTTGAAAAAGGAAATCAGTAGTTGAACTCCATAACTGCACAAGGTATTTATAGATTATTTCATACACTTGTAAATTAGTATGGGCACAGCACCCTGAAGTACTCAGTCCTGTAAGGAGTTTTGATTTGACAAGTCTTACAGAAATGTATCAGCGAAGACAATCTGGTGGGTTTTTTGGTGATGGGTTTTTTGTGGGTGGTTTTTTTTTTTGGTGTTGTTATTGGTATTTGAAATATCATGACTGTGCAAAGAATTTGTTTGAAATTGACAGACTTAGCACTTCTTTAGAAGAAGTCAGATTGCAATTTAATATTAAACTTTGTGGTTTGTGCTTTCTTCGAACACAGTAAAATTGTATTTGGCAACAGCATTGCTTTGCATGTTTGGATATTTCTGTATTGTCATGCAACCTCTTGGTTACCCATACTTTATTTTTTAATGCCTACAAGTACAGTTAGAGGTGTACCACATCTAATACATGCATAGAAGTGGTATTTGTCATAAGCCATTGTTTTGGTACAGCATCTTCTAGCCGTGAGTACTTCTAAGCAGTTAAATTATTTCAATATTCCATTCTCTGAACTCAGGGTTTGGCTTTAATAAAAACAGTAATTTAGTTAGTGATACTACTTAGAAGAGTTTTCCACTCTTCTAATTCTCTATTGAAGCTTCATTCTCCTTTGAACTGTATTGAGGAGGAGGGCATTACCTTAAAATAGTCATTACCTTTTGCTAACTGTTTGCAAGCTTGCTGCTAAATAAACCCAGCAAATCTCAACATAACATTATGAAATCAGATGTATATGTCTCTTGGCTGATACAAGTTTGGCAGTAGTAAGCCAGGCATCTGTGTATTCTTCTAATGGCTGATGTCATACCAATAACCAAAGGCATTGCATTCCAAAAATAACCAGAAGAAACAAAACAGTCTAAAGCTATTCACCCACTTGTCCTACTTAATGCACGTTACCTGGTTCTGTTTCCTCAGCCAGGCTCTTCTAACTGAATCTAGAAGGCTAGGAGGAGGAAGAAGAACCTTTTGCTGAGGTTGTCACTTGACTAGAATAAAAATGACAGCTTTTAAAAATAGCTAATGTTAAAAAGTTCATGAGGTCCTTCTTCAAGATGATGGCATTAAATGAAAGACAACCTTTTAGCTACAAGAAGTAGTATGAGGTACATAGAAGTACTAGTTTTGTACTTAATTTTTATGAGATTAAAGTAATCTTTTCAGCCAGTTTCCTAAAACTTAATTTCTGGAAACCTGAACTGTAATGTATTCGGAAAACAGGTGTGCTGTAATCCAAAGATTTTTATTTGAACAGTGTTTTTGCTCACAGTGTAACTGAAAGCTATAACTTTTAGTAAAGGGTGTCTGACACTGCCTTCTCAGATCTAGTATTTTGCAGTATGGATGTTGATGTGTTTGGATAGGTTGTACTGAAATGTATTGCAGTAATCCTCTGTGACTGTCTTTGTCCTTTTAAAATTTGACAAATTAAGATAATGGGAAATTATTTGTTTAATTAGGATAAAGGAAAAGGACTTAATTTTTTTATTTAACTACTTTGTGTAATTGTAAGTGTAGGTTTCACACTTAAATATAGTTTATTGTTGCTGGTTGTAACAAAGCAATCAATTTTGTATGTTTGTATGAAAAAACAAAACACCTTGAAAATCTATGTATGTCTTTCTTCTCAACATTAACCTGTCTTGTCAACAAAGCTCATTTATTGAAGAAAAAACTTCGTGTTGTGACACAGAATGGTAGAAATTTATTTGAAATTTTGGATCCATTATTTTGGCTGTGTTGTACACTAGCTTTCCATATATTGTCTAATATTATAGTGTTAACTTAGAGTTATATGCCATAAAATTGAACTAGTCCTTTCCCCAGCCCCCCTTCTCTTTTTTTTTCTTTTAAAAGCATATGATGTCCATTTGCTTTGTGCTGAGGCTGGACTTAGACACAAAGCTCAGTTTACATATTCTTTGAGTTGACCTGCAAGTGTTCTCTGGCCATTCTTTCAATTCCTGTCCGTGCTCTGTTTCACACCTCTTGAATGGTCCACACTGTGGATTGAAAAGGTATATATGGCAATTTGGTGTATTAGGTATGTTCTGTCTTGCCTCCAAATATCTAATGCATGAGATCGTAATTTTTATCACTTTGGACAGACACTGCTTAAGGAGGTACATTCTGAACAAGTGAAGAGCCTGAAGCAAGTTTAGCCTCTGTTGGTTTGCATTCTTCTCCATAGCTGTGAGTTGACACTCTAGAATAAACTAGATTTCAAATACCAGATTGTTGGGAGGGTGGGAGGTCTTGTTGTTTGCTGGAGTTTTTTGTTTTGATTTGGTTTTTTTATTTTTACAAGCTTGTTGCGTAATAGACTATTTTCCTCTAATGGAAATTTTAAAATGTTTTGGGTTGGGGTTTTGTTGTGGTTTGGTGTTTTTTGTCTGTGGAGTTTTTTGGTTTTGTTTTTTTTTCCTTACGCATCTATGCTCCCTGGTCCTGAGGGAAATTAAATTTCCTGCTTTCAAAAAACTGTTAGCTTGGTAAAGTAGACAGAAGTAACAAGCCTTCTCACTCTAGGACAGAAAAAAATTACATACTGATCATAAACTCTAGCTTCTGTATGGGCCTATATGGAATTTTGATCAAGTTGGTCCCTTAATTAAAGTCCTGACTTACAAGCTATATTCAACTCTACATTCACTACTACTCTTGAGCCTCATCTATTCTCATGTATAGAAAAATAATTCTTATAAGAAAAGGGAGAATTATTTAAAGCTTTAGGAAAGAAATGAAGAAAGTTCTCTGGTCTTGGAAGCATAAAAACCCAGTCTCTTTGTCAAAGAATTGAGAGTAGTCTTAAGTTTACCTACAAGAACTAATTTTATCAAAGAACACAATCTATATATATTTAGTGAAGTGTGAGGCTGTATGTGCGTTTCTGGGGAGACTTGTGAGGCTCTCCCCTTGGGAAGAGGAGCCTTGTCAGACGCTTTGCCTGTGGGCTGACTTGGGGCTGTGTTGAATTTTTCTCTTGACCCATGTTCCCCCTTGGCTGCGGGGGCAGCCACAGCTCTCCGTGGTACCCAGTGTGGGGCTGCCTCCACGTCTGATCCTCACTGGTGTCAACAGCAACCAAGTTTGACTCAGTTTATGCAAACCAGTACATTTCCCTACTGGCAAGATCTCGTTAGAGGCCCAGCTTATATAACTACAATTTCCCAAGTGTTTTATGTAGTTGGTGTGGCAAGCTATAACACTGATTCTGCTGAACACTCTGGAGGTAAGTGCAGTGAATTATTTCTTTGAAAGTGTGTGCCATGCTGTTTTGTAGTGTCTTCCCAGAAATGTGACAGAATAATGATTTAAAAAAGGACAAAGAAGTGAAAATTAAAACAGGCACTGGTATTTTTCAGAGTTCTTTCAGTTAGTAAATTAAGAAATGTTTGAGAATATATTAATGAACAGCAGCAGCTTCTTAATTTTGTCAGGACTCTGAAAGAGGGGTTTATGTTTGATTTTCGAAAGCTAACTTACAGAATATACAACAAAAAGTGGATTAATTATTTGGTTTTATTCTGTTCTGAAATAACTGAATTTTTAGCTTTTAAGGGTCTTAAGAAGCTGGAAATGCAATTGTCTTGTCATAAAATTCACTAAAAATACATCTTTTATTTCTGTATGTTGCCCAATGTATGTTAAGTTCACAAGTCCTCAAAATAAGAGGAAATTGCCTCTTATACTTTTTAGTAGTATTCATATTTAGTATTATTTTAGTAGTATTATATTTAGTAGTACTTTTTAGTTGTTCCAAGAAACAACATACTACTAAAATTACTCAGGTGATTAATCAAAAACAGTGATCCAGATTTGTAAGATGAGTACCATTTTCACCCTTTTCCTCCACTTAGGTGCTACTGCTTCTTGTTTTGGGAAGTTCTGAACTTAATACTACTCTGCTGAGAGAAAATTCATTTGTTTGCACGTGGAATAATTTTCTAGAATGAGGATCTCTAGGGATTTATGTACCTGAAAGACTAAAATCAGATTCGCAGATACTCAAGAAATCTGAAAGGAAATGCAGCTCTGAGACAAACACAACAAGTGTGATAGCCCCTTGGTCTATCCTGTTTTCTTTGCAGCAATTTACAATCTAGTCATATAGCAGATGTGTCAGCTATAGTCTAGATAGGTGATTAGAGGGTACATGAAATTCTTTCTTACAGGGAGGCAGATTGGGGAATTTGTACATCTGTCATTACATTTTTTTTTCCCTTTAGTATGTTTCTCAAGACTTAAGTATCTTGGGAAATTGCCTGAAGCTACTGTGCTACAGATTTGTAATGTTTGTTTCTGGCATAACCTGATTGATAGAGGTTGTCAGAACTTGAAAGGGGTTTTGGTTTGGTGTTGGTATTGCCACACCTATCCCAGCACAAGGGTATTGCTTTGTGGTTGCAAGTACATCCCAAGTGAGCCTGTAACAGGAGGAAATAGTTGTTTCCAGTTGAATGAATAATCATTTGGGATACACAGTGAATTAGCTGGGTACTCTGTGTTGAGTTCTAGTGTATTTTATGTCTGGTTCTGCGGTTGAAGGCTGCCTAAAATGTAGGCATAGTATACTGAGAACTTAATGAAAGCTATGGAAAACTGGCAAGTACAAGCACATGTTTAAGTTTTCAACTGTAAAATGAGACATTTCTGAAATGTACATAGCTCTGTTTTTATGCATCAAGCTTGTTAATTTTTAATGAACTTACCATAAAAAACCTAATACTTTAATGGAAGAAATTTTGTTTTGGAAACTGTATTGTTTGCAGTCTCTTTAACCTTTTAACTATAGGTAGAAAGCAATGGAAATTCTCTTAAAGTACAGATTAGAATTAGGGAGGGGATCTGCTGGAAACAGAACAGAGCTAAATATCAAAAACTTTCATCTTTATTAGAACCTTTCCATACTGTGTAATGGGAGCAGTGGTGGATCAGTAGCTAAAGATACTTGTGGTTAGTGTGTAAATGCTAAAAACCCACCAACAAACCAAAGCTTAAATTGCTAGAAATTTGAAATTCACCTTTGAAAAAGTATTGGAAAATTTAATCAAATTTGCTGTTGACTGTTAAGTGTCTAAGTTTGAAAAACAAATTGTTCCATGCTGTCTCTTAACTTGTTAAGATGTGAGTTACAATTTTTTGTCTTGAATTACAGCTGGTGTATTGACAGCTGTGTTGTACATAGAATAGTCTTATAATGGGCCTTGGAATTATATCTCAGTGTGTTCTTTGTATATCAGTTGCATAGATGATTCATAAATTTTTCTGTTAACTAAATGAGTATTTTGCAATATGTCACCAACTTAGCTTATTTTTTGTTTCCCTTTTTGTGTAAAAAATGGAAGATTTTTCCAGTAATAGTCAGAACTAAGCATGCTTTTGTGAGAGACTGAATATATATAAACTGACAGGTGCGTGGTACAGACCTGTATCACCGGAGGCCTTGAGCTAATTATTTAATGTGAAGTTGCACACAAGTGCTCAGTGATTTTTTTTTTCCTTTCTCACAAATCTACTTGTTTGATCCATATGTATTCCTTGATTTAAGATTGCCACTATTTTCTCATTTGTTGAATTAAAAAAAGGAAATAATAGGTGATGAAGAAAGAACACTTCTTGGTTTTCCTTTAATTATCTTTATCATATTAGCTAGAACAGATTTTCTTCTTAAGATAGATAATCACAGGCAAAACTTGAGGTCTCATTGGAGATTCTTATTTTACTGCCCCATCAGGTGTGGGGCATTTTTGTTGGAAGTGAAAAATTCTGAACAATCTTACCTACAGAATTCTGTATGATGAATTGCTTGAAGAATAGGAGTTAATATCTCCCATTTTATGTGGAATAAAGTAAGTTTTGTAAAAGAGGCAAATCTGGCAAATCATTTACAAGATAAGTACTCTTAAAATAAGCTCCTTGTATTCCAGCTGCCAAACAGAAGCAATAGTAGAAGCCTTTATAGCAATTGCATGAGACAAGTTTTTAAGAACATTCACTATGGTAGCTCTCCAAAAGATTCTCACTGATGAAGTTTGGATTCAATGGGATAGCCATAATAAGGAAGTATAGCTGTTGGACTGAATGTTGAGGATTCTACTTCTGCTGTATTTAATGGGATGAATAGAAAAAGATGCTTTAGGACAAAGCAGTATAACTGTATGCTTTTATCAGAGCATCAATTTTCTTGTAGGTCTCTGATGGAGATACAATTTTCCTGCTTACGTATACAATTTTTTTTCACTGTTTATTGAATGATTTATAAAACTTGTGGTGGAAGGAACTGCACAAACTTAAGTAGATTTGATACTACAAGAAAAGATGGTTTTGTTTGTTTTTTTCTTTCAGTACAACTGTTTTATAAGGAAATTTAAAATTAATTACGTCTCCACTGTTCTTTGTCATGTGCCTGTGAGTTTTCTCCAAGTGTGTGCTAGCCAAGTAGATGTCAAAGTAGGCTAAAAGCTGACTGAACCTCTGTTCTTTGTGTTGTGGTCAGTTGTGTGAAGCCCAGTTGAGGGCTGGTCACTAAGAGTGTGCCCTAGAGGCCAGTCTGTTTGACATCTTCATTATGAGCTGCATGATGAGACAGAACACACACTCAGCAAGTCGGTAGCCAATACAAAGGTGGGACAAGGGTTGATAAAACAGATGGGTGTGCTGCTATTCAGAGCTGGACAGGCTGGAGGGATGCACTGACAGGAACCTCATGCAGAGGCCGGTCTGGGGCAGCGCAGCAGGGACGTGGTTAGAATTGACTGGCTGGGAAGAGCTGGGCAGGAAAGGCCCCAGGGTCCTGACAGACACGAGCTGGCCGTGGGCCAGCAGTGTGCCTTTGGCAGGGAAGGTCAATGGCACACTGGACTGTGCTGCAATGAGAGTCACAGCAGTTCAAGGGAGGTGATCCCTCCCCTCTGCTCTGTGCTGGTGAAACACCTGGAGTGCTGGGTCTGGTTCGAAGGCTCCCCCATATGAGGGAGTCATGGATGTGCTGGAGCAAGTCCAGCAAAAGGCCACTATGTTGAGGGGACTGGACCATCTGTCATACTGGGAGAGGCTGAGAGCTGCGACTGTTTAGCCTGGAGAAGGGAAGGCTCGGGGGGATCTTATGAATGTGTGTGTACACCAGATGGTGAGTAAAGAGGACTGAGCAGGCATATTCTTAGCAGTGTCTCATGAAAACATAAGGCAGTAGGCACAAACAAAAACATAAGAAAACACTTCTTCTTTTTTTTTTTTTATACTGTAAGGATGGTCAAATTCTGGCACAGGCTGCCTAGATATGTTGAGTAGTTGTCTTCCTTGGAGGCATTCAAAACCTACCTGAGCAATGCCCAGCATAGTCTGTTCTGGCTGACCCTGCTTTGCTCAGGGTCTAGGTTAGACTAGGTAACCTCCAGATGGGTCTTCTGACCTCAACCTTTCTGTGATTCTGTACACATGATGTTTTATAATAGCTACTGTGTTAAACCTGTAAGCTGTGAGTGTCAGGTGTCAAAACTACTAGTCATTTTTGTGTAAATATTGAGATGTAGTTAGGAATTACAGATTTTTTTCCATTGCATGATTGCTACCTGTAGGTTACTGGAAAGTATCCCAGTAGGCCACTACAGACTTGTCCTAGATTCATCTTGGGCTTGGCTTTGAAAATAAACTTGGACTCTCAATAGGTGACTGTGCTACCTTCTGCTTACTTTATGACTTTGCTTTTATAATATTTTTTTAACAGTAGAATTAATGATAAGTCTTAGCATGAACATGGATTTTATTTTTTTGGTTAAAATCTAGATCTTGTTTTCCAAGAGCAAGGAAGAGTAATTGCTTCAAGGTAGTTCTTTCTGGAAAAGTAGCTCAAATTCTTCTGCAGTTATTAAAAATTCCATTATTCTGCTTGGAATTTTCTTTTTTTCTTCTGGAAACTTGGCACTTAGCATTAAAACTTCCAGAGGTGATTTGTAGTTAATGCCTTCTAGAGAGGGGAAAGATACTGTAGATAAAAATACTGTGTTGGGTGTCTTGCAGTATATGTTTTTCACTAATATTTCTTTCCTGCGTAGCTGTATACTTGCTTGGAAGGCTCCATGCCTTTCCGTCCTTAAACAAGTCTGGAAAGTAGAAAATCAATGCAAGCAATGGATTTGTTTTCCAGTCTGCTTTTCAAAACATTGGTGAAGATTTCTTCTTTGATCCACTAGAGACTAAGTGGTATATTCTTATCTGCATGGTTTTATCTGCTGTGAGGAACCACTAGATACTCAAGTTGCATAGAGTCTTCCAAAATTCTTGAGGAAATTAAACTCAAAATAGGTCAGGCATTGAGAGGACAAGACTTGCAGGCAGAGAGAGTGCAAAAATGAACTTTGTTTTGGTGGGGAAGAGAAAACTGAAGACCTTTTCTCTGGTTTGTCATACAGCACTGCTGGTTTTGTTTGGGAAGACTGAATACAAAAAAAACTTTTGCTAATGCTTTCATCAACTCAACACTTGAGGACTCTTCAGTAAGAATGAATAGCATGTATGAGTGACAGTGCTGACTATGCCTTGCTTTCAGGTTTACAAGCAAGCTAAGAGGAAAAGAGATCCTCTTTCTTTAGTGTCAACTTCATTTACAATTATCCAAAAGTACTTGTGACATTTTCAGGTGATGGCACTCAGAAATATGGCTTTGGATATCCTCTAGAGCAGATTTCTAAATGGAGATGCTTCATTTTACTTTACATTTCTACGGTTGTTGTTCTGTCTCTATCATCCCTGCTTTCCTTTCTTCCCCCCTTGCCAAATAAAAGAAAAGAAACAAATCCCTTTCATTGTAAATATTTAAAGCCAGTTCCCAGTATTAGTGGGTACTTCTACAAAAATTATGTTTTCCTAAAAAGCAGGACAGCTCAGTTTGTATACCCTTAGTTATTAAAAAGCTATGTGTTTCTAAGCCATGTATTGAAAAATCTAAAACCAGGCATTGAGCAGACAGGTTTTCATCATAAACATCTAGTGAAAAATAAGTGTTTAAAATCATGACACTTCAGATGGTGAAAGTTAATGGGGGTTGAAGGTGAAATAGATTAAGACTAAAGAGCAAATTTTTGGTCTTGAACTATAATGAAAGTTAGCTTGAATGATAAAGCAAGGAAATAGATTTAGAAGGAAATGGGACAGTAATTTTTTAGAATTTTGATTATTTTGAGTGTTATGACATTCCATGTAGTACAGATAACTACATGACTTAAATGTTTCTTTCTGATGAAAATACAGTAGGTGAAAGTACAAATGATGTGATTGTATGAAGGATAATTTAGCCCAGTGTAGCAAAAAAAGGAGACTTAAATTATAATTTATATCAATATAATTGCTTATGACTGGGTTGGACATTACTTACAGTGGCCTTTTCACAAAAAAAGATTGATTTTAAAACAAAATAGAAAATCTTAAGCTTTGCTTTCTGACAGTAAATGGAATCAGCTGACTAATCTTACCCTTTTTATATGATTGGTTTTTTTCACTTCAAATTGAGATTCTCTAAGTCTGATGGATTTGTTATTGAAATACACTTTGCAGAAAATTTCAACTACTGTTCATCCTTTTAGGCTCTCATCGCTTCAGTGTCAGTAAATGTCATCCTTTAAGGCATTTGATCCTACTGAAGACAACCCACTTCCTCAGTGCCATCTCTCATATTTTGTACCGAAAGGCTGGTTTTCTTCTGTGGATGCTTTTTCAAGGAGTGGACCTTGCTTTTTGTTAAGAAAAAAAAGTAACTGGTGAATTAGAAAGCATATTTTCCTTCTAAAAATACACAGAGTGAGAGAAATTTCTGAATGACACTGTCTGGGAAAAAAATTGCAGCTTCGTTAACTATGAGTTCACTGACCATTAGGATGTAATATGATGACACTAAATATAGAAATTGAAAAAGGAAAGGATGAACTTACTATGGCTAGCACGTAATTAAAGCAGATGGAAAGATGGCATTTCTATTTTCTCTGTAATGTACTTCTGAAACAATGCTAATGATTTGGGATGAACAAATAATTTCTAAATCATAGTGCTGAAGTAGTCTTAGAGGCACTGTAAATAACGGTTGTATTTTCATAACATTTGTATAGTAGAGCCCTCCTTATCAGCTAAGCAAGTTTGAGGCTTAGTACTGCTCAGCTTGATTTGCAAGTATTGGTCGAGTTTAAAAATAAGGGTTGATTTTCAAGGAGCCATTATAAAACATTTAAACTGTTTTCTGCTAGAATTTTTTCCCATTCTGACTAACTCTTGAAACTGTTTCTAAACAATTTTTCCTTCTTTCATAACAGTCTTCCTTCAGTGTATTCTTGTGTTGTATTGAAACCTGTCATCATGAAAATATTTTTGTTGTCATAATGAGATTGAAATTTACATTGAACTCTATTTTGACTTATTCTGCAAGCTGGTTTTACACTTTGGCACAGAAAGCAAACTTGCATGCAGCTAACAAAACTAAATGTCTCAGTCACACAGGTAATAAATATATTGCTTAGGAATCATTCTGAGAACAGTGCAACATAAATGCACGGCACTGGATTGCTGAGCCCTGTAAACTTACATAACTCCATTAGAGACAGCAGTGCCAGTGTAGAACAGCTGAGCACTTCTCTCAGAAATAGATGTCATGTAGTAGCCAAGTGGGGGATTAAGTGCCAGGTCACACAAAGCACTAATGGTGATGTCTCCCCTAATTTTGTTTATAGTAAAGAGTTGCACTTCACTTCTATCCAGCTGCTTCTTGTCTTTCTGTCGAGGTCTTCAAGTCTACTTCTTTTCTCCTAGAAAAATTATTTGGGTTCTGGCTTGTACATATAATCCTAAGGTGTTCTACTCCTGAAAATTAATTGAATTCAATTTGACTACTTGCCTGTCCATCTGCAGCATTCTTTAGTGGCCATCTTAGCCACTGACTAGAGATGTCTAGTGTTACTCAACTGCATACCCAACCCATCTCTCATAGTCCTGTGATATTATCTTGATACAGCTCTTCCCATTTAATCTGTATTTCTTGTTTGTTTGACATCACAACTGCTTGTTTTGCACCTGAATTTTTGCCTCAGCTGAAGATATTCTGAAGGTTGTGTCATATTTCATAGAGGCATAAAGTCATTAATGTGGGGAAAGGCATCCAAGATTGAGTCCAGCCTATGACCAAACACCATAATATCAACTAGACCATAGCACTAAGAGCCATATCCAGTTGTTTCTTGAACACCTCTGGGGATGGTGACTCCACCACTTCCCTGAGCAGCCCATTCCCATTCTTGACAACCCTCTCAGTGAGAAATTCCTCCTGATTTGGGTGGTGCAGTGTTGTATCTGTCTGTCACACTTTAGCCCAGTCATGATTCTTTTAAAAGCCTTTTTAAAGTGAGCTGTATTTTTCCTTCTTCTCCCTCCTATTTTTTTATTTTGATACATCTTTGTAAGAGATATCTGCTCTTTTTCTTCTTCAGAAAATGGGGTACAGTTACTAAATTCCTTTGTTCCATTAGAATTTGTTGCGGTGAGGGAAATACACCACTTTTCCCTTTTCTGCAGCACACCCAAAATTACCATGTCTTTACATGGTAGCAGAAAAAAAAGGAATTTCCTGCTAACCATATCAGAATGCTATCTGTCCCTGTATCCAGTATTATATTTACTCTGCTTAATGGAATGGGGTTCCCTCCAAATATCTCTTTCTGTCACTCTCACATAGGTGCTGATGCCTCTGTCAAATCCCTTTTTGTCCCCCTATGGTCGTATTTTCACTGGTGAGACCCAGTTTTGGAAGCACTCAGCTGCTAGAGCAGAAGGAGCAGCAGGGCCTGATTGCCCACTTGGCCTCTTGTCATGGGTGAGCTCGTTCTTGGGTCGCTACTGATTGCTAAAATCACTTGCAGGATCACATGTTGTTGTGTCCTGGCCCCAAGGCCTTGGGTTTAAACCACTCTTGACTGCCTGGCTTCTGAACTGGTGAACCCCATTCTCATGTTGCTGCTCACTGTGTCGGGCTATCAAAAGAGGTGCAGGGAATGTGCTCCTCTTGTTGAATCTGATTGCAGAGTGCTCTGTAGCTGTAGCTTTACTTGCTGCCATGATTTTGATTTGTGTTACCTGATTGATAAAGGCTATCCTTGTTCCTACATTTGGACAAAGTGCACATTTCCAAGATAGGCTGTGGTAGCACCCTGAGATGAGCTCCCAGACAGCCGCTCCTTTGCTGTCTGCTACAAGTCTAGGCCATAGTGAATAAATGACCTATTCAGCCATGCTGACCACTCTGTCCCTGTGTCGGGGCATGCTGTGCACCTCTTCTCTGAGTGAGGACATCTCCTCCCCCACGATTAATTGGACTGTGGCATGCCTTTTTCTGAGAATTAAATTTTAAGGTACAGGCACTGTAATAATTTATAAAAGTGCTGAGCTGTAAATGCAAGCAGATATTTTAAACCAGCAGGATTTTCAGACAATTCAAAAGAGTTAATATTTCAGGGTGGGCCATGCACAAACAAAACACAGGGAGGACTGTAAGTCAAGTTAAATGTGATACTTATCTGTATTTTGCAGTTCTGAATGTAGAAATGGATTATCAGCACATCAGATTACAGGTACTTGAGGACCAGGTATTTTGGAGCATGAAGAAAGCTCCTCTAGGTGTATGGGCCCCTGTGAGGTGTTATAGCTACTGTATAGTAGTATTAAACATCAAGAAACCAGAAAATAATTTTTTTTTTCCCTGTGTTTTATTCTCAGTGTAGATGGTTGGTGAGCAGTGCATGGCCTTGGACTTATCCTCTTTTACAGAAAATTAAGTATAAGTGTCTATCAATAAGTGTGAAAGTGTGAAATTTCTTCTTATCCAAAGGTAGAGCCCTAGGTAGTAGTGGATATCTGTCAATGCTCAATACTTAGAAATTATGTTGAGCTTCATAGTGTCATTCTCTAAATTATTAATTGTAAACAAAAGTAATTCAGGATTGTTTTGGAAAGCTAGTTGCTGTAATAAAAATAATCCAGTATTTTTTTGCAGGAGTTTTTAAAGGAGTAATATACTGACTTTTACTTAGGTATAAATTGCGCTAACACATGAAGACTGTTGAATAATATATTTATTAATAATAAATTTCATGTGCAAGTGTGTTTTTAGGAATAAAAAAATCAAGTTCTTGCCCTCTATGCATTTTATCTCAAAGGAGGACTGGTATAGTTAGACCAGCTTTTTGGGGGAGGAGATGCTATTGGCAGGGAACAATCCTTTTACAGCTGCAAACCATATTTGTCCCTTCCCTGCTCATTATAGTGTGCCCCTAATACAGTGGCCCAGGTGTTTAGACAGACTTGCAATGAACCACGTAGCTGAAGAACAAGTGTCTTCCTTCCACCTTTTCTGTGATGTCTAAGAAATCCTGGCCTAAAGTTCTAGGCTTGTTTCTGTGTTGTCAGCAATACAAAGATCTTGGTTGACAAAGCATCCTCTATTTGTGAGGTTTTCCGTAAGAAAGCAAAAGATCTTTCTAGATAAATGGATGTTTTCTTAAATTGGGATTAAAAAAAAAAAAGATGGGCATACATAGGTTTTGAGGTTTGGAATTTTTTTTTGTATACATGTTATAACTGTCTACTTTTGTATGTAGTAACACATTTGCAAGATTGTACTCTGCGATTGTGGTCAGCTTTTGTGAAAGGCAGTTTAAAGTAGCTTTGACGTACTTTCCTGTATCCTTGTATTCTTATAATGTATTAAGGAGAAGAAATTTGTACTGTAAAACAAACTTTTCCAGGCAATTAAGTTGGGTATTTTATTTTGTCTTAAATTGATCATAATATGTAAATTTTAGATGCTGAAATATAAGTATTTCTCATTTTTTGGACATTATTTGGTCAACTGGAAGAAAAGGGGGAAAATTAATGCAATACCCATTGTACCAAAAAACATATGATTGTTTTGGACTATCATAGAGGAAATATTTCTGCATAAAATTAATTAATGAAAATGCTTGCAATTTTTTAAATGTTTCTTACTGATTTTGTAGACTGAACTTTTCTGTTTGCTGCACTTTTTACAGTTTCTCAGTATATATTATTACTTCCTATGTGAAGAAATTCTTACCTATCCACAGAGAGCTAGGGTAGGTCAGGCTTATTGGTCCACATCTTATAAATTGTTAGCAGGTTATGCACAAGCATTTCTTGTTGGCAGTGTACTTGTGTGGTTCATTCCAGAGACAGGCAGCACTGACAAAATGCCTCTGGGGATTGCCTCTGGAGGCTCTGGTGTTTCAGACTGGTGTTCAGGCAGCAGCACCCTGGGACACAACAGTTCACCTGAACAAGGCTGAACACGGTGCTCTGACCCAGGGACCCACACATCAAGTCTGAAATGGAGGTTTCCAAAGTCATAAGATTGATGTTTGTGTAAGAGGTGTAGTGGTGTTTTTTTCTCACAGGTATCAGCTCACATTTTGATGTAAAATTAGAGAAAATGAACCATGCACATTTTTGGGATATTTTCATAGATTCATAGACTACGGTTTTCTGTGTTGCAAAATAATTTGCACTCAATTCTAGTATTAAGGTGAATTACACGTTTGTAATTAGAAAAGCATTCTATCCTGCCGAAATTGCTGTCAGGAGCAGATAACCAAAGTACTGCTGATCATGCAAGAGTTGGTCAGCTTTCCAAACCATAACATCTGGTCTGGGGTAAAAAATATTTGTCAGCTGAACTTTCACCTTTCAGCCACAGACAGTGTGGAACAGGAATTGTTTGTATTCCATGTAGCTCAAAACACCAAAGTTAGTGTAGGGACTGACTTGCTTCACCTTACCATGTAGAACATAACTAAACAATCCAATAATTACTGGCATAACCAAGGTTATTGCTATTATTGGTACTAACTTACTCTGTTGTAGTTCTTCAGACCAATGCACACAGTATTTCAGTAGGTTTTTATTAATAATTATGTTGCTGTTTTGTATAAAAAGTATTAGGTGGCAATCTCAGTATCCTTATAGAGAGATGGTTCTGTCTGTCCCTCTGAAAGGATATGCTGACTGAAAATACAGTAAAACATGATTTTCTTTTCCCTGTCATATGATAAGAATTGCTATGTGCAGTTAGAGTAGAGCTGGAAAAATACTAATTACTCTAATAAGCAGTTTATGGTTCTTAGCATTATGCAGTTATACTAAAAAAGCTGCAGCTTTTTAAAAAATCACTTTTAAAAGCATTTACAAGCATGCTTTGCAGGAGTTCATGCTCTCATTTAAAAACAGAGAGTGCAAAACTTGCTTTACCTACCTCCAACGTTTGCCATCTTATTGCTCTTCAGTTTTCAGGAACTTACTTGAGAAGGAAGTATTTATTTTAGCTAGAGCTTTAAATGTATTCATTTGCTCCAAAGTACTTCAATTTCTGCTTCCATTTCATTGAAGTGCTGTTAAGTTGCTTTTGCCTTCAGTTAGTACAGACTTTTTTCCCTGTGTTCCTATATTAATATAGTGCATCAAATTCTCAAATTCTCATCAAATTCTCAAAGATAAAATCTGATACATCTATTCCATTTCTTTAAAAATACTGAGATTTATAGTAAATATAGAAATTCAGGCTGCTATAAGGCATATGTTATGATGAAACATTCAGTTGCATGCATTTTGTTTTTACATTTCCCATAAGATATGAATGCCCTTCATTTAGGGAACAAGTTGTGTTTGAATTTGAATTGAATTTGTTGCTGTTCAATGCTTTTAGTAAGGAGCAAGTCAATAATGAGAATTTAAAGATATCTTCCGAATGTGGCATTGCACATGGATTTATTTTTCACTTGGAGGTTTCCACTGCTAAATCATAATACCCTTGAAATGCTTTATGATTTATACTTTCTGCAGATTGTAGTGCAGAGACTTGAGACTGGAACACTGCCTGAAGTGAAGAACATTATGGCACTTCTATGCACAAGGGCAAGAGTCAAGGACTGTTTTGAGTGTGGGATTTGACCTAGTGTTCTGCAATTGCTTGTTATAATGACCTGATCCTAAGTGTGATATTTATTTTTTATAGTACCTTTTAAAACTACATTGTCCAACTTCTCTAACCAAAACTAAATCCTATTCATGCAAGATAGTGCACATAGCATTTACAAAAAACACAAACCCTCTGTTTTCAAGTCATTTTTGATATGAACAAAGAAGTTGAACCCTGGACACCATTAAACCAACAGGGAAACAAGCCTTTGGGGTCCAATAGCTGAGGTTGTTTGTTGGTACCAGGAGGGAGGTAAAAGCTTTGTGATCAGAAGTTACTGTTGGCATCACCAAAGATACTAAGAATATAGAAGGTTGAAACCTTGGGTGAAGGGCATTTCAGTGATAGTTGTAATTTTGCTAATGAAATTGCATGTGGTTTAGTTGTAATTTTTTGCAATGTTTTGGTAAAGTTTTGTGAGTCTCTCTACCATGAAACTCCTTCAAAATAGGAAGTTTTATTTTACTTTTTTATCTGGGGAGGAAGAAAGCCAAAAGTATCCTTGATACTTGCAGATATGTAAGTAGAACTAAAAACAAATTGCCAAACCTATGGAAAACCTATGGGTTCTTTTCCTTTTTCATTTAATAGCATGTACATATGTTAAAAATTTTAATTAGAAGAAGTTAAAAGTGTTTTCTGTGATATTTTTAAGTTAATTCCTTGCTAGATAAACATAAGTGAGGCTGAGGGGTTTGGGTTTTTTACGTCTAATGCTGCTTCAGAACCTTTTTCTTTTTATTTTTTCTTTTCAATTGTAATCTAAAACCTGTCCTTTTGGGATTCTGTGGCTCAGGTAACAGAATGGGATATGTTATTTCAGGCATAAAATTTAGAATAAAGTGTCTGGACTTCTGTTCAAACAAACAAAGGGACACCATGGCCAAAGTCTTGAATCTGCTCTTTCACTTAAGAGAACTCTTTTGAGCTTTGTAGCTCATCTGAACACTTGACTGTAGACACTTTTCTTTAGTCTGGAGCATAGAAGCTTTTGCTTGGTGTCAGGAGATTTCAGAATTCCGTGCCTTCTTCATATTTCCCAGCCTTGAGTGCAAGGCAGCACAACTTCCTCTGTTGCCTGGTTCAGTACTGATGGAGGACTGGTCTAGGTTCTGTCCTCAGTGAAAAAACAAAATCCCCTGCTGCTTCTTTGTTGTTCATTTTTGTTGCTTCTTCTTAATTTTTAAGATACACAAGTTACACCAATCAGAAGACCTTTTTTTTTGTTCAGATGTGTTTTATAGCTCTGCTGCCTATATATCTAGGAAGTGTAGGGAGAATTGCTGGAGTTCTTCAAGCAAAAGATTGCATTAACCCCACCTATTGCATGAATAGTTTATTCACTGATATATACAGATACATGTACTTATCTGTGCTTCCTGGTTAAAAACCAAGAGGATGATCTGCTGTGTTGTGGTGCAGTTGAAACATCCCTTAGGATATATCTGGTTATCTTAAAACTTTCATTGAATGCTTGTGGTTTTACTGCTTTCACAGCCTTCTTGAGCTGCTTAGCTCGCTGTGCTCCCCATATTGCTGGCTGCTCTGTCCTGGCCACAACTTTTCTGTTCAGCTGACTAACTAGCTGGGAAGTTGGTGAATTTATGTACTTTATGAGGGACCTTAGGATACACAGAATGTTTACTAGATAAGCTGTCAAACATGAAATTGTATCTGCACAACCATCAAGATTACAATCCAAAATAACTAATGTTTGCATTTTAGATGGTCCTGAAATGAAATATTTAAGAACATACAGCATTTGGAAAGGAGGGATCTGAGATATATTTTTTGTTCCAGTTTAATTTCTTACTGTGATATATACTCTGTTTGTTATTTTCCAGTTATTTTCTAACAGAAGACCTCTTTTTTTTTTTTTTTTTTTTTTTTTTCTTTTCTGTGCTTTGAAGTATTTTAAATAAATTTGGGGGTTTTTAAAATATGCTTTTCCCCTCAGTGTATTCACAGCAACAACATGGATATAAAGACAAAGCTTTCATTGGGAAAATTAGGGATTTAAGGAGAACAGTAAAACTACTCTATAAGATGTATAAAAATATAATGACTAATACTGCATTCATACAGTTACATCCTTAATAACATTTGGTGTCTTATTTGCATATGAAAGCAAGCCAGATTGGTGAAGTAGCTTTCAGAGATCTAGGTGTGTTTTTCTTGGGATTTGAAAGATAACCAGAATGCCTTTTCTCTTAATATAATATTATTTCACGTTTGTAGGTAATATATGCTTTGAACACTAAAAATGATGAACATGAAGCAGCTATTCAAGCCCTTAAGGATGCTCATGAAGAAGAAATCCAACAAATTCTTGCCGAGACCAGAGAGAAGATCTTGCAGTATAAAAGTAAAGTGGCAGAAGAAATGGATCTCAAGAGAAAGATTCAGGTTTTGGAAGAGTCACTGGAGGATCACAAAAAGATGAAACATCAGGCCTTGACAGAATTTGAAGCATACAAGGATAGAGTTGAAGATATGCAGCTTTGTGCAGAAGCTCAGCATGTCCAACGTGTAGTGACCATGTCAAGGGAAGTAGAAGAGATCAGAAAGAAGTTCGAGGAAAGGCTACGAAGTTTCATACAGTTGCAAGTACAGTATGAGAAGGACAAGCGTACAGCTCTGGAAGACTTAAAAGCTGCCCACAGGCTTGAAATTCAAGAACTTCTGAAGACTCATCAGAGTCAGAATGCTACTTTAAGTAAGGGGCAAGAGAAACTGGAGGAATTGCATAGACTGGAACTAGAAGACTTGAACAGTAAAGTTGAAGAGTTAAGGCTGGAAAGAAAAAAGCTCATTGAGGACTATGAAGGCAAACTAAGCAAAGCACAGTCCTTCTATGAACATGAACTTGACTCTTTGAAAAGATCTCAGCTTTTTACAGCAGAAAGTCTACATGCCTGCAAAGAGAAAGAAGTGGAGCTAAGAAAAGAATTTCAGAACCAGGAAAGTATGTTGCGGAAGAATCTGGGGAAGCTTAAAACTGAATTGCAAATGGTCCAGGATGAAGCTGCCAGTCTACGGGAAAAATGCCAAAAGCTTCAGGTGGCTCTTGGTACTGCAGAAAACAATGTTCAGGTGAGACTGATGATACATTGTTCCCAAGACTGAATTTTCTTGTCCTGTAGAAGCAATCTTTCCATGTGGCTGTTAGGTTGAGGTTATTAGAGTGTGTAAACTTAATTTTCTATCACTCGTACTTGCTTGTCATCCTCTTCAGTTTTTTTTAATTTATTTCTACTTTAAACTTATTGATTAATTAACAATATTCTCACAAGCGGGAACTGAAATACTGCACTGTAAGATACTGCTTTCAGTATCTTACTGGGTTTGGCTCAGGTAGAGTTAATTTTCTCCATAGCAGCTTGTGGGGTGCCATGTTTGGATTTCTTTTGGAAACAGCGTTGGTAATTCAGGAATGGTTTATTTATTGCTGAGCTGTTGTGTGGATAAAACCTGTTTGATGAAAGGTCTCTTCTTAACCTAATGCTCATTTAAATTGACATGATTGTATATGATGGTAACAGGTATTTTTTGTTTCCTCTAGGTTCTTCAAAAACAGCTAGATGATGTGAAGGAGGAGGAGATGTCATTGTTAAGCAAACACAAAGAAGTGGAAAGCGAGCTTGCAGCTGCTAGGGAGCGCTTACAGCAGCAGGCCACTGATCTTGTTCTCAAAGCCAGTATGTATGTCAGTAACTTAATCTGGAAACAAACTCCATCCTTTTATTCTAGCCTTTCCTTTTTCTGTCAACCTCATGCGGGTTTTGAGTGCCTAAAGACTGTTTAATGCTTTTCATAGAATTTTCCAACAAGTTTTGGGGTATTTCTTACTTTTTTGCTATCACATGCATTGTACTTAAATTTCTTTTTTTGTGTACTCATTTGTATCTGTTCTCTACATAGTAACTGAGACATGCTTCCATGCTTCCTGTTCTTCCATCTTTTTTCAGTTGTCTTTTCTTTTTGCTGATGCTGTGGTACTTTCCTTTATACCTACTGTCAGAAGATTTGTAGCTTATTGAATAATAAATCCTTTAAAGTTTTCTCTATAGCTGCTTTCTTTGCTCTTTTGTAATTGCTGTCATGTGTGGAAAGGCACAAAAAAAAATAGCTTAAGACCTGACTGTACACATGCAGGTTTCTTTTCCCTCTTTGGCGTTGTCTCCCTAGTGCTCAGTAGTAGGTGTGGGCCCCAGTACTTGAACTTGGACAGCTATACAATAGGTAGGGTTCTAGGGCTTAAAAAGGGGCCCCTGGTTTATCTTTGGCCTTGTTGAATTAGATCAATTATAGCAATTCCTGATTGTTTTCCACACTAATTAGCACAAGCCCAGGAGCAGTCTAGGCCATACAATACAGCGACCAGCAGGAGCCCAAGACTGCAAGATCCTGTTAGATCAAACAGCTAAAAGGAATAGGCTTGCTGCTGAGAGTATGCAAAATGGGAATCTGACCCTCCAAAAAGTTTTGTGAGGCAGTCATAGAAAAACTCATGACTGTATGAGCCCTGTTCTCATACACTTAAAGCTGTTGCTGCTTCATTCCTTAGGCAGAAGCATGGGAGGGTTTCACCAGGCCAACCCACATGTGGTGGAAATAAACATCCAGGCTGTTTTTCTGTATTACTGATGGCATGGAGTCAGCTAGCCTGTGATTGAGGCCAGCCCTGGTGTCCTCTGGCACCGGGGATTTCAGCTTTACCAGAAGTCCCAGTGTGTCCATACTGTTGCTGAGCTCAGTGGCGCTGTCAGCAGTACATCTTTGTCTTACAGCTCATCGCTGTGCAACAAGAACCAAGACCCCTGTTTGTAGTGCTGCCACCAAGCCATTGCCATGTGGTGTAGTTGGTTGCCAGCCTGTTTGGGAATGGTTTCTGACACTGGCCCACTGCCATCTCCTTGATTTTCAGCTCACACGGTCAAAAATACTTCCTCAAAGAAACTGAATTCCCATACTTAATTACCATAAAGAATGTTTACTCATCGTATTGCAATTTTAGAACACTCTGAGTTTCTTTGGGGCATTTAAAATATTCTTCTTCATTTATCCTAAGATTCCCAGCTTGAAAGGAAAGTGCTTCATTTCATACCTTTTTTGCAGAGCATGAGGCATGGGAGACTGTCTTCTGTGTTGTATTGCTAGGACAAAAGCTCTAGATCAGTGTCTGTGTATGCTTACAATGAACTATGTATGACATACTTGTATGACAAACTGAAAATTCTCGTATTATTATTGCTAGATTATAAAATTTAGGGTTTGAAAATACCTTTCTTAAATGGCTGAACTTTTGAAATAAGGATTTAAAAAAAATGTTACAGAACCTAAGCATACCCATTGTCCTAAGTCTTCCTCTTCAGTTTTACAAATAAAAATGTCTAAATAAGTTTTAGAATCTCCAGGGCTTAGTACAATTAGAGGTGTGCATTTTAAATGAAATTACTGTTAATTTTGAGGCATTTATAATTTCCAAATTTCATTGTATATCTCATGGCTCTTCCCTTCACATCTGTGTCCATAGACAGCAAGGGCTAAAACAGTTTCCTTTTTGGCACATCCTGCTTTTTACAACAAATGGAAATTAATTATGAAGCTCAGTGATTTTGTCATGTGAGAAACAGCATATACTCCACTTTCGTAGCTATTCCTTAGTGACTTAAATTTAAAAGCAATGCTCTGTTATAAAATTGAACTGTCATTAAACCTGTCATTTTTGAAGGTTATAATAAAATGAGAAGGGAAACAACAGTCTTCCCTAGAAATTGGGGCTACACTAACAGTAGAAAATTGAGTAAACAATACCTCTCACCTTTCAGTTGGACCAGACTAGAAGCATCCTCTTTTTCTAAACAGTCACTATTCACTCCAAAGCCTCTCCCAAAATAACAGAAATTTCACTGCTTTAGTCAGTTACCTACAATAATATATACATCAAGAAGAATAGACAGAAATTTCTGAAGTCATAAGCATTTGTCAATTGGTTATGTGAAGGATAGATGAATATATTGTGTAGTTTGAAATTGTACTTCTTTTGTTTGGGTTTTTTTTCTCAAAAATATATATAAAGAAATTAAAAGGAAGCCTCCAACCTGTAAGGATTTAGATCATACTTTACTATAGATAGAGTTTTGTTGTATCTTTTAGTCATATCCTTTTAGCAAAATAAAGTGTAATTCCATGAGTTTTACAGCAGATAAAGCTATGTACCCAGTATGCCAGCTAAATTATGAGTTTGATAGAACAGTGACATATTTATCTTCAGACATCAGTGTTCTGCTTTCTGTTGTCAATCTTATTCTAGGATAGAAATATGCAGTTTTAGGTGGGATCAGTTCTTCAGTGTTCTTAGAATTGCTACTTCTACTTTCCTGTGGGAGTCAACATGCAACTTTGAATGAGGAAAACTGAAACAAAAGGAGCCCCAGCACCAAGTGCTCTATTGTTGGGCGTTTTACAATAAAACTAAAGTAGTGAGAGGTGGAGAGGAAGATAAGTATTGCAGTGAAGACACGGGAGATCATATGCAAATTTCTACTAGATTTGTACTATCACTGAAATATAAATGTGCACTTCAATTGCATGAAACCAATGCTGTGAGGTTTTAAAGAGCTGTTTTGTTTTTAGGTCACATTGGAATGCTTCAAGCTACTCAAATGACTCAAGAAGTTACAATCAGAGACTTGGAATCAGAAAAGTCTAGATTAAAGGAAAAATTGTCCCAGCTGGAAGAGGAAAGAAATTTATTACAAAGCAAGACACAGAGTCTGGATGAGCGACAAAGGCAGCAAATTCTGGCATTGGAGAAGGTTAAACAGCTTATTATCTTTAGTTGAATAAAACCAAAACCACTAGGATTCTCAGAAAAAAAAAAAGCTTTAATTTTTGTTTGATATGACCAGACTAGGACCAGTATGTTTCAAGTATATATCATGTAGCAACAAAGAATGACTAATGTAGAGTGTGAAGTGAGATTAGAGGGAGGTCAAATGAAATGTTCAGACTGCTTTGGACAATCTTCTAACAATTTCATTTGATTTATGACCTTGTGTGTATATGCCTAGTATATAAATTGTCTGAGGAAGGACAAAGTGAAATCATTAAAGAACAGTTTAAAAAGCCATTTGCTGAAAATGCATTAAATATGTTTGAAAATACTAAACAGAAATTCTCTGTAGGCTTGATACCCAATTGTTGTTTTTCCAGATTAAATAGAGGAAAAATTAGGATTTTAATAAGTATGTGTTGTTTTGCGTGGATCTTTTAAAATTACCTTTTTGGTTACTGAATCATGTAATCATTGCTTAGTGTTTGCTCAATTTGTTTTATATGGAAGCTAATTTTTTGCAGATTTATGTCATCAGTAATGTTTTTGTATTTTTTTTATTCCTACTGTTAAGATTTTTTAACCATTGAATAGATTTATTTTCCTGTACTTTTTAGAAAGTAAATGAAGCAAGAGAAACACAACGTGAGTATTATGAGAAGGAGCTGGTAAAATTACAAGCAAGGTTGGAAGGAGAGGCTGCACAGTTAAAGGAGGCTCATTCCAAGACCTTAGAAGAATTGGCATGGAAACACCATACTGCAATTGAGGCTGCACACAGTAATGCTAATAAGGATAAGAAGAAACTGCAGATGGTATGTTCTTATTTTCTTAGTAATCAAACAAAAAGCAACTGTTACTGTTTGCATCTTGTACTGCGTGGTTTTGTTTTATGGCAAATTTAATTTGGGAATTACCTGCAGGCCTGTGAAGAAACTGCTTAGCCTTTAGAAAAATAACAAATTATCTTGGGAAAAAAAAAGCACTGTCATTCGTCTGCATACAGAAGAGAAATTCTCCATTTATACAAATGTATTTTCAAGTATAAAAGTTTTGTTTTCCTGGGATTTGTGACCTGTATTAAAAAGGGTTGGTCTATCAAGATCAGTTCTTCTGAAGGAGATGAAAGATTATATTATTATAACATTTATTTAAAATTTTCATTGACAGTCCAGAAGTACAGAAAGATATTTTGTTAGGACTTGGCTTTGTATATACTCAGAAGATGACAACAGCTGTTCTAAGCTCTCATCATAAAATAAGGTACTGTACAGCAACTCACTCTCCAGCAGCTGTACATTTACCTGTCTGAAACGGAAAGATTTTTTTTGTTTCACAAATCTGGCCTTTTCTTGCTCACGATGAGAGGCCCATTTTTAAATTATTATTTCCTAATCTGATTGTATGTGTGTTGTACACAAATTTTGTCTTACACAGGAAATACAGGATTAAGTGTTTAATTCAAGGCTTTGTTACATTTCTTTTGATGTATTCACAGGAAACATACCAAGGAAAATGGTTGTAGTTAGTGATGTGCATATCAGACAGATTTTGTTTATTTTTTGTGAATTTTTCTACTAGTATGTTGCTTCTTAGTTCAATTTTTAATAAAGCCAAAATATTTTTTTGTCACACAGTAATTAGTAGTTCTCAGAGACATATATGCATCTGATCTTTCAAGTTTATTTTCTTTAAAATTTTAAACATAGCTGTTATTAAGACAATGTCTCTTCGGGTTTCTGGGTATATTTTTCTTTTATTTCAGTAATATGTGGGGTTCTTTTTGTTTTGTTTGTTACAAAAATAATGTGGAGAATAAAACAAAAGGAAATCACAAACTTTTTTTCTTAAATAATTAAACTAGTTTAAATAGGGAACACCTCTCTAAGTGTGAGAAATATGAAGTTATTTCAACAAAGGAAAACTAGCTATTAACGGATGTTAGGATCAAGATTGCAGTCAATCAGATTTCACTAATGTTAAATCTAATCAGATTTCACTGTCTCCTCTGTCAAACCTGTCTCACTAAGCACATGTTGTGGTGACCAAGTAACCCGAGGAAGAAAACAGTCAAGCTTAAATGTGGAGCAGAGTTGAATTTTGTATGAGGAAGAAGCATGGTACCAGGAGCCTTGTGATAGAGAACATGAGGATTCATTGGGATTGGAAGCCTGGAAATGCATCTGGGGAAGAGAAGAGAATTCAGCAGAATTAGAGTAGGACTTAAAAAATAGCTCTTATATTTCTTTCTGCTTCAGTATTTCCATCTATAAAATGAGCTGTAAAAATGGCATCAGGAGGATTATGAAAATAGAGTTGCTAATAATTTTGCAGTACTGCACAGCTGTACTGACAAGTATCATCAGAGAAATAATTGCTCTCTTATCAGAATAGGGTCTAAATAGCACCAGTGGAATTTTGTGGACAGCAGATTTCAGCATGAACAAGACAAATTGATCGTTTCACTGAGCAAGGAGCATTTATCCCACCTGTTGACTCATGTGGACCCAGTGAAGAAGGCAGGCACTTGTTGAGTTTTACCTTGTTTAGTAATGTGTTAGTGACAGTGTAACTCTCTATTGTGTCACTCTGTCCAACTTCCACCATGAATGAAGAGATTGTGCAAACAGTGAATGGAGAAATTATTGCCTACCACATACCCTAAAGCAGTGCTAGAACTAAAAAGCTGCTTGATGTGCTTACCACTCCCACAAAACACTTGAGGCATCTTTGGGTTTGGATCAAGAAGGCTTGGTCTCTGTTGCTTCTTAGAGTTGGCTGGGTGACACTACATTGGACAAGGATTGTACACTACAGTGTACAAGGACACTACATCCTGTCTTGCAGCAGGAAACCTTGGGTTTCCTTAGACTTTTATATCTTTTAGTGTCTGTTTTTCCTCTTTAATACTTTAGTTCTTTCTCCCTATTTCCCCAATTTTACCAATACTTTCAGCTGTACTTTGTTTCAGACTGGCCCTGGTCTATGTGTTTTCATGGCTGTTTCTGAGATAATACTGATTTTTCAGAAGCCTGAGCCCAGATCTGCACAGAGTCACTGAGTTGATGCTAAGCCTTGCATTTCAGCTGAGTCCCTAGGAAGGAGTTAATAAAAGAGCCTCTAGCTCCACAGAAAACCTTGAAGCCTTGTATGGCATGACTTTGGAGCACCTTGCCTGGCAACCTTAATTTTCTTCACTAAAACTTTGCAGTATTATGAGTTATATAATATATTTCATTGAAATATGTAAGAAAATTCTCAATTTTAACATGTTTCCTTTAAAGTACTTTGTGAAAGAAATTGTTCTTCTGAAAATGTATTCTGAATATTAATAAGACTGAAGTATAAATTTATAATTTTCCTTAAAAAATATAAAAGTTTGTAGCATTTATGTGTGTATATATACACACACACACACAACATAGGCTCATGTAAGGGAAATACATTCTGAAACACTTCACAGAGCTCAATCTGGATTTTAAGATTTACTCTTTCCTGTGGGGATTATTTGTAGGAAATAGATGGGTAAAGGCTGAATGACATTTAGATTTATCAGTGTAATTTTATGAAAAATGAAACATTCTCCTTTCAACTCAGACTGAAAAACTGTGAAAATAGATATGGTTATAAAGCTTTTGATAATTGAGAAGTAATTGAGAGGAAAGTCCTGTTTGTCTTTATTTTGTGATTAATCAAGGATGTTAAATTATAAAATAAACTGAAAAATTAAGACATTTGTTTTAAAAGGAAATAAATATTCATGCTTTAACAGTTGAAGGAAAGGGTTGAGATCACAAGTATTTATGCCAGTTAGAATAATTTCCATGTAGTAGACCTGTACTTTGCAAAGACTCTATGGCAAGTATTTAATATTTCTTCCATCCTTCCTGTTTCTGAAGGAGTTGGAGCAGCAGTTTGAGAAGGAGAGACTGCATTTGGAGGATGATAAGAATCAGCTCCGACAGCAGCTGGAAAATATGAAAGAAGAGCTGACAACAAAGCTGACTTCTGCCAATCAGGAGGCAAGGACTAACTTGCTTGTTTCAGATACCACATTTCATCAATAGTGATCTTAGACTCTGGGACAGGTCTAGGACTGTGCTGTTTAGTGTTTACTTCTGTTTAGAGTGGAGTATTCTTAAAACATGGCAAGTTAGTTGACTGTTTCTGAGCAATGATTTTATTGTCCTTTACAAAATTAACAAAGCAAGAGAGATGTAAACAGCTGATGTAAACAGCTCTTTATTTTTAATTCTTTCTATCTTCTCATTAGGTACACAGACCTCTACACAAAACATGTCAGGAGAGAGGGAAATCTAACTGCATGTAAACCCGTATTTACTTATGGTTAACATATCATAAATTCTGTTCAGTTTCCTGACTTGCAAATTGCCTTCACGTATTTTCATCAAAAGATGATATGAAATACTTTTAGTGAGACCCCAATTATTCTGTCTTGATATATGCAATCAATGTTAAATGTATCATATCTCAAGACAGTTTTAATTTTTTTAGTTGGAAATCACCACCTTTTCATGATACAGTGTTTTGAAACTAGAAGTACATTCTACTGATATCAAGAATATCAAACCATTTTTCTTTGGAACTTTTGTTTCCAGAAGATATTTCATCAGCTTTATTGTTCAGCAAACCCTATGCATGATTTCAGTTTGTGTTTTAAGAGAGACTTAATCATGAATTTAAGTACTATTTTGCAGCAACATTTTTCATTACTGCTTTCTATACTGTACAACATCTGGAGAGAGCAGGTGTCTAATTCTGGTGACTTGCAAATTGCACAAATGCTAAACTAGCTTAAGAAAAAAACCTGCCTGTTTTTATTATACTAAATGGGGAAGTTTGCCCTTCCAGAAGTATAGATAAAGTTATTAAAGTATATATTTTATTAATATATTATATATTACTGTATTAATAATATATTGATATATTACTATATTAATAACATTATAATGTATTTTATTATTATATATTAAGGTATATATTCTGAAAAGATGTATTAACATATACTTTCAGAGTAGGACCTACCAGATAGATGGATATGCCAGAGATTATACACTACCAGAGTAGCTGGACCTCCGCGCTTTAGAGTTCAGCAGCTCTACTGATCAGTCAGTTGTGAGTAGCTGTTTAAACAGGAGGGTTCTTCCTCTGAGGCTGCCAGTATCTTTGTTTCAGAGCTTAGAGAAGGTGCAAGTTTAACCTGGAACTGTTCTTTTTCTTTTAACAGTGTGCTTACCTGCATTCAAATTGATGAAAATATGATGTATTTGTTATGTATCTTTAAATATCATACAAAGCTTTATTTTTCAGTTCAAAATTACAGGAAGTTTAGGGGGTTTTTTTAGCTTTAACTTCTCTGTTGTATGCTAACTTTCATTGTTGCTAGATTAGATCTGAATAGAGCACTATTGTAATTCTATTGTTATCTAACATTGTAGGCTTAAATTTAGCTACACTTTATCAAATTCCCTTGGGTTCATGAGCAATAAACTTTCTCCTTCCTTGAAGGAAATAACTTCAAATATTTTAAGAATGAGTTTCTGTTACCCAACTGCTATCAAATTCAGGCTTGTATAATTCATCAGCATGCTGAGTTAACCAAACAGAGGCAAAGCTAAGGAAAAGAAGACTTAAAAAGGGAACTAGGTCCAGCTGCTGTCTAATATTTGAGTTTATATACAATCCTTTGCCAGGATAAATATAATGCCATATATTTCGCATAGTGAAAGAATGAGAGAAAACATACAGGCAATAAATTTGGGTTGGTCTGTAAATCCTCTTTGTTTAGTACAGAGGAGGTATGTTTTATTTCATTATATGTTTGCTTGAGCGCATGAAAGAAGTGCTCTGGTTGCAGCCACAGCTTGGCCTTAGATCTCTATTGACAGCTAACAACGGTTTCTCAGTGCCTTCACTGACCTAGAAAAAGCTTCCTGGTGATGTGTCTGACACATCATTAGCTTAGCACTTACATTGCTACTGTTGCTTCCTTTTTTTTTGGTTTGCTTTAAGTTACAGAAGTCATTTAACAGTAGGCTTGTATTCGTTACTTTCTGTGGATGCTAACTCAGTTCTGTCTTCCCTGCTGAGAAAGCTGCTTTTGAACCCATGCATCTTCTTTTCTTTTTGACAGACTTTCTGGTGGCAATTATCTTAGCTGAAGAATGAGAGAAGATTCAAGGCTTATTAGGCTTACTTCTAGTACTAAGCTATTTAAGGGCAGTGTAATCTTAAATACTTGCCAGAGATTTTTTTTTGGAGTTTGGGTTAAGTCAACATAGTGGCTTTCTCACATGGGTCTCAGGATAAGACTGGCTGTTCACTCTGTAGATTTGTTTCCTTTCACTGTAGACCAGCCAAGGCCTTTTATAATGTTGATTTGTATCACTTGGCACAGTCATCTAAGGATTTGCTGTGTCCATGCAAAGGATTTCTGATGATGTTATTAAAGATCTTTTTAAACAGCCTTCATCACTGCTTTGTCAACAGCAGAATGTATATTAAGCCCTATGAGTGGCATTCCTGCCTGCTCCCATATCCTTTAGACTTACAGGACTCCTATTCATATCATCTAAGTGGTTTGCTGCTATCAGATACACAGACAACAGTGCACTACCAGGATACCAATACAGTTTGGGGACAGTTTTTCTTGTGTGGGTTCTCCTTCAGGTAGCAGTGCTTTGTAGGGAATTACTGGTTGTTTGAATGTAAGTCAAAGGAGCACAGAGACAAGTGCTCAAGTTTACATGGGTTCTTCACAGAGATATCTCATGCCAAAGGAATTTTGGATTCCTTTCTGAGAGGAAATGGGGAGTTCCTCTTTTTAAACACTTCACAAGTTGTCAACAGAAGGATAGAGTTCTGGGAGAGAGGGGTGGTGTCTCTGTGCGTATTATAAACAGTATTTGTATGTAATTATTCTAACAAACAGGAACAGTGGTTATAATTTTTAGCTGGCCATGCCTGTAAACCAAAGGCTAGTCTTTTCTTGTGACACTTGTACCATTGTGAATGAATTTATCTCAACATACAAAGACAATACCATAGACTATTGCTTTGGCAAAAAAACGCACTTCCAATTAGCTGCTGTTCTTTGTTCCTCCCTGCCTCCCATTTTTCTGGTGTTCCAACCTACATACTTAAAAAGCTTTTTCTTTCCTGTAGCTGGTGAACAGTGTTCAGTCTCTCATATTTTTATTTGAAGCAAAGAAGTGTAGTATCATAATTTTACAGTTGGGAAACTGAAGCACCGACAGGCAGAAAAAAAGAGTATTGTTACATAGCAGTTAAGGAAATTATTACATTTCATCTACAGTTGCTAGGTTGAGTTTTAAACAGGCTGGACAGGTAGCAATCTGAAAACAGAGAAACTTAAACCGTAGCACAAGTTAATTTATATATTACATTAGAGTTTATGTATTTTGAAATATTTCTCAATAATTGGCTTAAAACATGCTCTCTCACAGTAAACTTACAGGCAATTTCAGATCTTTTATGTAACCACTTTCCTTGCCAGGTGCATCAAATACACATTGGATGTATTTTTTTGCTTGCAAAAATTCTTTGAGTCTTTGCTTTTGTAATATTACAGGAATCTGTTTTTAAATACAGAAAAATTAAGTGATATTAAAGGAGAACAGGCAGTGCAACTAAAAATTTTTCTAGGTCAGAATTAGGAAACTCTGAAAAACACCAGGATGGCTTGGCTGCCATTAGTAATAATTATGGAAATTACAAGTTTTTTTTGTAATGTCACAGGTGTGTCGCCTGCAAGACCTCGTACGAAAAAGTGAGCAAGGCCTTGGGACTGCAGAAGGACACATCTCCAGTCTTCAAGAAGCTCAGGAAATACTCCAGAAAGAACTAGAATTAACTAGAGCAAGACTGCGAGAGACCACAGATTCACTGTATAGTGTTGAGGTAACCAAACTGTTGGAGCATAAATTGTGCAAAGCACAGTCACAGCAATTTTGGTCTTGTTTTTAAAATGGCTAGAAGTGTTATGGGGTACCCATGATAGAAGGAACCTCATGTGGCTTCATTAAAGGAGAGATTTCTATTTTGAGCAGAAAATTTAAAAAATGGGAGGTAGGATAGATGATTTTGGGGTTTGGTTTTTTTAACTTTTATTTTATTGGTTGGTTTTGGGGTGGGTATTTTTTATTTTCAGAACATTTTTAGTATTTGTCAGGTAGTGCTGCAGGTATATCTTTGTGTGGTTAAATTTAAAATTTATCAAAATATGTCCATACAAAATATGTTCAGAGCTTTAATAGAATTTCATGAAAGGATATGAGTTAACACTTGCAATTCCAGACAGTTCATGTCATGATGCAAAACATGGTCCAGAGCTTACTAGCTCTGGAATTCACAGAAATCTTTTTGAGGAACTTTTTGAATACATATATGCCACGTTTTCCTTGGATAATGGACACAGTCTTCATTTCAGGCTCGAATTTAGAATTTAAGTAAAGACTTGAGAATAATTTTTAAATATATGCTAGGATATCTTTAAAGATAGCAGACTGTCACTTACAGAATGTGACCACTTTATACCATTAAGCAATTAATTTGCCTAGACACAGATATATTGTCATTTTAATTGGCTTAGATGCAAATAGAACTGTCAGTTAGTCTGTCAATAGCTTATTGACTGCAATACTGGGTAAACGTTTCCTGGTTTTGTTTCCTCAGTAAAGGAAAAAAATAATTTACAAGATCACAGAAATATTTGACATAAAGCAGCAAATATTATAAAATTTTTTTTGGCTGAACATGTTTTCATACTTTCTTAACAAAACCAGCCTGAAACAGGTTATTGCTATATATTTTTTTTATTTCTTTCAGCTACAATCATTAGAAGTGCACAATATTATTTTTTATAATTTCCTTTGTATTTTTTATAATGTCTGTAATGCTCTTACGAGCTAGTGTTGCTCTCTTCACCTATTAAAACATTTAAACATTCTTATATAGTAGATTACTGGAAATAACATTTATCTTAACAGATGATAGAATTTATCAAAATGCTGCAGAAAAGGTCTCATTTTAAAAAGTATTAATTCAATTTAGGGGGCTATGTTTGCTTTTCATGAATGAAGCAAGCACTGCTGAACAACATTCATGTAAGTAGTATTCTTAGGTGGTACCTAATACTATTCTAGTATGGTAAAATTTCAGCAGAAATTGATGGGAATTTTAAAGGTGGTGTTCTCTGTGTTCAGACCATGAAACCTTGTTTCTAGCAGGCTTGTCCCATCAAGAAATGAACTTTGAACTTTGTATCACATACAGATAGCTCAGGCTTTGAAATTCAGATACTGGATATGTGATGCTTATAAAAATCTAAAAAATAAAATTCAAAGCATTTGGATTTTAACAAGGAACCTAAGCCACCTGCTCTAATTCTGAAATAAATCCTTCAGTGAATGGGACTTGTTGACCTTCTGAGATTCTTTGCAACATAAATTATTTCGTGATTCAGAGTAATGGAATTTGAAAAGATTGCAGAATGACTTATTGGAAAATTGCTTTTTATAGGAATACAGACTTCTGTTTCACAAATAAGAAATATCAGGAGATATATAAGCATTAATTGTGCATAACTAGGAAGTTCACACTGAAGAAGTTGTAGTTCAAATTTATGAGCCAACTGTAATTGATATTTTTATTATAAATACACTCATTTAATGTTTGAAATACTTTTGCTGCTGATCAGTCTCTATTGTAAAGTTTGTACTTGCAGGGAGAACTAGATCAGGAGAGACAACAGCACGAGGCAATGATTGCTGCCATGAGGGAGGAGGAAAAGATCAAAGTTGACAGAATGGCACATGACTTGGAAATAAAATGGACAGAAAATCTTCGGCAAGTATTTTTTTTTATTCTTTAATAAGAAATGAAATATATATTATATGCAAATGTACTAGCCAATGAAATGGAAAGCAAAGGTTTCTGTTATTTAAGATTTTCCAATTATTACTGAGATTGTAATTCTTTGCTACTTCTTGCACAAGGTCCCACTGCATTTTAGTTATTTGACCTTTGTTTTTAGACAGGAATGTAATAAGCTTCGTGAAGAGCTGAGGCTGCAGCATGAAGAGGACAAGAAGGCAGCCATGACTCAGCTGTTGCAGCTGAAAGAACGTGAAAAAAATGCAGCAAGGGATGGATGGCAAAAAAAGGTCGAAGATCTTTTGGACCAGGTAACTATGGTGTCTTTGAGAATTGGAAAGCCATTACAGTTTACTTGTTGGTAGCTTATTACCAACTAAGTAAATTAAATCAATTTTGATATCTGCCTTTGCAATGAAATTTGTTAGCGTAGGGCTTTCTAACCTAATAATGATAAAATATTTTAAAGAATATGTAGATATAACGTTAATTATATTGATGTTGTTATTTGCATTAAATGTGAATAAAACGTTTTACAGTTTTGAGGGGAGGAGGGAGAGGATATTGACAGTCTCACTTCTTCACTACAAGATTGTTTTAATTTTGTCTGTTCACCTGTTGTGCTGTTAAATATCTACCTGTGCTCATTGTTTGGACTTAACTTATCCCCTATGTTTACAAAAATAATAATTCCTTATGTGTACAAGAATAACACTGTAAAGTTTCTGAGAAGTCAAAATGTGTCTCAGTTTCTATGATGTGTTTATCACAGCTATATCTTAAGTGATTTTAGACATTATTTTGGGATAATTTTGTGTAAATACTGAGGTTTTTTAATGGTAACTCTTATTTATAATCTCAGTTATGTTGGATAATTCAAAGAAAATACTTGCTTTGTACTTTTTCCAAACCATAAATGCTGTAGAACTGGTTTTATTGACTCTAGTTTGAAGAAATAGCTGATAATGAACAAACACACTTTAAAGTAAGAGTAACAGATTTTGGAACTCATTAAACGACTGTGATACCAGGATGTTATTGTAGGATGGCTTTTAATTTGCTGTCTAATTTGGAAAGTCTAATAAATAACCACACATTTGATTATACAGCCTCTCAGAGGAGCACATCACAATATATTTTGCTGACAGAGTAATTTAAGCTTGTGAAGTCTTGTGGTTTAGGCTCATAAAAGCTGGAGGTTTTCAAAGTTCTTGGTCGGTTACTTTTTACAATGTGAACGTAATAAGAATTGGACTCATTTAAGTTTCACATTACCCAAGTTTAATTTACTTTCTTTACTTCTACCTGTAAATAGCATTTTTTCTTGAAAGGGATATATTTAGCTTTCCATAGTTTTAACATACTTTCATCTCTGCCTTTCAAAAATACCATGTTAAATCTAACCTACAGGTTCAGAATGGAAAATTAGTGTATTACAAATCAACTTTTTTTCTGCCTGTACAAGAAATTTTGGAATCAGAAAGCTAACTGTAGTAAGGCAAATTTACTAGAGAATTTTCAGACACAGGAAAAGGTCTCCATATGCAAAATGGTTGTATTTTTCTTTTTTCTTAATATCTTTTACTGTATCAGAACTGTATGCAAAGAGATTAATAGCATGTGAAGACTATTTTTTCAATCCAGCTGTGACTTTTCCATACGACTGTTTGAATTGGATACATATTTAATAAAGATTAAAAAGTCAGTGTTGGTAGTCGGGAATTAAGCTTTCCCTCTGTAAGAATCTGAATTTTTTCTAATACAGCTGTAAGAGAGAGAATTCCAGACCATAGTGTAAAAGATGGGTAACTTGACTATTGGAGAAGTGGATTTGTAGTGAGTTCCTCCTGACTGGAGTACACAGAAGCGAGTCTGTGGGAACCTGGATCACAGAATCACAGACTTGCTTAGGCTGCAAGAGGCCTCAGGAGGCTGCTCAAATCAGTCAGCACTGAATTAGACCCAGGTTGCTTAGGGCTCTCTCCAGTCAGCTCTTGAATAAACTCTAAGGATGAAGATTCCACAGTGTCTCTGAATAATCTCATTTATTGCTTAATTATCCTCATAGTGAGCTTTTTCATTATATTTAGACAGAACCTTCTCTGTTTCAGTTTGATTGTAGCCTCTCATTGTTCTGCTGTACACCATTGTAACAAGACTGGATCCACTTTCTCTGTAACCACCTCATAGGTACTAAAAAATATCAAGTCCCACAAAGCCTTTTCTTCTTTATGTGACTGAGTTACCTCAGAAGCATATCTTTTCCAGTCCCAGCCTTCTCGGGGTAGCTCTCCACTGAATATGAGCAAGTTTATCAACATGTGTCTTGTACCAGAGCTGAATGAGCTGGAGGAGGAGACACAATATGCCCTCCAGGTGATGTGCATTGAGGGCCAAGTCGAAGGCACTGATCCCTTCCCTCAAACTACTGGCTGCTGCTACAGCCCAGTGTGCTGCTGGCACTCAGTGCTGCCACACCTCGCTGCTGCTTCATGTTTAGCCTACCCTCAACAAGGTGGTGCAAAGCAGATTGGTGACCCAGTATGGACCAGTGTATGGGTTTGGTCCTTCCTGTGTCAAGGACCTTGCGTTTGTCTTTGCTGAATTTTGTGTGGTTCCTGCCAGCCCATACATACAACCTAGACAGGTCCCTCTGGATGGCAGCCCATTTCTTTCAATGGATGGTATCCTTTCCACTGTGTTGCCCTCCACCTTTTATTCTTCCCAGCTTGGTGTCACCCACAAATTCCATAAGGATGCTCCTTTGTCTCCTCCTCCAGAGCTGATAAGGTGCTGAAATTAGCAGGTCCTGGAACGCCTTAGAAATTCTACCCTGAACTAGAACTGCCTGAGATATTGCAGTGGGGCTGTGAAATTGTGGATTTGTTACACCCTGGTTTTAATTTGTGGGAAGATGTATTTAAAACCCATTTGAAAGGCGTGAAGGCTGTATAAAATTAGGAAGAGAGGGAATCCAGCTTCTCTTAGTGCAATTCAGATTTTTACACCTTAAATAGTGGTCTACTCTGTACCAGGAGTATTATACAATGATTTACCAAAACAATACAAGACCAGAGTCTCTGCTAAATAATTTGTAAATCCTGATTTGACAACAAATGTGGCTGATGTGTGTTCTTTATGTTGAGAAAGTGTCTAGAGATTCATCACTTAGCTGGATAGTTTTTGTTGATAAAGGTTGAATTCAGAAACTAGATGTTCATCAATTGAGGTGCAATTTTCTAATATGTATTGATGCATCTCTGATTTGATTTAAAAACAAGCCACAAAGACGCGTGTTGCCTAACTTGAAGTTTAGCAACAGTTATGTAATCATACAGGGCTGAAGGGCTGAAAAAACAGGTTTAAATATAGTTACCTAAACTGTAGAAAAATACAACATAGAATATGCCCACCTGGGAATGCTACTGACTGGTGCCAGAAACCTGAATGAGCAGACAGATATAAATGTTAATTAAAAAAACCAATCCAAACAGTTTCAATCAAAAAAATTATGCCCGTAAAGTGTACTAAGCTGACTTGAGTTTTTTAAATTATGTTATTCTGATCTACAAATTTCTGTCATTTCTGTTTGTTGCACATTCGAGAGGTGGGATCTAACTCTTCCATAAAGCTAGGTAATAGTTTTGCTTTCATACCAGTAGTGCTAAGTGATCCCTCACAGAATGCACGTAGGATTATTGTTATTCTACCAGTATTGCTTTGTTATGAATAAAATACTTTTATTGAGATAAAATGCTACTCAGCTGATTAAGTGCTTAAACACATTCTTGCTGGTTGTAGAGCACCGTCAACACTTAAATGTAGTTGGTAGTTCAACTAGATCATTGTCTAGAGACCAAATGTGTAGTTTTTATCTTTGATATGAGAAATTAGTCTAGAAAACAAAAAATAGCGTTTTCCCCCTTTTTTTCCTGGTAAATTGCACCTGCTACTTCTATGTCAATCCATTTGAGAGTTTCATAATGAAATATGCAGTGAATTCAGATATGCTAGCTGCTTCTCATTCCTCTTAGCTCTGTAATGGGGTTTTAACGCTTTTCTTGAAAACATTTTACTGCTGAGAAAGCTTCAGCCAGGGCCAAAATAGCTGGAATTTTCTTTTCTTTTTTTTTTTTTTTGAAAGCATAAGCATGTTCTCTCTTTTGCCTGCCTGTTTTGTGCAACATTCAGTTCTGGGCACTGAAACATACAGGTTAAGATTTGTATCCTTATCTGTTTCTTCTTGTGATATGCTTTTTTCAGTAACTGAATCAAGGGTTCTCATTGTGAATGGGCTTTCTCTTTTTTTTTGAGCAAATACTGGTTCTCCTGTCTTCTTTACTTTTCAGTAACATGTTTCAGTAAAGTAAATGTTTTTGTCATTATTTTTTCCCCATATGTAGCTTTCCCATTCTTAATTAGCTTCATACGTGGCCAAGCATGTGTGACATTCTTCTTTCTTAACTTTGTCAACTTTTCACACCAAAGATATGTCTTCTATTAATGGAAATACCAGAAGTAGTACAGCAAGAATCTACAAAAGTATATGACATATATTGGTAGCTATTGTTTGTTTTTCCTACTGCAAAGACTCCTTTTTGAACAATATGTTGCGATTTCCTCTTCAGAGTTTGTTTCTGTGATGGTGTGCTCCTTTATAAACTATCAAAGTAAATAGGAGAAACTTTGACTTGTATCAAAATGTAAGTACTTCCTTCTGATGTATTATGAATTCTGATGTATTAATTATTCAAATTGTAGTTTTCAGGAAATTACAAACTCAGTCTTAACATACTGGTCTAAAAATCCTGATTATTCTGCTGTTGATGGAATGCTGAGAAAAGTCCCTGAGCTCCTGTTCACATCTGTAAATGGCTTTTGGTCAGGCTTCATCCAGAACCAGTTACTGCTCCATCTTTACTTGCCCATGTAGAAGTGCTTATTGCAGAACTGATGTGCATCCACATTGGCAAAATCAGGAAATGCTACTTTTTTTGCCCAGCACAAGGATTACTGGCCTGTTCCACAGCCTGGGTAATCCTTGCATTAGAAGATTTGCTTTCAAATGGATGCTGGAAATTTCTACACAAAATAACCTGTGCATACCTTGTATCAGTTTCCACAAAGAAGGGAGATAAACTTTCAGCACAGAATCATTTTGCTGAGCTCCCTGTCACTTGATACTGTCCTGAACACCCTGTCTAAAGGCTTGTCTGTCAGAAACAGAGTGGAGGTAAATTTCAAATAACTCCCTCCTAATTTGCTTTGGCAATTCTTGTATTCAATAATACTAGTGAGTCTACCATGACATCTAGTGGATGGTAGGAGATGTTTGGCAAGGTTTAAAATCACTTAAAAATCTAACATTTGAAATCCAAAAGAATAAAAAGAAAAATCATACCAAGGAGGGAGAAAAGAACAGAGGGCACCCTGGAATGCAGTTCAGGGTAATGTTTTATGGCCTTTCTTCAATTTCTAGATACCTGTTTTTCCAAAGGAGCATGCTCTCTTTGACTGTTGAAAACTTTGACAAGTCAATACAGCTCTCAAAACTGTAGTCTTAATGGGACTGTACTGTAGCTCATGCAGGTCTCACAGAGAATTAGGGGAGGTCTGGGAGTTTCTGCCTAGATCTATTCTGTGTGCATCCTGCCACTCACCACTGGTTTAGAAGAATTGGTGCTCCTGTATTCCAAGTGGGAAACCTATGCTTTAAACAGGTCAGAAACTGCTTCACGTGACCATGTGGATAATCTCATGGTCTGGATTCACTGCAGCCCTCAGAGGGCCAGCTGCTGAGGGTGCTTCCCCTGGTTTCATTACTTTCTACTTCTCAGTAAGGAATCCCTCTTGTTCTGGGCTCCTTCTCTGCAGAGATGTGATCCTGATGATGAGTTGGTGCATTTGTTCTGTCCACATTGTCTGAAGCCTGGACATGAAAACAAATGCCTAACATTCAGCTGTTCGTTACGAGTCTTTGGTTTTGGTGAGCCCGTTCAGCCCAGACCATGCTTCATCATTATTTTATTCTTTGTTTAATAGATTCTGAATATAATGGAGGAAATTCATTAAAGACCACTTACAATTAAGAGCTACTCAGCAAAATAGGCAAATAAAAGCAACAGAACAAATGAGTGTTTTCAAAGTATCTTCAGCAGGACACTGTAGGAATACTAACAAGAGTGAGTTTGTTCTCTGTTTTATAATAAATGTCTTGCTGGACTTTTTCATCTCTCTTTTGGTTCCTTAATTTTGCTGCTTCCTTAATTTAAAAAATATATCTAGGCTAATGTTTGAAGTTGATATTTTCATATCCAAAGAAACTGCCTACATGATCCTAAACTTCTAATTGAAATTCAATGTCGTGTTTTTGTTTGGTAGTAAATCTGGAGGAGATGGAAAGGCTTTTAATTCTATTTGTCAATGGATGAAAAGAACATGAAATTATTAGTATTGTGCATGAGTAAGAAGTTTAATTTGACATTTGGAAGTTCACACTTCTAAAACTGGTAAATAGAAATCTAAGCCAAATCCAACAGAAATACCATCCCCAAACCAAAATTTTAATCCTGTATTTATCTATGTTTTTCCTTTAAATGTAAGATAAAGACTTTGGCAAGCTTCTAGTTTTAAAACATTTCCCTTAGCCTCAGTGCTCTGTACTTGGTCAAGTAGCTTTTGCTTTTGGTTCAAAACCAATGAAAACAGCAGACCCTGTCAGGAATGAGAGAGAATTTACCAGGTGGGGCAAAATTTCTTTGAGATTCAGCAGATGATTAAAATTCTAGATTAAGGGCAGTGATACTTCTGTGCTCCAGGAAAATTAATTAAGGTATATCTATAATCTTTAAAATCCTGACAGCATTATATCAAATAAATGAATGAAGCTCTAGCCACTTTCCAAAACCTTTAAAAATTATCAGGACATTCAAATGCACTTATTTTTCCCCTGACCATTGAACCTCCAGTTTGTTGGATTAAAATAGTGTATTCTAAAATCCAAACAGATACGAATCTGCAAAATACCTAGGCCAACCCATGCCATTCTATGATTTTGCCTAGAAGTGTGATAGATTCCTAGAACTGGAAAAGAGAAAAATTCAATTTTTTTAAAGCAACAGGAAGCTCCTCTGGCTTCCTGGAGGTAGCACTTTCCCTTTGTGGTTGCTCCAAAACCAGGAGGAAAACAGGACCAATTAGATGCCAGAGATTATTAAAGATTTAAGAATGCCTTATATATACTTATTTCCTTGTCAGGAAACTGTTGCGTTTTGAGATAGGGAAAGGGCTCTAAATGCTGCTTTTTCTTACCAGTCAGAGAGGGCAAACTTTGATGTAGCTCTCCAGTTCCTAGCGTGTCACAAGCCTCGAGCCAAGTACAAAACGTTGTAGTAGCAAACAGCTGCTTTCCAAATCTCTGCGGAGTCATCTGCCACGTAAGCACTGCGCAGCCAGAGACTACAGCTCCTGACAAATCAGTCCTTCTCTTCAAAGACCTATCTCAAGGGAGAGTTTTAGAGTTGTTGTTGCCATTATTAACTGGTAAGATGGGCTTATGCCAAAGGTTCCTCTGGCTTCTGTGCTAGGCACTTCAGAAATTTGTTTCCTTTACTAATGTCTGATGGGTGCACATAGGATTTGTTCTTCAGAAAGGTAAGCAGCATCTCTGGGAGATCATTCTTAAAATGAAGCAAAGCCTGTGTAGCAATCTAGATCTGCTTTGATAAAACAGATGAAGTAGGAGCTTTCACAGTCAGGGTCTCAGGTTTTACACAAGAATTCCTGTTTTCCAGCAGTGTTTTGAAAATTCAGTAAACCATGCAGCTGAGTCAGATTGTGACACAATGTGACATTGAAATGTCAGTGAGGGAGAAGTGTTACATAACTGATCTTTGGGTGATATGAAGACTGATGCTTAAATTAAGTGTCAAGCCTCTCTAATCGGGTTGAAAGTAATTTTTAGTTCAGAGAAACCATAAAACAGGAGAACTTCCGTGCATTCACTTAGTTAATGTCCTGCAGGAAACAAGGTAACTGAATGAAAATGTGAAAATGTCACTGGTGCAGTAAATGTCCTTCTTGAGGAAAATGACACCATTTCATCACCAAAATGGCCCTTGTGACAGCTGTGATGGGAACACAAACAACTGTTCATTACAGTAAGCAAACACAAAGCTTGAATAGTTTCAAATCACTAAATCTGTTCTTTACTGCAACACACATTTTCCCAACTAAACTGAAAACTCAGCTCTTCTAGGAGAGATGTTAAAAGAGAGCTGGGAATTCCTATATTGTTCCATGTATTGTTTGCAAAGTCTTTCAGTCCTGCTGAGTAGCCTGCAACGATCAGTGGGTTCTAAAGATGCTGCATATAAAGATGCAAATTCTATTCTCTGCTGCATCTCTGCTCTTCCTCTGGGTAATGATGAAGCTCTCTTGGTTGTATCTGAGGCTTAACTTTGCATATGCTGAGGGTGGAGAAAATAATACTTCTACTCAAAAATGAGACAGCAAAATCAAGTGAAATCAGGTTAGCTAATCCATATATACCAAGCAGAGATGTGCTCTAAGAGGTTTCTGTACTTTTAAGAAGTAAATTAATACTTAGCCCCATAGGTTTCAAAGAGAATTGAGCAGAAGTTTCTTATACCACAGTAACATCACAAATGAAATCTTGAATTCCAACCTGTAGAGATAGATAGATAGATAGATAGATAGATAATAGATAGATAGAAACCCACCTTCTTCTTTGTTTTTTAATCATCACTTTTCCCCGTCATAGATATACAGAGTGTAATAATTACGCCTGAATTCTTTTTGGTTCTTAACGTTTTCTTTCTCCAGAACATGGATGGACCTTGCTATGGAAGTACTCATTATGATGTCTCGAATTTTTATGAAATTTCTTAATAACACTTAAACCAGTGTTATTTTGGAGTACTGCATCCTGAATGTGTTCTACGTATTTTTGAATACAGAGAATTGAATATTTGTATTGATTATGCATCTGATTAAATTGCTGCACATTTTGCTGGAATGAACCCCCATTCCAATCAGGGGAACTAGCCTATATAATTCTATTTTACTTGGAACTTCTCTTCAGTGTAGTGCAATGAGAACTTTCCTGCTTCAGGTGTAAAATCTAAGTATTTCNATTTGGCCGGGAAAAATTCAAATTGATTGAAATTGGGGAAAATTCAGAATTGGCGAACCAAACCACTACAATCACAAATGAAATCTTGAATTCCAACCTGTAGAGATAGATAGATAGATAATAGATAGATAGAAACCCACCTTCTTCTTTGTTTTTTAATCATCACTTTTCCCCGTCATAGATATACAGAGTGTAATAATTACGCCTGAATTCTTTTCGGTTCTTAACGTTTTCTTTCTCCAGAACATGGATGGACCTTGCTATGGAAGTACTCATTATGATGTCTCGAATTTTTATGAAATTTCTTAATAACACTTAAACCAGTGTTATTTTGGAGTACTGCATCCTGAATGTGTTCTACGTATTTTTGAATACAGAGAATTGAATATTTGTATTGATTATGCATCTGATTAAATTGCTGCACATTTTGCTGGAATGAACCCCCATTCCAATCAGGGGAACTAGCCTATATAATTCTATTTTACTTGGAACTTCTCTTCAGTGTAGTGCAATGAGAACTTTCCTGCTTCAGGTGTAAAATCTAAGTATTTCTTAGTTGTACACAGTGCTGCACAGACACATTCACCAATATAAAATCCCAAACATTCTAGAAGGTGAACATTTATTTAGCAGGAGATCATTCCTGCTCCTATCAGCTTCCACCCTAAACAAACCAAACAGATAGGAAAGGAAGCACAAAACAATTGGGTGGATTTGTTCAGACTGACAGTGTTAAGGCTGGTGTTGGAATCAGAGCTGTTAAATGCTGGTCTCTTGCCTTGTCTGCTGGAGTATGATGCCTCTTAGTGTCCCACTCTTGCACAGAAAATTAATGCTTATAACTCTCTTATAATTTTAATAAGCTCATTTAGGATATTTCACAATAATGTATTTTTATGCTGTGCCTTTTTATAGATTCTTGAGACTGAATAACAATTTCTTTGTATTTTGGCAAAGTGTTACCTAAGAGTTCCCACCTATAGGCTTTCGGGCTGGTGTCAAAATACCTGCTGTCTCCTGGAGAAACCCGTCTTCTTGACCAGCCTGTGACCAAAGGGGAAAAGTGGTCATGCTGGATTTGAAATTGCTCTCATTTAATTTCTGATGACTCTGTTCTGTGCATGTGTGTGTGCTTATCTACATGATTCATACATATAAACACACAGGCATTTTCATATACATATGAATTATGTATGTTATTTGTATGATCAATAATATTTCACAGAGCATTTACTTGGCAAATCCCAAATTATGTTGGGATTTTTTGCTTTTTATTAGTAATCACCACTAGTATAAGTGGTACATTAAGTCATTTTATTGCTGGAGACTTTCAGGAGTAGTCTTTTATGTATCCATTTGGTTCTGAATTTTAATAAAGGTAAAAGAAGTATTTTAATTGAAATGTCTTCATTAAAGACTAAACTAATTTTCTGCCCTTTAGCAGTGAAAATTTAAGTTTAATATGATGTACTTAATATGCTTGTGATTTGAGACACAGCTGATTGTTGATTGTGCCCTTATAAGGTATCTGTTGATGTACTTAATGATTTCTTCCCAGAATTTTTTTGCCATAAAAGAGAAAACAAGTGGATAACTTCAAAAGTGTTCAGCTGTGTAATATATGTCTATATAGTAACGTTATCTTAAAGAGATAGTGGTGTACTGTATGTCAGAAACATAACATGGTAAACCACATCATTCTGTTCTGTGTTCAGTAGCTTATAAACTAAGTCAAAGCAACATATTCATATTTTTTCCAGATGGCTTTCAACTTATTTTTCTCAGATCAAATTATAATTAATGTTCTATGTTTACCCTTCCTCCCTTATCCCTTTTTCTTTTACTTAGTTGATTTCTGAATGTTTCCCTTTATTCCTGTGATCTTTCCTTCATAGCGGCACTGTCTCGGTGAAGCTTTGCATAAATCTATCAGCAATGTAAGTGATTTGCACTTACAGCTTGTGAACAGGGCATGCTTGCACTAATCAACCTGCATGTCCTGCAGTTCTGCTTTACAGCTTAAGCCCATGAAATGGGAGACATGGTAATACTTGAGACGAGAACATGTGCTGCTATCAAAGCTTGTGTGGTGCATCCCCTCATCTGTGTGACTGTGTGCCTATCACTGGCATCGAGCACTGTGTACGTGGTCATAACATGAGCAGGGTTTTTATGTCATTGTTAACGCAAGCAAGCTTGTGGGCAGTGCAGATGTGTATTGCAGAGCTTTCTACAAAGCATGGGATCGATGCTCGATTATAATTTGCAGTTTTGCAGTGTAACTCATAATTGTAGCCAAACTATTCTATTTTTTCTTAAAATCTCACTGATGTTTTAAGTGTGCTGAAAACCTGGGATAAAAGTGTTGGAAGTTCAGAGAAAAGTGTTTAGACCTGTTTCCTTTTGAATCCTCAGTACAGTGGTATATGGAAAGGGTAGTCCAAAGACATACAAAATGAGGCACTAATGTTCTCAAAATGTGCTCTTAAGGATATCAGTCTATGCACTGAATAATCAAAATAATATTTTAAATCACATGCTCCTCTGAAAAGACTGATATTTTTAACTTTTTCAGTGCTTTTCAGCATCAAAACAAATTATTAGAAGGGTAGACTAATCTGACTTGCTTGCTAGAATCATTTAATCGTCATTGTCCTTTATTTTCTCTATAGTTGACTGATGCAAATAGACATCTCCAGACATTGACTCATTTCAGGCTGTGGTTTTGCAGTCACTTTAATCTGGTGGAAGGATGAACTGCTCTTGCTTATTCCTGATCTCTTTGAAGATGGCTTCCTGCCCAGATGTCAGGCTTCTCTTGGTCATCTCAGTTAAAAAATGTTTTCCTCATTTCCAAGATAGAAATGAAAACAAAATCATTTTGCCGTTGGCCCATGCTCAATATATTTATAAATTATATACTTATAATTGTCAGAATTTGAAGCAGGAACTTAAGTGAGAGATAGATTTAACTTCAAGCCAAAAATACATTTTTTCATGTTATTTTAATAAAAATTTGCTTAAGTTACCATGGTGGTCTCCATTTGACTGTTGTCATGAAAGGCTTGTTAGAGGGGTCATTAAATACCTGAGGTTCTGCAGGACTGGGCAGGACTTCCCCTAGAATTGTACCTCCCATGGCCAGGGTGAACAGGACAGGACAGTGGTGAGAAATCAGAGGGACAGAAATGTGGTCAAAGGGCCAAGTAAGAATGGGCTTACAGATGAAGAGAAGGACCAAGTAGGTATGAGGTTACAGAAAGGTGGGAAGGAGAGAAGGGCCCAGTAGTGAACATGGGATGAATTAGAGTAGATGGGGATGAGAGTAGACCAAGAGAAAGTTTAGGTATAATAGCTTTTTTTTTTTTTTCCTGAAAAAGGAAGACAATAGCACATTGCAGTATGAGAAGATGATGCATATATGAAAATTCAGAGCTGGTCATGTTGGTAGGTGCATGGTGCAAACTCACCACTTCAGTGGTGTGACTTTCTAGGGGTGAAGAGAAAAAATACAGTATATATTATATATAGATATTAATAAATGTAGTAATCCACAGTGAAGGTAGATTATCAGTGGAGTTACACTGATGGTCAAAATATTTTCTTTTATAGGTTGCTGATAAATGAGTAAAGTAGGAAACTTTGCAGCTTATAAAAGCTTATTCAGAATAGAATAGCTGTAAAAGGCCAAGGGACTTGGCAATAAAATATCAGATGAAATACAGTGTAGATAAATGCAAAATGATACACAAGGAAAAAAAAATTGTAACTTTTTCTGTAAAATGCTGAGCCTTACCTTGACCTGTTACAACTAGAAAGTAGGTTTGGGGACTATGATATATAATTCTATAAAAACATCACCTCAGTTCTCAGTAGGAGTCTCAAAAGCAAATAAAACTTTAGGAATATAGGAGAGAAACAGAGAACATAACATGTAAAACTATATAAATCACTACATAAAAACAGAGTTTACTCTCATTTCCAATAACTTGTGCTGCATTGGACTCCTAATCTTTAAAAAGAAATAGTAGAAAAGGGGTAAAAGTAGGAGAAATGTGATCATAGATATGAAATAACCTTCATACAAGGAGCAGCTCATTAAGCCAAAGCAGTTCAGCATGGCAAAGTTTGTAAGAAGGGAAATGATGGAGAGCTATAGAAACATGAGTGGAGTACAGCAAATTAAAAGGGAACTTCTTTTGACTCCTTTCCATTACAAGCATTGAAGATCATCATGTCAAATTGGCATGTCTGCATGGAATTTACCACAGGATATGATGATACTAAAAGCTTTTATGGGCTTGGATAATGGTTGTTATTATTTCTTCTATAAATCTGCTCCAAAATACCTTTTCTGGTTTAAGAAAGATTGCTAGTTCCAAGTAGACTACAGAGTCAAGCTCCCTACGTTTATGCTTGGCCTTTTTTTTCTAGGGTAATCCTGCTTGGTCCTTTCTGGAGGCAGAACCAGAGATCAGACAGAACTTTGGTCTGACACTGTGCAATTTTAATATGTAATTTATATTTAATATAAATATATAATGTAGTTAGTAAAAAGTTTTGCAAAACATAGTGTAGGCTTTCCCTACACTCCTTTAATAGTAGCTAATCTTTTTCAAAGGTATCTGAAGTACAAATATTATTTATACTGTTTATGTTAAAGGTAGGGTGTATATTCCCAGACACAGAACTTGTGAATCTGAAATACAACAAGCTATGCTTATTTAATTTAAATTAGTTTGATTTTTGTTTTGTTTTACTGCTAATTTTTGTTTCTGTAGCTTTTTTCTTTCAAATCTGCTTAAGCTGTGTCCTTCTGAAAAAAAAAAAACAAACTTAACCCACATGTTTGGCAGCAATGTTCATGCTAGAAGTTGTACTTGGTATGCTGCTGTTAATTTTTTGCTAAGTGGTGAATTTAATGTTCTCTAACTCAATAACTTGATGTGCAATGTCATTACGAATTTGACGTAATTAATTTTAAGATATGCTGAATCAAATGACACTATCAGACTTTCATTTATAATTCTATATTATGCAATGCTCTGAGGCTTGAAAAGTATCCTTACTAAATCAAATTCTTTGTCACTTGGCAATTTTATTTTCCTTCCTTTGAATCACTGTAGCAAAATTCTCTTTTGGTTAAATCTTGTTTCCAGAACTGGAGGGCATCTCTCATGTTTGGCTATAAATGGAATACAAGTTTACTACTTTCAGTCTGAAAAGATGCTATCTGATGTGGAGAACAAAGTATAATATTATTATAAAAAGAAAATGGGACTAAAAAAGGAATATAGTGTATTATAATCCTTGTTGGATGAAAAGCATCATTTGTAAAATCAGGTATTTCTAGGAAAATGAGTTATTTATGACTCAGCTTGCTTAGATCTTGGAAACAAGCATAAAAATCACTCTCATAGTCTTACTGAACTAACAGAAAAGTGTGTGATGGGAAACCTGTCAAGTGTTACTTTTTATTTGTGATGTTGAGTGGTATCATTTCTTTCTAAATGAGAAAACCACTAGGAAGGACCATAGCATACAAGAAGATCTAAAAACCAATGTACATGTCACAGGCTGTCCTCCCCTATTCCAAATGCAAGATTATCCTTGCAGAATGGGTGTTCCCCTGAAGAATAGTTTAACAATCAAGTGTTTGATTTCAGACCTTGATAGTGTCATTTTTGTTGATCTTTTATATAAAAGCTAAATAATCTTTGATAATTTGGCCATTAGAAATTGTTTTACAGGTAGTGCTGCTGTATGATCTAACCAATATGATAACCCTTACAAAACCAATAAAATGTCATTATTATGTCTCTGATTATATACATATGACATTGCTTGTCTGTCTTTTAGCTAATGCTCTTGCTCTAAAATTTCAAATGTTTTCTGTTTCTGAATGTCTTCTTTACAGCTGATGTTATTCTTAATGACTAATGAATATTTGCTGTTCTGTTGTGGGTTAGATCTCCTTACTGAAGCAGAATCTGGAGATGCAGCTTTCCCAGTCACAGAGCTCTTTGCAACAGCTACAAGCGCAGTTCAGTCAGGAGCGACAGAGACTGACTCAGGAGATCCAGGAATTAGAAGAAGAGCATCAGCAAAGGCATAAGTCACTTCAGGAAGCCCATATCCTTGCCTTTCAAAACATGGAAGAAACAAAAGAGCAAGAACAAAAGGCATGTTCATATGGTTATTCCAAGTTCTGTAGAGAATATTGCTATTTTAGAATTTTGCGTACACAGTTGGAATTAGTAAAAAAAGTATCTGCATAACTACTAAATTTGCATTTCAACTGATATATTGTAGTAATACTGTTATCCAGTTAAATCTGAAAAGACATATTGAAAATATTTTCTAATACTGGCATTGTTTCATGTCTTGCTTTATATGCACATATACAGCTGTGTCCATGTGTATGTAAAATCATCATCAACACATGCATTCCTTTATGGTAGATTGACATTGTTACCCTTAATATTATATTCTTGTTTTGATTTTGAGTAGGAATTTTCCATTATAGTTAATTTTGCATGTATTTTCTGTCAACAGACACCTTTGAAATGTATTTTATATTTTCTTTATGTTAAAGATTGTGTTAGCTATGTTCTGTGACTTGCAATATAATTTTCACACCCAAATCAGGATACTTTTTTAAAACCTTGACAAAACCAGCTTTAAAATTGGAATTTTGGTAGTGCATGGTACGTGATGGGGGCGTATCTTAAGGTACACCTCCAGAGTGTGCCTTTGCAATCAGTTTTCACACTGTGTGCCCTGAAGATCAGAAAATGCGTACCACGAACATTATGCTTCATACAATTCCATAGGGAGTAAACATGGATGTCCTTAGGGACCAAAAGTCCCCAGATGTGTGCACACTAAACCCATCTATGAATCTGCACCTTATTACATTGCTTACTTTTGTAGATATATCAGTAGATTGCTTTTTTCTCTTTTCCAGCTGTGAGCCAAACAAGTTTTGTGCACATATAATCTTGGTAACCTTCAACCACTGAAAAGAAAAAATATATTAGGAGGATAAGAAAATATGAGTAATACTAGTGTGTTTTTTTCTAGAGTATGTCAGTTCCTGCTTTTTTTTCCCAGTTGTTTATTGTGTAATGTTTTATAAGTTCTTTAAATTGGTGTAGAACAAATTTTGTCCATTTTGATTTCATAGGAATTAGAAGAACGTTTACAACAGAAGCACTCAGAAGAACTTCATGCATTGAAAGAAACACATAAACAAGCCATGGAAGGCTTTAAATTGGAGATGGAGCAGGAACTTCAGACTCTACGATTTGAGCTGGAGGATGAAGGAAAAGCTATGTTAGGTATACTATTTTCAAATTTGGAAATGGGTCCAATACCATTATTTCTACTTATGCAAATATACATGCATGTGTGTGTGGATACATTATAACACTTTAGTGTCTCTCTGAGTCATTCAGTGTTGACCTAAGTGTTCCTCTTAAAATCACTATAAGCTTTAATAGGTAAGCCTAGACTCTTCACTTTTGAAATATCTCACCCTTAAGGCTCTTTTAGAAGGAGTAAGCAACCAAAGTTCCTGATGGAGAACTGATGTTTTCAGAAAGCAACAGGAATAAAATACAGGACAGTTACTTAGAGCTGATGTAAAGTGTGTTTTAGATCAGCAGCAATACTAGATGGAGCTGGACTATTACTGTTAATTAATGTAAACACGTCCAAATTAAACTTTTCTCTTTGTTCATGGTGATCAGCTTCCTTGCGCTCCGAGCTCAACCACCAACATGCAGCGGCAATTGACCAGCTGAGGCACAACCATCAACAAGAACTGGTGGCTGCCAAAATGGAGCTTGAAAGAAGCATAGAACTCGGCAGGCGACAGGTAGGAGGCTTGGCTGGCAACTGGCTGTAAAATGGCATGACCCATACTCATTTTTTGCCTTTGCTGGAGGCAAAAACTGTTGTGAACAAACAACAAACATGTAATCCTTCAAAATCATCCAGCCCCAGCAGCTAATGCGTTCCTACTAGTTTCCGAAACTTCCTTGCTTAGCTTTTTCTGCCTTCTACAAACCTTGTTCGAAGCCTAGAAAAGGCTCCCATATCCAGGTAGTTTCCTCTAAGAACTGCACAGCCATCTGGGAGCACCTTGGCTTGCCATGGGAGGCAAGTGCCCATTCTTGCTAAATCGTACTCATCCTCAGCTGCCAGCAGAAAGGAGAAAGCTGTTTCTCTTTGAAGTCTAAGAGATATGGCGAAAGAAGTGGTTGCTTATAATCAAAGGATTGCTTCAAACTGAAGAAAAAAGTACACAAAAAAAACCCCACCAAAACCAAACCCCCAAAGCCAGTTTGAACTAGCTACCTCTGCTTTCAGTAGCAAACTGATTAATTCACATTTTATCTTTCATTTTTCATTTTATACACAATCAGTTTTTCTGCTAGTAGCTCAAAATTCAAAGTTTAAGCTCTATTGAAAGCCAGACTCCTGGAAATAAGAGTACTGGAAAATACCTCCTAGTATGTTACTGATACTCCAGCACCAAGGAGGAGTCGATTTAGAACTATATTAACAGCGGAAACAGGGTTTGTTAGACGTAGCCTTTACACGAAAACAGAGACAATGATGAGCCCTTTTTAAGCTATTCCTTGCTGGTTTAACAGCATGGGCACCAGAGGCAAAAACATGGTGCTGTCATGCGTGATTTTGGAGGATATAGTTTCAATTGTGTGTTGTTTAAGCCCAGAGTCTGACACCTAAATAAGATGTCAAAAAAAAAGTTTAAATTACCAGAACTGGTGTTTGATCCAACCAAAGAGGGTGTACTTTTTGTCTCAGTATAGTGATCTGCTAAACACGAGCTTTGATTGTACTGAGGGCAAAGCACTTACTGAGGTTTCCTGTGTTAGAATGCTCATCAGTTCACAGGATCAGGGTTGATTGAGATGGAGAGTGGTCTGATCAGGATGATTATATTTGCTACTTTTTGAAATATTTATATGTGTAGATGTAAATTTTTCCTCTGCTTTTTCTTACAACTTTCACATAGTCTTTATGTAGGGAGATACGTAGTTATTTTTAATTCTCTGCTCTTAAAGATGCCCTATGAAATTTGTGCACTAGCCTATATTTATATTTCCTGGAGGCACAAAACACAATTATGCATAAAACTACTTTGGAATGTCTGCTGATTTTTCTCTGTGTGAACTGTATGGTCATTAATTACTGTGAAACTGTAAGAAATGGAATAGATGTAAATAGAAAACTCTGAAAAAGTTGTTTTCATTAAAGACATTTCTAAACCAAGGAGGCTCATTATCAAAGCCATTGGAGTGGGCTCCAGCTAGGTTTCCTAGCTATTAACTTCATTGGAATTTCTTATGCAAAAAAAACCCCCAAACTTTTCTTGAGTTATTGGATACAATATAAATATAACAAACTATTTAACACATATTCTGCTGTAAGATATTTATGACTTTGGATATATTTGTAAGATAGGAGACTTCAGAATCAGTTTTTGTTTGTGCAGGGCATACATCTTGAGCAATTTTCTCCCACTGAATGGGGTTGTAAGGGTGAAAAATGTTTCTTTGGATCATATGCTGATAAGGCAGAGAAAGTGAAATACCCAGGCCTTGGATCTCAGTGATACCTTTTTTTTTTTTCCTAGTATGTGTGGTTAAAAAGAAAATGTGATGAGCTACATCAGTTTTAACAGGCAGTGATAACCATGGGTTTTAACTTTTCTTGCAAGTGGAAATAATTTATTACATAACTTTGATTTCTTCTTTCTTTGTACTTGTACACAATAAAAAGCCCTTTGCTTTGATTGTAATTTGTGTCAGCATCAAAAACTGAAAAAATTGTCTGTTGGATGAAAAATTCTGCTCAGCTGTTGTCTTACAAAAGCAAGTATTGTAGGCATCATCTCTGAGGAACAAGTCTATCTAAAATATTTTTTGCTGCTTCTGCTTATGTCATAGGAAAAAGAATTTTTGTGCCGAATATCAGATCTACAAGATGAACTGAGACATCGAGACCATCATATAGCTGAACTGGACAAAGAGATTCTGCATCTTCATGAAAATATAAGTGCATTGACGAAGGAATTAGAGTTCAAAGGGAAAGAAATCCTTAGAATACACAGTGAATCCAACCAACAGATCGGGTATGAATTTTTCCACTCTAAATTCAAACCTGTATTGTTTTGCTTGCTGTTTTACTTTAAAAAAAATTACCATTTGCAGTTTTAAATTTCTTAATCTTCCATCATTTCTAAATCAAGTCATTTAGTCTTCTTTAGTAAAGCTATGCCCTTTACTGGTAAAGTTAGTGACTATGCTGTGCAGTTAAGTGGCATTTCAGTGACACATTTTGGCATATTTTAGTAGCAGTTCACTCAAGTGTTGGTTTTTGGTGATTTTTTTTTTTTTCAAATTCATTGTTTGCTTATTTTAAAAAGCATTAAAGGAGATGCATTTTCCATGAAATAAGCTAGAAGATTGGAGAACAGTAACTAGTAGGCTTTGATGAATCAGTAATTCCTTCTGTGTTGTCTGATATTATGTAAGATCCATTAGAAGCATGGCAGAAAATCATGATGAAGAAAAAAAGTCTGATTTTAGAATAACTCTTCTTTTAACAAAAACTAAATTGAACAGGATGCATGAGCAAGATTTAAGCAAGAAACATGAGAAAGAGCTGGATGTCTTGACAGCAGATCACATCAGAGAGAAACAAAGCATGCTGGCAGATTTTAATAAGACCCAAGAGCTGCTCAAGGAAATTAATTCAGCTTTACAAATTTCGTAAGTTTTGTTGCATTAAAAAAAAACTGTATGTAGCTGCGTTTGAGTGAATAGTTTATTCTGGTGTCTGTAAATTCCTGAAGATACTACAGAGATGCAGATGTACAAATACCTCAATAAAGTATGGGGGCTAATCTTGCATTCTTTAGGCAACACAATTCTATAATCTTTTGGGGAATGTAGTTAGGTAAATCGTTAAGGGTTTGAGACCAAAAAATTTCAGGTAGGAAGGATTAAATCTGTGCAGTTCCTAGAAAACTAGAGAAAACATGATTTCAAATAGTTTTTCTCAAACTTTAATACATCTTTTTTTGGAATACAAGAATTTCCTCAACAAATTTATAAACACAGTACAGTAGTTACTTCTACTAAGTGAGATTGTAGCATGAGTGATGCAAACATTTTCAGGTTTGGTAGCATAAGAAAAATTAGTGTCTGAAATGGATTGTATGAGCATAACAATAACAGAAGGCTTAAGAGTTTGTCTGAATCAAAAGGCCACCAGGGATTAGACCACCTAGTGGTGGCAGAAGTGATGTAATAGTGTGTCACCAGCCAGTGTTCTCCTGTCTTCCACATCGTTCATTCTCTGTCTCTGTGGTGTTAGCCATTTGGTCACAGTTTCTGGCTCAGTTTTCATAGCACATTGAGGGCTTCCTGCCACAAAGTTGTCACTAAGGGATTTGTATTTGCAACACAGAAGATTTATGGCAGAGAGAAGAAAATGGTTCTAGTTTTTGATAGAAAGCTTTTCTAAGTAAGTATCAGTTACAAATAGACAGTAAAGCCAAAATGCATCTAGCCTTTTCTGGATAATGAGCACTCAGAAATTGTCTTCAAATAAAATAGTTATAAAATTCTAGTTTTCACCCCCTTGTAATTGTCCACATGCACGCTCTTATACCCTGATAAATGTGGTACCTTCCCATTCAATGAATTAGGTGTAAGCTACCTCCTGTTTGCTGCATTTATCTTGTATGAGAAACAGGCCTATGAGCAGCCACCAGAACTGTTTTGGAACTGTTTACCTTAAATGTTTTCTGCATTAAGTTGTTTGCTTCTCAGTGTCAGGGAGTTTTCTGAATTTAGCTGGTTCTACTCCTTGCTCTTGCTCAATTTAGAGCTTTGAGGAAGCAGCCACTGGGCTAAAATCAGCAAGCATCATCCAGGGTGTACTGACCTGGCTTTCAGTGTGTTATTTCTCTATTTACACTGAAGCAAGAAGCTGTCTAAAGAGGAAACTATGTAGAAAAGCAAACAAATTTAAAAAAACAAGGCCAATCCAAACAAGCAAAAACAAAACCAAACAAAAATAAAGCCCCAAAACAAAACCCAAAACCACACACCCACCCCCCACCAACCCAGAGAAGCTTTATGCAGCTGTTTCTCAAGTAACTGTTTCCAGGTTCAGCCTCACCTGAAGTGTGGCCTCATGAATGTTTCTGAAACGGAGAATCTGTTTTGGAATAATTGAGAGTGGGTGTCATTAATTAGGCTCTACAACTAAAGTCTTTAAATTACAAATTATCTATTTGAAACAGAAAAAAAACCCCAGTTCTCTGAAGTATCTGAAAATAAAATGACAGCTGTGTGTAACTATCTACTACACTCTGGGGATCTATGTACGATAGCTTAACCCAGCATAAAAAGTATGCACAAAAATTAAGCCAGCTGAGGCTATTTCTGTTCTGCTGAGTCAAATGCCTTCTCTGCAAGTAAAAAAAAACAATGTTGTTCTCATTCATATTGTTTTACGTAAATACATTATATAATATCCTCAGAATACGTACAGGTTATTTGAAGGTTATTAAATTATCAACATAATTTAATATTAACTGCTTTTCCAGCTGCAAATCAAAGTAAAAATCTCATAGTTGCTTTTGAAGAGAAAATATTTATCTGAAGTGAAAAATTATGTCTACTTCCAGGTGTCTACAGTTTGTTTAATTCTTGTGGAATTAAGCTTCACCTGATTTAGATTCAATTGTTGAATTCATAGATTTTTCTCAGCATTTGATTGGGATTTCTTTTCTTTTTTCACTAAGTTTGTTAAATTTCCTGAATCTGTTCTGATACTTGGTTCATTCATCTGCATGAGGGCTGAGTATGTGAGAGACATATTTTAGTACTTTCCTTTGAAACTATATTTAGCATCAAGAGCATGTTATTAGTTTAAAGGAGACAAAATAATTTGAAACTGTCATGTCTTTAAAACTTGTTCTTTAAGTGAAAGGGATGTTTATGCAGTTTTTTTGTACAATTCCTCTCTCAGTTGGCTTATTTCACTTCTCTCCTTTAATGCTTTCCCACCAGGCATTTCAAATTTCCTCTTTTTTTTTTCAAATGTTTATCAGTTGTTACATTAGATATCCTAATATCCAAGTGTTATGCCTTTTGTTTTGCAGCTCATTCCTTTATTTCATCTCTAATGGTACTAAGTAGCTTTTGTGGAGAGGAGTTAGTTACCTATTAGTCTTCAGTGTTCTTGGGTATCTTCTGTTCCAGTATGTTCCACATGAACTGGGGAAGATGCCATGGTTTTGAATGCCTTATTTTTAACCTGACTTACAAGTGGCCCTTTTCAAAAATGCCATAGTGCATGCACAGGGAGGAGGTTAAGTTTTCAGAATGTTTGCTAGATTATTAGTTTCTGGAGCAAAAGTTATGGTTACTGGGGCTTTTTTGTTTCTTAACTATCTAAAGTGGAAGGAGAACATAGAAATTAATTTCCTTCAAGCTGGTAAGAAAGTCATCCTCTGTTTTTATTCACTGAACTCTCTTTTGTACTTACCAAAAATGTGAATATTCACTCATCATTAACACTGGATCAGGCTAAAGGGGATATTCTTCTTTTCTATAAAGTTTAGAAGAAATGGAAGAAAAGTACAAAAACAGAGAATCAAGACCAGAAGACTTGCAGCTTATCTCAGAACTGAAAGACCTAATTGCAGAGCGGGACCAACTCATAAAGAAATTGATTGTAAGACTTCTATGCTCCCTTGTTGTAATGTCTTTACCAATACAAAAGTTAATCTGATTCAGTGTGTTTGAAATGTATTTAAAGAACCAATCCTGCTAGCATTTTATTCATATTCTTTGACACATTATTCCTCTGGTTTCATAGACTCATAATAGGAAAACTAATTAGATACAGAGTGTTTCCCAAAATCAAGCATAATACATTATTACAAGAAGTAGTTTGGTACATCCTTTATCAGATGTCTCCTGCCTCCAATCCTGGGACAAGCCAACCATGTAAGCCATATAAGAAATAGTTTCTTCTGAGAGATTTCTAAGACAAAGATCCTGACCCACTGAGCTTCCAGATTCAGAGCACAACATCCTGACTTGGGTTAGTCTGATTAAATCCCAATTAAGAAGCAAGAAGGAATGAGGAAATCAAAATGTATTAAAGATGAGAATTTGACTATACTGAGTCTTTTGCAGTACATAATCCATTAGGCTGTGCTCACTCTCAGGACCATAGAACTGCATAAATAGAAATTATTTAGATTATTCCATATCATAATATATAAACATGAAATGCAATTTTTAGAATTACCAGTTTATTTTAAAATGTAAGCATAAATTTATTTGTGAACATTTTACGGGCAGATTTGGCCACTAACTGATTGAAAACGTATAAAGAGGAGTTTCTATCTGTTGTTCTTTTTAGGAGGACAAAAAGTTCTATCAGCTGGAACTAGTAAACAGGGAGACTAACTACAACAAAATGTTTAATGCAAGCCCTAATGTTGGTGTTATTAATCCATTGGTGAAGGTATGTTCCATGGACTTCATTGCTAAAGTAAAGAAGAAATCTAAAGATATAGTAAAAAAAAAGATATGTGTTTGTGTGCGTGCGTCTGCATCTATACATAAATCACTCTTAACAGACATGTTCAAAACAAGGAACATGGTTTTTCATTTGTCTGCTTATTTTTGTGTAGGTTTGTTTCTTTTGTGTTGTTGAGAGATCCACTGATGCTGTTGCCCTGGTTTGCTTGACATGTGTGACATAATACACAGTTCTTATCACAAAACTGCAAATTTAAACTGGAAAAGTGACAGGCAAGAGAGGACAGAATTGTATCATGCAACAGAGAGCAGTGACACCCCAAACTGGTTTTCGTTTTTTAATTTTTCTTGGTTATTATGGAAAGTGCAAGGGCACTTTGCACTTTTTGGGAAGAGCATTAGACAGGGAGAGGGGACAGTGAAAGGAAGGGAATAAGGGTAAAAAGGGGAAGCGTGTGAGAAGGGCATGGAATGAGTCTGAAGAGGGAAAGATTGGAGAAGCAGTGGCAAACCAGTATGGACAGTGGAGGTTGCCGGAGACTGAAGTCAGTCTCTAGCCTTCTCAGTTATTGTCACCACCTAGACAAGTGAAAGCACTTCAGTAGCAGCCTTTGCCAGTTCCTGCTGAATAGCAGCCAGGGAAGGCTACTGTGCACACAGGCATAGTAGCCTTCCTATGACGTCAAAAGCCAGCAGCATTCCTTCTTGAGGAGTGTGAACAGACTGTGGTAATTAAATACTCTTCCTTTCCACCACTTCAGGAGTCAGTCTTCTGACTTTTCCTTCCTCCTTGTGATAACCCATAGGTTATTTCACTAGCGTGGAAGGGGAAGAGATTTGTGCCAGCTGTAGGGACAGAAGAAGTTGGGAAGGTTCTGAAGCAGAGGCTAAAACCCAAGGGGCACAACCTGAGCAGCTCAGATGCTCAAGAGCTTCAGTGATCAAGGCTCAGGCTCAGGTTTTTAAAAGGAAGTCTGGCTGCATTATTTTGAGATCAGTCTGTGGATTTTAGTCATCCTTACTGCAGTTTCTCATCAGAGCAGCATATTTCACACTTCTGCACAAACTCTACTGCAAAATGTCAATATTCTCCTATGATTTTCACAAGCCCAGCAGCTCTCCCAAGCTTATCTGGATGCCTAATTTTTATGCTAACTGCATAAAAGAAACTAGTTTGGCCCATTAGTGACAATACCAGGACTTCCAGATACAATTTCAATGGTTGTTTGAAAATGTTGGAGGTCTGTCTGAACCACCCATTTATAAAGATAGAAAATGTAACCATCTACTGTATAACCTTATGTTTTGTGTGAAATCCGAAGTGTTTGGGAAAAGTACTGCAGCATCAGATTTCCATAGTGATAATTCACATATTTTTATAATATGCTTCTGTCACTTAAAATGTTTAGACTTTAAAAGTGTCTTGTATGCCAGAACATTCTGATCTTTCATTTCATGAGTTGTGGACTATGTTACTTTATTTTGTCAAAGCATGTACTGTGTTATTGGAGAATGAATTACAAAGAAACTGAAAATCTCATTCTCTTTTCTTTTTTTGTAAAAAAAAAAATACAGAAGTTATGAGTTACTGCAGGCTTTGCATATTAATGCAAAATTACAGCCATTGCAGTATGTGTTAGAGCTTCTCTAATTTCTGCAATGGATCTGTTTAGTATAGTATTACATTCTTACATCTAAAGTTTCTTAATACTTTGCATGAATTTCATGGAAACAATACACAGTTTTCTCTCTCCAGATTTGACTGCTTCAAAAGCAGAGATTGTTTTATAGAGAATATTATCATCAATCATATAGAATATTATATAAATCATATTTTTCTAAGTACTTCAGTTGATAAACATACATTTTCCATAAATGAGCCACCTGTGGAGCACACAGATGTAACTACAGTTTGTTTAACACACTGTTTTAATTACAGCATATATTGTCTTGCAAGTGTATTTTACATACAAACTGTTTCTTCTTATTTCATGTTTCTTCAGCTACTACAGCAGATATGTATGGGAAAATCTTAGTTTAATCCTTTGTAGCTGATGATCATTCATTGTGATGCTTAAAACCCTTTTTTTTTCTATTATAGCTTTCTCTGAAATTGTTGGGGTATTTTAATTGTGTATTGACAAGCACACCTACAAGTATGTGTCTGCCAACACATTTGCATCTGCCAACACTGGAGTGGTCAGGCACTGAAATCAAACCTAGCAGAGAGCCTAAGAGAAGAAAATGCAAACTAACAATAGGACTCTGTGTGTCTCCAGCTGAACTCGTGCCTGCCCTCGAATAGAGCAGCTCTTCTGTTTCAGGTGGAATTCTGCTGGAAAATATTGTATAGAAACAACATGAGATTCCACTTGTCTTTCACTTCATTTAGTTCAAATATATGTAGTAAATAAGCCCTTAAGGGGTTTTTCTCCTAGCTGCTTTGCTAGGGTTGCATATAAGTATTTGAAATAAATTATTTATTACATATTCAAATAATACATAATTCATTGTATTTTTGAGCAAGGGATTTTTTTATTGCTCTGGGTATGTCAAAAAACCCTGTTTTTGGAAATAAGGTGCTTTGAATTTTAGTATTTTATTGTGGACATGAAAAATGTGATAGAAGTCAGAAAATACACACCATGTCCTGTCAGACAGACATTTAAAAGAAAAGAGGTAGAATTATTTGAAACATCCTTCTGCATTAAAATAGCTATAAAAACAGAGAGGATCACTGACTACCTTGTATGATGTGTTCTGGAATGTAAAATAGAGATATAAAAATAGATTTCCTAAATATTTTGAGTCTCTTGAAATACTATCAAGAGAAGTACAGAGAGTATTGTAATAAAAAACATGTTCAGTTGTGCCATCTGGTGTCTAGAAGTGGCAGCTGTATTGGCATCAAAGCCAGGCCTTTTCTTTGTGCAAGATACTGGACTTCTGTACAGTAATATTTTTATCTTCAGCTGTATTGCTATAATGCTTTGCTGACTGAGAGGGTGTAATTGCTGTGAAAGAAGTGTAGGTGTTTTTCTAGGTTTCATGGTCCAGTTACCAAAATGTGCCTCAGTGATGGAGTGAAATGTGTTGGAGAGACCCTTTTTTTATCATTTAAATTTGCTGTAATTGCATTTGATAGCAGAGCTGTTTCACGAATATGAAGAAAATATTTAAGCACACAAGAAAGGTTAAACAGACTGAAAGGAAATTTTCCACAAGATTGTCAATCTCCAATGTTGAAATAGAGCCAATACATGTTAAAATAAAACCAATGTTTCAATATAACCAAAATGTTATATTGAAAGAGCATATATTTATGTGATATAGTCATTGGTTATTACACTAAATCATAATAACTTAATAATTTTGATTAGAAATTTGATTTTTCTTTGAAAATTTGTGGTGTTCAGGTCAAAGCAAACAGAAAACTACAATTGGAAAAAGAGCCCAATCTGTCCCAATTCCTCTCCTTCAAAAAAACCTTCAAACCAGCATTAATAAAACTTCTAAATTAGCCAATGTCCTCGTCTGTCCTGGTGCAAGAAGCCTTCCTTATGTTTGTTATTTTTAATGCAGCAAAAGAAGAAGGAGGATAAATCAACAAACAGGTTTGTGAGTGTCCCCAATCTAAGTGCTCTGGAATCTAGCGGAGTGGTGGGCAATGGACATCCAAACCGCCTGGACCCCATTCCTAACTCACCCATCCACGATATTGAGTTCAGCAGCAGCAAACCACTACCACAGCCAATGCCACCCAAAGAGCCCAAGACGTTTTTGAGGTGAGCACTGCCTCACCAATCTTTTTTTTTCTCTTTTTTTTTTTTTGCTTAACTTTGGAAAATTTTGCATTCTTATTGAGCTGAATCCCACTTGCTCTATCAGCCTTTCAGAGGTACAAGTACTCTTACAGCATTTTTAATTTTTACATTATAAATATAACCTCTTTATAGTATTCCTTTTTATTGTAGACCTCGTTGAAATGTGAAGTATTCTCTCAACCTTTCCTAAGTCTTGAACTTTGAAAACCTTTATAAATACCTTAACTGAATTCATGTGCTTCCAATTGTTTACATATATGAACAATTGTTTTAGATGTTTGCGTTATTTATTGATTTTCATTTAGGAATTGATACTAGCACGAAGGTTTTTTAATTTAGTATTATGTGATAAAGATTTTTATGTAAGAAAATTATTTTCCATGCTAGGTGAATGTTTTGTGTTTCCTCTTTCATCGCCTATATGAAATTGTTTCATAGGAGTAACTCTACTACAGCAACAGGAAATGTACAGGCTTGGGTGCTTAATGCTGAGCTTCCAGTAATCAAAACCAGCATTGAAGTCTCAAGTAATTCTCTCACAAAATAATCTACTGAATTGAATAACTTTAAAATGGCATTTTAGAGGCAGGATTTTAATCTTTTATCTTGATATGCCCACATATTAAATGCACTGAAGTGCTGTACTTTATATCTAGTAGGTGCTGCTCTCTTACCTCTAAGTTGCCAACTTAAAGCTGGTTCCACAGCTGGTTGTTTGCTCTAGCCTTTTGGTTTAATGCAAAAGATCACATACCTAGCAACTGCTAATTGTAAAAGGAAACAAATGATAGAATTTAAAACAGATAAGGGAAAACAATATTTTTCAAGAAAACCCTTATTAAAAAAAAAAAAAGAAGTACTGTTGCTATTTTTTTCCCTGTGCATGTTGTGTGCATGAATATACTCAGTATCTATAAACATGCATGTGCATGATCCCATGGACTGTGATGCTGGAGTTTTCACTCCAAATTGTTTTATGCTCTGTATTATCCTATAGTAGAGATTATTTTATTACCAATTTTTATTGATAAAGGAATTTGTGTAATTAAATTTAAATTATTCTTTCCTGCTCATTTTGTGAGAATGTTAAGTGTTCAAAGAGGAGCCAAATGCTGTTTGCAGCACAGCAGTTTGTTTTTTCTAGTATCTTAGCATATTTTAAGTGTGTGCATGAACAATTGCAAGTGATATTTGTGATGGGTATTATTACAAAAGTGTGTATTTCTGTTCAGTTGCCAGCCAGTCTTTGTGAGCACATGTCTACAAATATGATGTTTGCATCATATTTTTCACAATTAACTTTACCACAGGAAAAGGATGCTAAAAGAGGACCTTCTACAGTCATGCTTTTCCAAGAAGACTCTTTTTATTCTTCCTGAAAATTATAGCTATTTATGAGATTTAAAATTATGTTTTCCAAAATATTATTTGCCATGTAATGTGGCTTCTGAACGACTTGTGCTGCTGATGCTCTCCAATGGAGTGGATGATCACAGATTCTGTAGGGAGACATTAAACCACATCCTGAGGCACACTGATAATTAATCCATGGAAAAACAGACTGTGTTCCTTACTGAATGTTCTCTATGACTTTTTTTTTTCTTCTCCTAACAGTTGCACTTTTCACGTAGTTGTAGGATAATTGTTTTGTTTTTTTTTCTTTCTGTGAATTTAGCCCTCCTCAGACTGATGCCTCACCAGTGGCTTCACCAGACCCACAACGCCAGGAGTGGTTTGCCCGATACTTCACGTTCTGAGAGATGATTTGTTTTTGTGGCACAGCGTGGTGTGGACTGTTTATAAGAGCATGACTTTAAGTAAACCCTCATGTGAACAAGCTTTCCTGTAATTTGTCAAACACTGTGAATGAGAAAGTATTTGTCTTTCTGATTTGAAACTGCACTGTATTTCATGTTATATTTGTTGGAATCACCTGACATGGTACTATACAATATGTGTAATTATAACTATTATTTTTATTTAAAATGGAAGAATCTTTAAACTTTGTAATTACTACATAATAAATTTTGGTAGAACAAACATAATGCTTTCCCCCTTTTTCCTATATATGTGTTTTCTTTGATTTCAGGTAAGGCTTTTCCCCCAAATAACATAATTGCATGGTTACTATAAATACAACTGGAATTGTAAAAGGAAATATATATATAACTCTCACTCTCTCCAATTTGGGTGGGATATGTTTAATGCATCCCAATTCTGTTACTTTGTAGCAGTTTGAAAATCTTCTCTGGCTAACATTTAAATAAAACTAGTGTAGCTGCTGGCCTTCAGAGCAGATGGATTCTGATCGAAGACCAAAAAAGCCACAAGCCAGGAGATGTTCACTGGGGAGGGGGGTTGACACCTCACCTATTGCTTATGAGACTTCACCATCTAGTTATAATCAAAGATTTTATCATTGAATTTAATCAGAAACTGTTCCCACAGGTTCTATATTTCTTTTATGAATATTAACAAAAACAAATGCTTGAAATATTTAGAAAACTATTCTAGGTATCTCTGTGTAAATCAAGAATCTGCATTTTGAGCATATAGTCTCACTTTGGATAAAATTCATGTCTGAAATGAAAAAAAAGAAGCCACAGACAAACGAAAACCCAACTACACAACTTTTTCTCATTAATACATGCTACAGATACAGATCTTTCATTAAAACTTAGTTACCTTCCCTTGTCTATATTAAATTTTTTTCTTCTTTATAAACTAATATAGTAAACTGTTTTTCAGATAGTGAGCATGATTCCCCAATCTATACCTTTTATGATGTCAGTGTTGCTCAAGAAGTTTGTTGCAGCATAGAGAAAACCAGAGCTTATTGTCTTTTTTATATTTTTTCATTCAAAGATTACCACAAATTAACTCACACTGGTAGTCTCAGGGAGAATATTGTCTTTGTTTTATGAATGTATTTTTAAGCTGAATCTATTATCTTTTAAAAGCAGGAAAAAATATGTTTGAGTTATTTGAATAAGGTTCTAGTTAGCATATACAAAGGTCTTGAACTTTAATATTTCATCTAAAGCCCTAACTGCATCCTTTTTTTGCTATATGCACAAAGGTAAATACCCAGATGAAGATACTTGCTAATTACAATGAGTTTTATATGTACTATATGTATAAATGAAAAATTTGTATGTTTTCATATAAACGATATAAAAATCTTCTAAATGCACATTTAAAAACTTATATCATATAATTCACCTTGAAAACACCACTGAAAGCTGTATTCTGGTGATGCTGCCATGGATTAAAAATGCATACATCAGATTTTCTGTAGCTGGTGGACTCAACTGTAGGTATATGCAACTTTTTAATTTTAGAAGAAAGCCATATTGGGCAAAATGTCAGATTTCTTGGCTGTTACCCAAAATAAAATTCACAAGATCATTTTGTTACAATGTTCTGAAGTGAGTGTTGTGTATTTTTTCTTGCATGCTTTGCAAGGGATCAGCTGCCTTCTCCCATCCTCAACTTCATTTGTGCATTTTCACATATGGAATGAATAACTGAACAGGAATACGAACATAATGATCCCTACATTTACCTTTTCAGTGAATGGTGTGCCCACTGGTTTTTTACTAGTAGGCATCTGAATGTTAAGAAGCTCTCAGTTACCATGTCTGCCACAGTCAGCAGTTGTACTACTGCCTTATCAGTCTCCTCAAACCAAAAAACAGCCAAAAAAAAAAAGTCCTGAAACCAACCAAAAATAAAATGCCCAAAAACAACCAGGGGAAACTGGGAAAAATTCTATTTTCTACCAAATGGTGTTGAGAACTCTGTAAAATGTATTCGTAAAAGAAGTCAGTATCCAGCTTTTGGGACTAGGGAACTTGCATGATGACTATGCCACTGTGTTCCTGATGTTTGCGGTATCTGGTATTATGGAAAAAGCTAAAAGTGCACGGATTCATGAGTTTATAGGCAGCCTCAGCCTCGGCTGCCAAGAGACACACTTTGGAGAATAGTCTGGAGCCCAAGTTTCACAGCCACAGGAATATCCAATCATACTTAAGCTGCTTGGTCTAAATCTCTCCCTAACCTGTGGGGCTCGTGAGCCCTTCTCAGCTTTTGTGCAGCCTTGCTGGCAGTGTCCAAACTGCACACTGTACCACCACCCTGACCACAGTATTAATGGGCAGTTCTTGTACTCTCCTGGAACAAACCCACATTGAGGGCACACACTGTCTTCTGTAAAACTGAAAAACACAGCAGTTTTAAGCTTTTGTCTTCATTGCCACACAAGACTATCAGGAGGGACCTGAAAGCAAATATAGTAATAGTGGTTTATGTAAGCAGGCTGTTATTCCAAGTGGAAAGCACAGCTGAACCAGGCAAGTGTTCCAAGCCCAGGACAAGAGAGCTGTTCAGGCTGGTAACTGCCAGCTCTCTCTCCATCCACTAGCTTGAAACAATTGCTTTTTCCTGTCCCATTTTGCACCATGATTTCAAAAGAGGCTATCTCATGGATTTTTGAAACAGCCTAATACATTTTTGATAACTTATTGTTGAGTAAGCATTTCTTCATTAGTCAGCTAAGTACTTAACAGTTGCTAGTTACTATTAGATAATAATTTGATAAATAACTTGAGTTTTTTCTTGTAGGAGCCACTACCTGATCATAGCCTTTACATACCAACATCTGCTGCTTGCTCTGTAGTTGAAAAATCAGCTGCCCCAGTTGCAGGCAGCTGCACTGTTTTTCATACTGCTGCACTGGTTGTTTAAGCTACCAATGCAGTCTGAGGAAGCAGACATGGACACCTCCAGGAATTCACAGAGATGACAGCTCTGCCGCACCAGAAGGCAGGTAACTGTGCTAACAAATGTATAGCAATAACTGTGTCTCATTGTTAGGAAATAGCAGCCTGGTTTTGTAACCAGCACTTTAAACTGAATAAAGTTGACACTGAAAGCATATGCCAGACAAAGGGCTTGTTTTGAATTTTCGTAGTGATCAATTTATATTTTAAGTGCAGATATCAGCAGTGCCTTTGCAGCTGTATCTATGAAATTGGTTAGAACAGGACCATTTTATAAAACAAAATGTATTTTTCTTCTAGAGACGTATCTAGACATTAAAAAACTTCCTCTCTATAACCCCCATGAGGCACCCTTTCGCTGGAAAAACTATTTCCCTCAGGTGAGGATTTAAGCAACATTTACAAGTACCCTGAAGTTTGTGTTTGCAAACAATGCAGGAGAGGTAACTGAAGTTCCATCCACTGATTCACCAGACAGGAGTCCAATGCAGGAATCTCTTCTGATAGCATGTGGAGTAGCAATTCAGAGAAATCTGATTTGTGATTTAAAGCCCCTGTGAAGTTCCAGACAAACTTTTTTCCCAAACATTCCAAGACCATTCCCTTCTTTGCTGGCCAAGCATTCTTCAGATGAACTCACGGATAGTAAGATAATATAGTCAAGAGGTAAAGCAATCACTGCAGCTTTCTTATTCATTAAAATCACATTTAAATAGGACTGCAAGGGAAAAAAACCCAGCATGCTAGACATTAAAATTAATTATCCTAGTTTTATTAAGGCACTAAAGTAGTTACTTTACATATTAAAGCATACATCATAACTTGATAATAAGGCATCTAAAGGATATTATTTTTGTTTGAAAAGTATTGATTTACCCCTCCACCAACTGTAAAATTTTGTATTAAAATACAAACTGTGTGCATTTCTTGTGATATGTTTTTATTATAGAACTATTGGTGTTATGGCAGTACACTTTTTGGTTAAGATCTTACATGGGCAGTGATTTTTGTTTTGACTGCCTATCAAGAATTCATCATTAATACAGGCTAACAATGGGAGGTCCTGCGAGTGAGAAGCTCAATGGAGAAAAGTTTTAAGATCCTTCAACACTTAGAAGTTATGGGGACATTAAGCTGTGCTCTGTGATATTGCAAGACTTGAATGGATGTATGAAAAAGATTCAAATACCTTTCCAGAGGTACCAAGAAAATACACAAGTAAAACAGAAGACAATCATTAAGACCCTAGAAGGGCAATATGTTTCTACCTAACCTCTGTCACTCTCTCCCTGTCCTCCCCTCCCCCCCCTTCTCTGTTTCTTTCCTTTTTTTCTCTCTGCCTCTTTTGCTATTAAATAAATAATTTTTTTTTCCACACCAACTTTTAATCTCGTTTGGTTCTAATCATTTTTTGGGTATATTTTGAAACTTCAAAGTTCTTTCCGTTTGATATATACTTCGTTTTATTTGCTCGTCTGGGTTTAAACCGGATCGTAACAGCCTAGAACACGATTTTGATACAGCATTAGCTAAAACAAAAAACATTTCAAATAATTGTAGAGCATGTCATTGGGTTGTTATGCGCAGGGAAAAAATACAGATAAGAAACTATTCAAAATACCATACTGTAAATTCTAAGCAAAAGCTTTAGAGCCTGCAGCAAACCCTGGTTTTTGGTTATATTAAGAAAAAAATCCCCCAACTCCTCAGACTCTGTTACGCCCTCATGAAGAAGGGGGAAGTGGCTTGTTTGTAGTGCAACTCTCTCTAAAGAAGCCCGATTTAGACTTCGAGATGTAACCCACGGGGGTGGAGAGGGAGCTTGTAGGAAGCAGCTTCAGCTGCCTCGGGGCTACCCCTGCCCACATCCCCCTTTCCCCCGCCTCACAATCCTCCAGGCTGGGCAGGAGCAGCGCCTCTCTCCACGGGCTGCGGAGAGCGGCACCGCTGCACGGAGAAGCGCGGGTGGATCTCCTGTTCCCGAGAGGCCGAGCAGCTGCAGTGTCCCCCTGCCCACGGAGCGCCCTCGTGCCGGGCTCGCCGCCGCTCGCCCATTCCCGGGAGGGCCGGTTCTCCCGCGGGAATCACCCCGGCACCCCGCCCGACCCCGGCCGCTCTCCGCCGCCCCGCCCCGCTCAGCGCCCGCCGGGCACGGGCGTGGAGGGGCGGGGACGGAGCCGCTCCTCCCGCCGGGTGAGGGAGCTGCGGCCGCTGCCTCGGCGCGGCGGGAACCGGCGGGAGCGGAGCGGCCCCGCTGCAGGTACCGAGTGCGAGCGGAGCGGCCCAGCTGCAGGTACGGAGTGCGAGGGGAGCGGCCGCGGAGCGCTGCCCGCCTCGCCTGGCGGGTGAGGCGCTGGGAGCGCAGCGCACCCCTCGCTGCCCGGCGCTGAGGCGGGACGGGACGGGACGGGACGGGACGGGACGCGCTTGGGGCAGCGCCCGCCTGGCCGCCTTCCCCACTTG
>VWZP01007102.1:1544501-1573823 GCA_013396995.1 Dicaeum eximium
AAGCGCTGCGGCAGCCGCTTGCCCTCATCGCCGGCACAGCGAGGGAAGCGAGAGCCGCCCGCGCTCGCTTCTCCCACTACCGGGGAGGAGCGCTCCGCCCGCTCCCCGCCCACCCCGGCGGGAGGGCGGCACCGGCTGGCGGGGGCGGGGCGGGCTGGCTTGGCGGGAGCTGTCGCTGAGGGGCGGGGAGCTCGGCCCGGCCCCGGTGCCCGGTGAGGTCCCGGTGCCGGGCAGCGGCGGGGCGGAGGTGCCGTCGTGACGAGATTCCCCTTCCCGAGCTCAGGAGCCGCGCCCCGCCCCGCCTCGCCCGGCTCCGCGATGGGCTTTTCCCAGGGAAAGACAAAGTTTCCCGCCCGGCTTGCGTGCGTACCGGGAAGCGGCGCTGTGTGACCGCCTTGCCCCCGCGCAGGGACACCATGGTGCTGAGCGCGGACCAGGTGAGCCTCATCGGGCAGGTGTTCGAGTCCTACGTGCTGGAGCACCACAGGGACGAAATCCTGGGCATCCTGAGGGAGGCGGACGACCAGGCGCACTACCCCGTCGTCGTCGACGCCTTGACGCTCTTTGAGACCAACATGGAGATCGGGGAGTATTTCAACTCCTTCCCCAGCGAGGTGCTCCCGATTTTCGACAGCGCGCTGCGGCGGGCCGCGCTGGCAGCGCTGCAGGACAGCGCGGAGCCGGCACAGCTCAGCCTCAAGCAGAACCTCCACGCCAGGGTCTCTGGTGAGTGCGGGGCGGGGGCTGCAGCGAGCTGCACTTCCCAGCCAGGACTGCCAGCATTGCTCGACTCTTCAGGGAAACTGCCAAGATTTCATTACTCTGTAACAAACTGTTGGGGTGCCGTGGAATGAGGAAGTTTAATCCTTGCCCTTCCAGTGCTTGAAGTAGTAGGGAATCCTTAGTGTTTATTGAGCAGCAAAGGACACGTGCAAACACGTGGATGTGTGTAAACCAACTCCCAAAAGAAAAGCTGTGGCCATCCCCACTGGCCTGTGTGCAATGATTGGTGTCTCTCGCTGGGTCAGGGCTTACACTAAAGCCTTTCCAGGGCAAAGACTCCTCAAAGCAGCAGGTGGCCTTACATTATTTCTTTTAGACATAAAGTGTAGGGAGAAGAAAAAGAAAGAAGGAAAAGAAAGTCTTGGAAAAAAAGTTTTAGGGGAAGATAAATAGGTCCTAAGTTTTACTGCAGGTTGACTTCCCTACCGTGCCAGTTGGCTCTCAGTCCTTATTGGCCATCTTTCAGAAGAGGCAAAGTCTAAATTTTGAGTTGTCTTGTAACAATTTCATCCAAAACTGTTTAATTTTATGCTTAACTGTTATAAAATCACTTGTCATAAAATTGGAATGAACTGTTGGAAGGCATGATCCTTAATGGAGGATTCAGTAATTGTTTCACTGCCAGATGATACATCATTATTCCTTATAATTGGGAAATTTTTAGTAGGTTTGAGGTTTGGTAAATGTGGCAATCAGGTTCTGGGGTTGAAATGTCTTTTTTGCCAGTTGTGGGAAACTAGGTCAGCAGTGGCATCATCCCTTCTGGTCATTTCTGATTATAACAATTTGGAGCAATAGTCTGCAAATCCAAGAGCTGGCAGCCTGTGTTTCTCTCCCCTGCCCTGTTGTGGAGTGGCTTATGATCATTCAGTCTTTTGGCAGCTTGAATTTGGATAAATCACAGTTGTTAAATAGGCCTGTGTTTCATTCCAGTGACTCTCCATAAAAATGTGGTAATACAAAGCATACATCAGAAATTTATTTAGCTTGTGGTATTCAGGTGCTGAGGAGCCTGTACACAGCTGCTGAGTATGTGAGGTAAAAGGATGGCCTCTGTGCTCTACTGAAATCTGACCTCAGGCACCTTCCTGTACCTATGAAAGCAGGAGAGAGGTAAAACTTTCCTCCTACTGTTCTGAGATGCATTTAAATCATTCAGGGCTTCAGCATGAAGACTCCAAGTATGATTATTTGAAAAGCTGCCAGGAAGTATTAGAAGGAGTACAGCAAGGAGAGATGATCTCTGCATGAGTAGTGATGTCTTTAAGACATTCCTTTTCCTCTTATCAGCCTCTTGCTGGAGGTGATCATTCCTCCCACAGTGATCTTTTGTCTAAATTTTCCCTTATCAACCTCTGGCAAAATTAACCCCCTTGATCAAATAGTTTTAATAACTGATGAAAGCAGCTGACTGATCATTGATAGAAGAATTCAGTCAGCAGACTCACAGATAATTCCATCCATAAGCTGCAGAGAAATTGGTGAAGAACAGGGGGAGTTATCCTTGAGAGGTCCAGCTGGATCAAAATAACATCTGTCCACATAATTTGGTTAATGTTCTGTCCCACCGAAAGGCTCGCTGCAGAAGAAACAAAAGAAATAACCTAAATTTTCTATAGCCTTTTTTCCACCCAAATTTTCCCATGATACCGTTACCTTTTAAGTGGGTGGTGAGTTCTGATTACCTTCAGGATTCTCATCTTGGATTTCCACCTCCCATTCCCATGTCAGATAAGGAGGGAATGGGAAGGTGGTGCAGTATTCTTGGTGGGAGCAGCAGGCAGCTACCATGAGTGTGGGTGATGCTATCTGTGTGTCAGGTGTGGAATTAAGTGAGGAAAAGTGATTTTGCATACACCAGATGTAAGAAACAATCTCAACACCTCCTACCAATATGGACAGGACATCTAGGGATTCAGAAAAGGATTGAAGGAGTGTGGATATGCAGTAATTAGTAATGGATGATTACCCTGAGTTCTCTGAAGAAAGTAAAAGTTCTTTATCTGAATTTCAGCATTGTAGGAATTTGATTGTATAGCTTTTACTTTTTGCTACAAATCCATGAAATGATTTTTCCTTACTTATCCAAACACCACTGTGTTTGTTACTGAAGGCTAAACTGCTTCTGATATTTTAATGGCTTTTTTGTGACTAATACAGTGAAGTTGATTCAAAAAGGCACATACTCAATTAAAGAGTTTGTCAAGCAGTCTAGTGTGATCAGAATGAAGGCTCTTCTTGTCACATTTAGACTCTTGTCTCTTCAAAATTCACAGAGATGATCATCATGTATCCTGACAACAGTGCCGTAGCTCTCTCTAGTGTAAGATGTGATGCATTTTGCACAAACTTTTTCAGGGGCAGCAATACTGAACTAAGAAAAAAAAAGCCAAAACAGGTGGAGAAATAACGGATTTTTTTTTTCCCCTGAACTGACTAGAAATGCAAATCTGTGGTAGAATGAAAATTTCAACAGGCTTGCTTCAGCAGCTTGGCTCTAGCTTTATTAGAGTCAAACAGAAAAAATTGCTTGCAGTTTTACAAAATACTTCCTTTTCCTGATTATTTAATTCTACTTTTTCTACTTTATTCTCTTACCTTTTAAAAGTAGTTCAATAGTTAAAAATATTTTTTTTAACAAAAGCAGAAGGTCAAGTGTTGCTTAAAAGCATCAAACTGGAATGTCTGAAATAAGGAATTTGGGTTTAAAACACTGAAATAAATATGATTTTTTTTTTCAGCCAAAGCCACTGAGAAGATTTGACCTAAATGCACAAGTAGTTTCGATCCCCTTTGAAACATCATTTCCTAGCAGATTTGTAGTTTTACATCTCTGTTACCTAGCTCTATTTTGGAAGTAAAGCTAAGAAATTCATTTAAGTTTATAATTATTTGTATCTTGTAGTTCATTACTAATTTCTGAATAGGCAATATTTTGGTCAGGTGAGTATTTAAAGACCATTTACTTTTATAAAGACTTTGTAGGTTGTTGAGGTTAATCTTCCTGAGGGTTTCAGCCACTCTGGTGCCAAGGGCTGGGTGAACACTGGAGCGCGATCAGCACACGACTGAACTGGCTGCTGGGGTGGAATTAAAGGAGAGCAAGTGGAAAGTGTCCTGTCACTGTGCATTTGAATGTGCAAGTGAATTTGCTTTAGCTGTGTTCATAACCCCTTTGCATTCTTTTTATGCTGTCTTCCTTGTGCTCGAGGTGTACTGGTGTGCAAGGTGGATTTAAGGTTAAATGCTCTCCAACTATGAGTTTGCTTAGAGTTGAGAATTCACACAAGATTAGGAGCTACACCTGTTTAACTGCGGGAATAACACTGAACCACAATTAAGTAGCATAACTAAAAGTTTGTCATTCAGATAAACCCGTTGTAGAATAAATGGCATCTGCAAAGAGAACATCTGAATTAATACAGATATGAGAGCATCAGGATCTGTTTCCATGAATGGAAACTGCTAATGATTATTCACCCCATGGCAAGAGTGGGAGAGTAAAATGGCAACATTTTCAGCTAGTGCTCAGTGTCTGATGATTTTCACCATCTGAGGACAGTGAATCAGATTTATGGTACGACAGATGAAGAGTTGAGTCATGTTTATGAAACACTAATAACAAAGGCTACTGTTCATACTTCTGGCATGTTTTCTGTTTAACTTCATTTTAAGTCCTTGTTTGATAAGCATAGCCTTATGCTGCACATATTTCTGTCTAACAGGTTTGCCTGTTTGCCCAGAGCTGACTCGAGAGCACATTCCTAAATCCAAGGATGTGGGACACTTCTTGTCTGTTACTGGGACTGTCATACGCACCAGTTCGGTGAAGGTTTTGGAGTTTGAACGGAGTTACATCTGCAGCAAGTGCAAGCACGTGTTTGTTGTCAAGGCTGACTTTGAGCAGTACTATGCATTCTGTCGGCCAGCAGCCTGTCTCAATGAAGAAGGCTGCAACTCAACCAAGTTCATGTGCCTCTCTGGAACAACCTCTTCTCCTACCTGCTGCAGGGACTATCAAGAAATCAAAATTCAGGAACAGGTAAGGAAAAATAACATACAGAGAAGGGGCAGAAGGGGAAAGTATTAAAGTATACATGTCTACTGTTCCTTAAAACAAATTGTCTCAGAAGACTGAAAGAAGCCAGGTAACCCACTGGTCAGAGATTTCCTGTCAAAGAGTTAAAAATTAAGCCAACATGTAGACCATACTTCTGTTACTGGGTAATTCCATTTGATATTGTACAAAACACCAGCAGTCAGTGAATAGATGAAATTTCCATAGATGAAATTCCATTCCACATTGAATCCCTGTAACACCAAGTGTTCATTGTTTCTCTAAGCACTTCCTGTGCATGATGCTGATGTTCAACACTGGTTCTGAGGACTAAAGCTAGCCCAATGTTGGCCAGGGCCAGCTGTAGCTGTAGTGTGATCAATCTGTGGTGTCTGCAAGTTTTCTTCCCTTCAGCCGATATTAAACTCAACAATTATTGCATATGTGATCCTTACAGAACCTGCATACAGAATTTGTTTTCTGATGGTAGCCCTGAGTGGAAGTACAGACAAGTGGGAGGAGAAATCTATGAAGTTAGAAATTAAAGTCTTAAAAGTTCAGAATACAAAAAAAAGAAAGGGAATAAACTTTCTAGGAAATAAGCCCTATATTGCATGAATATATAATGATTGTTTCTGACATATGGGAAATCTTTATAACTTATATTTTGTTATACTGTGTGACACACAGATCTCGCTGATAGGAAGGATTTTCAGCAGCACGGGCTTGTTAAGAACAGTAAAGTTAAACTAGGAGTGAATTTCCCTTGTGTTTCCTACTGAGCTCTGCAAATAACTGTGCATGTGCCGTCAGTACTGACAGTGATGTGAACTGCCTGGGGCCATTTAGATAATACACAAGGGTGAATTAACCTTCCTAGGCACCAGAGAGTGAATACATTTAGAATTCTAGCATGTATGACCCGGGCTGCAGAATGAAAATGTACTTTTGACTGTTGTTCTTGTGCAGGGGATACTCTCAAAACTATTGCAAGCTCTAAGTATAAATGAAAAGATTGCTGGTTGGAAATGGACTGTGACAAGATTGCACAGACTTTGCCCTGGAGAAAAGAAAAAGAATTACAGCAGTTACTGGCACATTTGTCAATATATATTTGGGTTTTCCTGGTTTTGATTTAATTCTTGACACCTAGGTGTAAACTTAATCTCAAACTGTCAAGTTGTGGTTAAATACCAGAAAAATACATAGAATATTCTCTCAGTATCTACTTCAGCAAAGCGTTATCTAACCTGTGCACATACTTCAGTACCCAAAGTCAACTTCACATATTGAAGAAGTATCTAGTAATAACTCAAATTATAATTTAAAAAAAACCAGGTCTTTGAAATTACCTCTTTTAGTGAGCTTTCTTCAGCAAGATACTGGAATCACACAAGATCTCCCAGCACCAAGCACTTTCTGCTAATTTAATACGCAATCCCATTTCCATTAATATTGGCATTAAACTTTCATTGGTAAATTCAGTACAGCATCCCTCCTCTAAGTTTTGTGATAAAAAGCAAGAGCTGACCTCAGTTCCAGGAAAGGCCTGTAGGCCAGAGCAGGTGTAAATTAAAGGCTTTTGAAAGGTGCAGTTCTTAAGAAGTGCTTTTCCTTCCCATCCCCTAGGTTCAGAGGCTGTCTGTTGGAAGCATCCCTCGTTGCATGGTGGTTGTTCTGGAAGATGACTTGGTGGACAGTTGCAAGTCTGGTGAGAATATGGCATAAACTACCTGTGTTTGTACCCACAAGCATCTTTAGTTTTCCATTTGAGATGAATCTCTGTCAGGTGGCTGTCAGTGCTGGGGGCTCCTCGAGTGAGCTGTGTTTATCTGCAACGTTGCTGTTTCAGGCAGAACATTAGCATGGCAGCTGATGATCATTCTAGAAAATGTCAGGCACCCCCAGGTTACATCTTGACTGTTTGACAGATCAGTTTCAATAAGTAATGTGTTGTGACATACAGAAAATACATTAAACCTTGTTAGTGTAGAACACCAAACCTCCCCAGGAGGTGGGGTCACACAGCGTGAGGTGCCGCTCCGTAGGTTCGGAGAGCCAGGAAACCTGACCTCCTATCTAAGGAGTACTGCAGGTAGAAAAAGCTACTTGGCATTCAGAGAAAAAGCTAATTGGCAGGAGGATGAATGAAGAGTGGACTGAAAATTCTCAGATAGGCACGTTTCCACAAGAAATTAATTTGTGGTTGTACTTTCTCAGAAGAATGCACTACTCAGAATGTTTACAAGTGATTCTGGGGTTCATCACAAAAGTTACCAGAAGCCAAATAAGTTTTGACTAATTTTTTTTTTTTTGTATAATCAATATAATTGAAAGAGCTTCTACAGTTTACCAGGAATTCCTCTCTTCTAGAAGAGAAACAAGTAAAGGCGTATCTTGAAGAATTCACCTCCCTTAAGCAGAAGTGGAAAGACATAACAACTTCCTACACAGACAAGCAATTTACCTTATCTTTGTTTTACATTTACAGTAACTACAGGAGGTTTTGCTTTTTGTTGTTAGATTTTTTAACCTTGTTAACTCTAACACAGGATCTAGATCACATTGTTGTGCATTACAGCTATCTGAAGTGTCTGCATGTCTCAAGTCAGATGTTATTTTACTAATTTTTGTTGTTACCTCTAGGAGATGACATCACAGTCTATGGAGTGGTAATGCAGAGGTGGAAACCTTTCCATGAGGGTGCACGCTGTGACTTGGAGCTTGTTTTAAAAGCCAACTATGTTAAAGTGAACAATGAGCAGCTAGCAGGGGTTGTAATCGATGAAGAAGTCCGCAAGGAATTTGAAGACTTCTGGGAAAGGCATAGGAACGATCCCTTAGCAGGTTAGTAGTTGAAAGCTTTTAAGTAGGTATTTGATTGGATAGAGATGAAATCAGGAGTGAAAATACAGTGACTGAACACATTTTCCCCTCATCCTATCTCACCACCCATTCATTCTTTTTTGTTTTACCACTACAAGAATACAAAATTCTTACTTTAATATTACTGGGGTGGGGGCAGAAGGAAGTACCAAACCTACTGCATTGATCTTAATTCTCTGAGCTTTCTATTTGTCTTTTTTGGAACATTTATTAAACAGGAATGAAAAGGAATGTAAGCATAATAGGAAAAAAAAAAGAAAAATGTTTTATAATCAAGAAAGAAGCATACTTCTCAGAAGAAATAGTGTGGACCAGATCTGCCTTTAGTCAGCACAGCTGTTGCCTCTGGGGCGAGAGAGCTGACACACTGTCTCTGCATCCCAAATTTCGCTCTGAATCTTTACCATAGGGATGAGCACATCCCATCTTTAACATAACTCTTGGATGCTTAGGTCCTTGAGTTAGGAGAGCTTCCCAATTCACGATGGCTTCCAGAACAGTCAGTGTTCAATATGCTGGGTCCTAAACTTACCATGGTCCACAGTCAACCAACCTGGAATTACCAGTAATTATGTCTGTAACTCTGTCCCTCTCCATAATCTTAGTGCCTTCTCCTCAACTCTGCAGAAGCTCAATGAACTCTTTAGGGTCTCCATCTCTGAACATCACTAGGCTGACAGTCGATCTTGTAAAACCCTGGAAAAGGCTTAATCTTTCTTCTTTAAAGACAAATGGGAGGAAAAGCAGGTGGGAACCTCCCTCAAATGAGCCTGCTCAAAATAAGAAAGTGTAGACCCTGTCAATATTAAAGATTCTTCAGAACTGCATTTCATGGAAAGCAATTTTACTGCTAGCTTCCTGCTGTTTGGAATGACAACATTTCTTCCTTCTGCTGTTTGGAACAAGAATATTTCTTATCGCTCTCATTAGAACTGTTCAGAAAGTAACTCAGGTTCTTCTTTGAAGGTCCTTTTTAATCTTTCATTCCCAGGACAATTTTTGGAAGCCTGCAGGGAGCAATGTGATTTTATCTAATATTACCCATTCTGAATAAATAAATTTGAAGTGGCTACAAGAAAGTTGAGGTGGAAATTAGAAGGACCCTGACTGCCCAAGGTGTCTGTTTCAGTCTGTTTGTCTGAATTTGAGTTTAAATTCAGGACAGAGATCAAATCTGACTAAGGAGTCTGAGGCCACAGAATGTGTGTGTACCTGTAGTGTTTTTCAAGAGATAATGATAGCTACTACTGCATTTTATGTCAGTCACTTAATGATGCTAACTCCTAACTGTGGAGTTAAATCTTGAGCAGTGCATGGCTGAACAACCTTCTTAAAACTTCACTTTTGGATGGACAAAGATGTGTTAATTCCTTCAGAAGACTTCCAAATAAAACACATATACCTTAAGTCATCCATTAGGTCCCTGTATTTTGCCAGTACCATGTACTTGCATCTAAATTTAAAACATGGAGTTAAGCTCTCAAAATGGGCCACTCTCTTTTATTCCCTAGCAATGGAAGTAACACATGGCATATAACCTGAGACCCCTTATGTGCTGGTAGTGTCAGAATCTCAAAGGACAGAATTAATCCTGTTACATATCTTCCACACCATCAGCACTTTCAGAGCAGATTGAAATATTCTGCTGCTGGAAAGAGACTATAGAAGGGAGGATGAGAGGGACCTGTGACACAGAAGGATCAAAGGAGAAGGAAGGTAATGAGAAAATGAACACACTATGTGTGCACAGGTTTCAGGCAAAATAAGTGTTAGGAATTTTCTTAGTTTTCTTTAATGTACAACACACCAGTTTCCAACGCGGCATTTTGAAATCTGCAAACTTCTAGGTTTCATAGCTTTTACACTTGTAAATGTGGAACAAAAGATGTATGATTGTAGGATGGCATTTCATTCCTTAAATTGCAGTAGGATTGGCTTTGCTGCTTATGATTGTGACTTACTTAACTTCTTTATAATGAAGGAAGTTTGAATTAAACAAATGCTCTAGGTCCCATTTAAAGAAAAATAAAATTTAAAATCTCCTTCCTACCTACTCTTCTTGCCCAAATTATTTGTCAGTGTACATGGGAGTCCATGGGAAACCAAGTTTTAACTCTGCTGAGTGGCATTTTTGCTCCTGTTTTAGGGAGGAATGAAATTTTGGCTAGCTTATGTCCTCAAGTTTTTGGATTGTACCTGGTGAAGCTGGCTGTAGCCATGGTGCTTGCTGGTGGTGTACAGAGGACTGATGCTGCTGGAACTCGAACCAGAGGTTTGTATTGTTTCTGACAGTATCACATCCTTTTTAACATTCATTCCCATCCCTGTCCTCACTCACATCCCCTCTCACCCTAACAAAATCAAACCAGTAAGAACTTGGAAGCATAATCATCCCATTTTCTTGAGTGAGAACAAGTTTTAATCAATTTTGACTATTCTTCCAAAATCTCAGATAAGTTAGTGGGTGTCTAGATTTCCTCTTTTTATTTTAATTTTTCCTAAATAGAACCCAATAGAAGCAGACTTTCAGGTTTCCATTAGGTAGAATATTAAAGGCAGCTGTTTTATCTAAAACATCTCACTTTTTATTGTATAAGTGACATTTTGAATTTATTTCTAGTAGAATATTCCCAGCAGTGTTTGGCATCAGAGGATAGAATCTTAATGTCTCCTTAATGCAGATCACTATAGTACATTAAAAGGAAAAATTAAAGGATTAATTTTACTTTCTAATGCCAGACTTTTCCATCTGTGATTGTCACCACATCTCACTTAGTCTTATAACTCCAAGTTACCTGCCTGCTGATTCTCCTTCTGTTGTTATTAGATGGCAAATATGCCATGTGCTAGGTGGTACACAGGTCATAATCTATGTAGGTCATAATAATTTTTAAAAGTATGTCTCTGTATACAAATACAGGATTTTCTTAAAGCTCCAACAGCTAAATAAAATTATAGACTCTATATTTGAATTGAAGCTGGGTTTGTAGAAAACAGTGAAAAAATTTTAGAGTGCTTTACTGAGATTGTAGCAGCCAAATTATTTACTTCTGTAATTTCATTGTTACGAAAATACAAAGCTGTGTAACTGTTGGCAAAGAATTAAGCAGAACAACCTGCTGATTTTATAGTCCATTTTGCAATTTATTTTAAATAACTGAATAGTGGAATGGTAACTAAAACCTTGTATCCTTCTGTTTCATATTCAAGAATGAGCTGAGTCTGAGAAACAAGCATTCTAAAATGTAAGAACTCATATTACAGGAAGTGTGTCAAATACCTGCTATTACTTCACAAATACTTCATTGTAAATATTTGTGTCTAGATGACTTTATTAAACAATGTATTTATCACACCAAATAAATAGTGCAGAATTACATATTTTAACATATATATAGTGCTAAATTTTAGGTGAATATGACAAGTATTATTTAATCTGAGTATTTTGTGTCAATGTTTGTCTGTATATGAACTGTCTTCTGCTCTGTCACTGTTTACCCCCAAGGTGAATCACATCTTCTGTTGGTGGGAGACCCAGGCACAGGGAAATCTCAGTTCCTCAAGTACGCAGTTAAGATAATGCCACGCTCTGTGCTTACAGCAGGAATTGGATCTACAAGTGCAGGTATGTGCTGCTTCTGCTCCAACAGGTTATCTCTTCACTCAAGTGTGTTTATACAGAAGCCTTCTGTGTATGTGAACATGTGTGCTCAGGTTGTTGTGAGCACAGCTGAAGCAGAGAACTGCTGTGGAGGCATGTGAGGCCTGATCTGACTTTCTGCAGTCCTGCGCCTTTGTCTGTATCCATGAAGGACTGGATGAGCTTCTAGCAGGGAACCTTACAAGCCTCATCCAGAGGCAGCTCTCAATGCTTTGCTAGAGGAGAGTGATCTGGATCTGTATTTTTAGCATTTCCCAGCTATGACAAATATGCCGTCTTGCCAGAGCTCATGCTGTGTGATGAGTTAGCATCATTTGATTTCTCCTGAACAGATAGTCTCCTCTCTTCTGTTCTTTTATGTGTTCTGTCTAGGTGACAGTTTGATTTCTGTTTGCTTTCTGGAAATTCACCCCTGTGTCGAGGAATTATTTCATACTCATGAAGATGGTTTTAAGATTGTTTCAGAGAGCAAATGGGTTTTTTTCCTTCTTTCTTCCTTTTGTTAAATTCTCTTTTTTTCTCTTTTTTCACTTTCTTCCTTTTGTTAAATTTAGATATGTCCCAGCTGGCTCTCAGTGCCAGGCATCTTTGCAAATTCTTCTGGGACAATGTACAGGGTCAGATTACCTCTGCCAATGACTTTACTTGAACAAATGAATATACTACTTGTATGTTCAAAATAACGAAATAATTAGGGTCAAATCCCAGTGTCTCAGCTAGCATGTGTAACTTGAATATTTCTCAGAGATTGCTGCTTATCATTTTATGTCTGGGAAACAGCAGTATTTGTACATTGGAGAACCAGAGGATAAATCTTCCCCGGTTCCACAGCTATGTATATACTGAGTCTTCCATAGCTGTGGAAGTGGAACATGATGCTGAACATATACACTCCTGTGTGCAGGGAACTTGTTATGGAACACATATGCCTCTGACTTTCCAGTCAAACTGTTAACAAATAGGTCTGGAGAGAAGCCAGAGAGAAAATTTTGGCTTAGCATAATCTTTTCTCTACTTTTTGTTCTGTGTTAAGAATTGAGAACAGTCTGAATAATTTCAGATTTGCTCAGGGACCTGCAGTGACCTGGAGTGAAATTTTGCCATGTATTTCAATGTGACTTTGCCCATTTTTGTAAGTAGTGATTTCCTGTGTCAGTTGCTCTCAGTCTCTGATGTTGCTGTTGCCTTCTTCACCACGTCTCCCTCCCATGCTTCACCTTTCATATGATCTGATTTCCAGCTCAGCCACGATGGCTAGGTTCAAAGACATTTCCCTGAAAACAAATATTGCAGTTTATACACTTACTGTGGTATATGTGCACTAATGCTGTGTGAAGATAAAGTTTCATCTCGTGAAAGGATTGTCTTGGGCCTTTAGATGATCCATATTTCACTTAAATATTCCTTATTTTTAAGAAACTTCTCTCTCAGTCCCTTTTTTCAAAATCTGACAGCAGCCCCAAATTTATACTTTAGAATTCTTCAGGACCATTATCACAAGTGAAACTTGAGTGCCTAGCAAGGAATCTTATTAACCTAGTTAAATTTCAGGTAACCTTCCCATGGCTAGAACTGCTGGACTGAGGTATTAATTTCTAGACCAGGAGTTTGGATGTTGTTCAAATTACTATTTTCTTTGCCTTTCCTGTGCAAGGAGGAATCTGCTTGTAACTAGCTGTACCTAACACTGACTTTTGTCAACTTGCTCTCTGTGCAGAAGCTTCAAATTAGTTTGGAGAACTATTAAACTGCTTTACTTTCCTTGTTATAATTGAACACTTGGAATTACCATTTTCAGCTTTCCCATGAGAAGACTAGTTTCAGCTAGTTCCTTACTGTATATAAAAAGCAGTCTGAATTGCATTTAATTGCTGGCTCTGGGATAACAGTCCATGTAGGCCAAAAGAAACACCTGAGATTTGGTAAACCCTGAGTAACTCCTAAAAGCTGGGTCCCTCTTTTAGAGAAAACTGCCACATCTAACCAGCCCTTAGTAAGATTCTGTGTACACTGACATATCTTGTGCCCTTTACCCATCTAGTACTGTTTTAGGACACAACTAATTTAACAAGCATTGAATTAGAATTCTGTATCCCAAACTGTGTCCTATCAGTTTTACTTGGTTTTCTGTACAAGTATTTATTTGTAGCAGGACAGCGTATTAGGTCTTTAACATTCTCCTTGTGCCAAAATTCTCTTGCTTTCCTGGTATACCTTAGGTACCACTTGTGCCCCTGCAGTATCACGTGCCTGCTGCAGTCCATTAACCCATACAGACGTGACTGGAATTGGCTTGCAGAATTTCAGAAAAGAGTGACCCAACTCCTGCAGCTTAATTTGTTGTTGGGCCTCTGCTCTTTGAATTAGGTTCCTGCCTTCCCCTGCACTTTCTAAACAGTCTGTGCTGTGTTACCTGATTCAGCAAGTACAACCCAGGAGAAAACCCTGCTTTCTTGCTGAAGGTTTGGAAGACCTTTATCTTTTTATCTCACCCACAGGCCCAAGTTGCCCACTTGCTGCAAACAGCCCTTACAAATGACATAATTTGTTCTCTGTTTTGAAAAAAACAGAACTTTACCTCCACTCAGTGAATAAGTTTCTGAGCTTACTTTTGTTATTAAGTTTCCTTTCTTGCAAACACTTAGCAGAAATTTCCTGTTGCAAATTCTCTACAAGTTTAGAACTTATATGAGGAACTGTGGTTTGTTCCTCCCACATCTCTTTAATGACATGTGGCAGGCAGACCAGCCCACATGCAACAATTCAATGGTAAAACTGTATTTGACCAGTGTAGGACTTCGTGATCTGTATGTGAAAGATGGGGGAACCATCTGTCCCACTGTTTCGTTCTGTCTACACTGTGTTTTTCTACAGGCCTGGTTCATTCTCCCTGATTTGTCTCTCATCTGAGAATCACAGGGAGTCATTCAGCTACCTTTTGTTTTTAGAAATTGATACACAGTTTTCCATAAAGATAGAGACTTAGGGAGGCTTAACAAGATCTCTCTGGGAGTTCTCACCTTACTCCTGAGTTAAATAAACTGCTTTGCAGTCCCTGGAGGCACAATGCTGCATATGTATATCATGTATCTGATCATGTATATTTGGATGAGATAATCTAGTAAGAAAATATTTCATTTACCTCTGGAGCTTGAGATTTGCAATGATCGAATGGTGTGCAACAGGAACCAATGCATGCCAGCTGCTGGCAGGTCTGGAGCTCATGGACATCCAGGCTGGAGTCATTCTGCTGCTTGCTAGTGCATATTTCACTGTTCATATTTCTGAAAATTTTGTTTGGTGTTGTGTCCCTCCACAGACAGATTGCTTAAAGAATTTTGTGAACTGTATTTAGAACAGCTTGCCTAATAATCTGGGAGACTATCAGCTGTTTCTCCAGGTCTCCAGTTCTGTATAACATACCTTTCTGAGCTGTGTGATATGCCACCCTTCTGGCCTCTCTAGAGCCTCTGCAGAGCCTTGCAAGTACTTCCCTTTTGCTGCTATTTTGCCATGTCTGACACTGTCCATATCATGCCAACAGCAGTTTGCTATTGATTTCCTTTCTTTTCATTGAAGAGAACTGACTCAAGGGGAAACCACCTCTTTTCTTCTTTCATAGTAAGCTTTCCCCTGCTAGGCAGGCTTCAGGTGCTAACAGCTGTCTCTCTTCTGATCCATTAGAAACCAATCCAAAGTCACTGACATGAGCCATCCAGCTGTGGTTATAAATAGAGTACATGGTGTCAGTATCCTGAGGTATGCAAGACTCTGAAACTGGAGATATTTTTCCCTCTGTGTAGATGTCCAAAGTGTCCCTTTGCCTTCCCCAGTTGATAGAAGTCAAAGTAGGGCCAGGAAACCATCTTCCACCATGGCTGGATAATGATAAAGTTACCATTTAACTGTCCCTGATAAAGTTATTAATACAGATGCAGCCTTTAGGTCATTTTTCTCAGATCATCACTTCTACTATGGGATTGTTTTCCTGAATACTTGTAACTGTACATGAACTTGAAGTACTTTCTATCAGTATGTAACCTGAAAACATTTTCTTGAGAGCATGACTTCACTGGCTGTTCCTTCAATGTCTGGGCCTCAAGTTGGAAAGGCCTTAGCTCTGTAGGAAGTCTACAAAACTTGTTGAAGGAATGAAATTTGAAGCTGTGATCAAATATTGTCAGACATGCCCCATTTGTAACAATGTCCCATCTCTTCTTTAGTACTCTTAAATTCTTCTCAGTAATGCTGTTTCAAAATGGCTTTGTCCTGAGAGAGCTTACCTTGACCACCTGCCTAACAGAGAGTATCTAGCCCAAGAAATACCTGTCTTGAAAAAGTTTGGTTTTTTCAAACACCTTCATATCTGAAGGCCCACAGTTAGGTTGGATGGGAAGTACTGCAGGAACAGTATCTTGTCGTGTTGGTTGAAGGTTTCAGGTCTTACACACTTCTAACACCTCCAGGCCAACCTTCATCAGACTTTTTCATCCTGCTGTTGAAATGGCAGACATTTCAAGTGGTTGATTTTTGGATGGATAACAGATGTCTTCAGCATTTCCTTTACCATACTTCCAGTTTGTGTAAGTGTAGGTCTGCCCCATCCTCCTAGTGAGAAAGGACAAACTGGAGGATACCTTTATTTTGAAAGGTTGGCCTCCTTATCTCATGGGGCAGAGGAGTTTTGGAGGGAGACCAAAGAACTCCGTGAAAATTTCTGCCAGTTCACTTTATCCAGTTCTTAACACTGATGGTAAGGTGTAGCTGTTGTCTCTTGCATCTGGTGTAGCACACACACCTCTTTCCTCTGCCTCTCTCTTGTCTGCAGTCATACTCCTCGGCCATGGACAGTGAGTACCCAGCCACGCCTCCAAAACTGCATTACCTAAAGCTGGAAATGTTTAAATGTATCCTCCCTCCATCTCCTCCTGAAATGACCCCCAAAGTTCCATGTAGAAGCCTTGGGTTTGCCTTTAAGAAAGCCTTCCTAGTGCCTCCAGCTTATATCATTTTTGCCTAGACCAAAAATCCAGAAAAAAGCTCTCCATCCATCTTCTCCAGCCGTGCTCTCGTATCACACACTACAAGACTAACTTTTAAGAAGCAGAACTGTAACTGGAAACAGAAACAGGAGGGCTTAGGAAGAAGAGTTCCATGCACACTGCCAGCCCTTACACACAGTTGTCAGTTTTGCTGTATCTTCCTGGCTAGCACTTAGCAGAGCCCCCAGCCAGCAACAATTAACCCATCATCTCCCGACCAAACTTCTGTGGCTCTCAAGTAAAGTAAATTAGATAATCTGCACTCTTGCAGACCACTGTTATATGGATAAGGAGTAGGGTGCTTAGGGATGTGCAGGATCTGCAGCTATCCACACAGAAGCCAGAAGATTTAGTTAACTTTGCCCTTTTTTGTCTCTGATAAATGAGGATTTGTTAGGAGCATACGTGCATAACATATTTGGGGGTTTTCCCTTTTCCTCCCTACCAGCATTTTCAGATGTCAGTGGACAATCAGTCTAGCTGCAAGTGGCTACCTTTCAGTCTGAGCTGACTTCCAGAAAACCAGCAGCTGAGGCACTCCCAAAGAAAGTAATGGACTGTCAGATCACCAGATTTCTTTGTGACTTTGTCACTCCCATAACAAGAATACAGAGTGTCTGGGAAGCCATAAATTAAGTTACTGTGGTTATTGTAACAAAGTTACCAGTTGTCTCCTTGTTGAAGATTGGTAGTAAGAGTTGCTTTGTCAGTGGAGCTTTGTAAAGCCACGGGAAAGAATAAATTTGACTAGTCTCCATTTTGATAGAGCTGGAACCATTTTGCCTCCTTCAAATTTTAAGTGGCATAGTAATTCAGAGTGAAGGTGGTGCCTGAATAAATCAGTGACTGTAAGCTGAGAGACAACTTTTTTTCAAGCTAGACATAAAAACACACACATCTTTCATCTGTGTTACCTTGTCTGATCTGCTTACTTCTTTGTACACGAATAATGAATGACACTCTTCTAATGGTCTGCCTGTCTGAGATGAAAACACAGTGAGACACATCACCAGTTCTGTCAGCAGAATCTGTAGCATTCCTTTGCATCTTGGTGGCCTTTGCAAGTAAAGGTTTGTGGCAAAGTGAATACATCTTCAACCTTGAAAATGTAATGCTGTGATGTCTGCACTGGTTGGCTGCGTCATGTGCACAGACCTGGTGTTCTAAAATGTTCAGAGATCAGGGACAAGTCTTTACAGATGCCCTACATGCATTCTAAGTTTGTACTGTGATATTGCCTGAAGTCTCTGGGGGACTGGAAGTTGGTTCCTCAAATTCTATGTCTCTGGAACGTGACTTGTCAGGAAATGCGATACTCAGAAGGCAGGATGTATGGATTGCTAAGATCTGGACAAAGTTGCGAAGACCCGAGGCACTCAGCCTCTCAAAAAAATCACAGCAATGCCATTTATCTTGCAAAGATCATGAGGTAGGGTTGTTTGTCGCCAATTTTCACCAAGCACAGCATTCTTTCTCCTGCTAGTGGTGGGTCAGCCCTATCCAGGCCACAAGAGTGTATCAGGTAAGGTGGTGCCAAAGTCTACTGCAGCATCCTGCCACAGTCAAGCCTGAAGTTTATTGCACCCAAGTTTTCATGCACAGATAACTTTTTAGACTGACTGTAGAGCTTTACTTTTCCATTCCTCTAAATTAATTAGTTTGCTGGGTGACATCATTTTGCTGGATAAATTTTGTAGTTGGTTTTGCAGTAGCAGCAATAATGGTTTGCTTCCATCACTTTGTGGCATATGCTTCTAAAAAGCCTTCATACTACCAGTGGATGGATTCTGGTTACAGCTTGTACTTGGATCATGTTTTCATTTGAATATTCAGTAGAGGCAAGAGTTTGAGATACTACTACAGTAGCCTTAATTTGAGGCAGACTTCACAAGCCTGTCAATCCTTCAGCAGATAACAAAGTTATTTACATGCTTACATTTATAAGATATCATAAGTAGACTTATAAATAGAACATAAAGTGCATGAAAAATCTCAAAATGTCACTGCAGATCTAAAAGTTGCAATATAATTGAAAATCAAAGATTAAGTACACAGAATTTCAGCCCTCGAGTAAAGTAATTGCTAGTTCAGGGAACTGGTTGTGTTAAGTCATACCAATGAGTGTTAATATTTTTAGATTTCTGGTTATCAGTTTAAACAATTAGAGATAGTTAAGAGCACATATTAGAACTAGGCCTCCAAATATTAATGGATTTCATTAATTCATTCATCTACCCTCGATGAGTACTGCTGAGTTTCCATACAAGAAAAAAACTCAGACTGGGTCATTTCTTTCCAGTTTCAAAACCACACATTTGAAATGCAGACAATTTCACTAATGATGTGGAAAGACAGAAGCACTGTCTGGGACATTTTCATCCCCATTACAGAATGCAGAAAGAGAACAGAAAGCATTCTATATTTATTCAGAGCTACACTGTCAATCATCATGAAATCTACCTTTTTTTGAAGGGCCCAGAACCTACAAGGGTTGATAATTTGAGCAGTGACTAGTAAATAGTAGAACTATATTCCTGTAATCTGGCATGACATATTACAATTTAAATGCACATACAGGCACAGAAAATATAAATAAGGCTAATAAGGATTTGAAGGAATAACTAAATTCTTAAGTGTCATAATAATGGCTTAAGTCTTTACAGGTTACAGTTTAGTTCCTTTTATCTTCAAGGATGCCTCAGGTAACAGGGATGTCTCACTGCAAGAGCTTCAGGGCAGGTAATGTATTCTTGAGTGTGTCATGCCTGCCACAACAGGGCTTGTACCAGTAAACAGGAATGCCTTAAAGGCTAGAGAGAAAACAGAGGTTTAAAATTCCAGTTGTTTCAAAAAAATGAAAGAAAACACCCCAACTCCTTAATACTACTGAAAAATACTACAATGAAGCATGAAAATAAACATACTAACCAGTAGTGATCCCTAATAATCTTGCAGAAGAGCATATTTGGGATATTCACACTATTGCTTTTGAGGCTTAGAATCTTCTAGTAATTGCTTGCATCCTTCCAACTACTTGTGTATGCTATTAGGGTGGCTGAAAAATGGTTCTTTCCTGAGGTACCCACCCCAATCCACATGAAACACTGTCCTGAACAAAACCACAGTTTGACTAAACAGCAGAAGGAGATAAAAAAAAAAAAAGTCCTAAAATCCAGGATAGCAGATGGTAAATCTCAAATTGCAGACTTTAAGTAACAAGTATGTGCCTTGAAAGGAAAAGAAGCTTGCACCTAAAATTATACTGTGCTATCTGCTTTTAGAGCCAAGGGACATTTTTGGACTTCATTATTAAGAGATACTTTGTTTGCACTTCATCTAATCAAAGTTTTGTTCTTAAGATGCTATCAAAGGGCACTTTATATTTGGCAATCTGGATAGCAGAGACAAGGACATGGCATTATTCTTCATTTTGCCTGCATGTTTTAACTTTTAAACTTTTTTTAGCTTTTAATAGTGCTTACAAAGTAAGGGGGGAGGGGAGAGAATACATATACTTTAATTGGGTTTCATTTAGACCACATAGAATAACACATTAGAAAAAAAAAGGCAATTACTTAAAAATAGTTGTATTTATATTTCACAATCTGCTCAAATACTGTTTGTTTGTTGGGTTTTTTTGTTTTTTTTTTATAAACTTTCTACAGGATGTTTTAAAACAAGTTCTTCACATTGCTTCAACTATGTACTTATGGAATTTGAGGGAAATAGTTCTGGTTTTTTTACAGTTTAACACATATACAGTACCAAAAGGATGGTGGTTAGTCACATGCAGTCCATATGAGATTCTAACATAACATTTAGTGAATTTTCTGATGTTGACCACCCCTTTGATGCTGAAGGTAATGCATCTGTGGAAAGCAAGGACTGTAGATTAGGGTTACTGCTCTCTGCATCTTCCAGTTTTTCAGTGTTGTCCTCCCAATTAATGTGGAATCTTGTGACTCTGGGATTAGATGCCAAAATATTCCTTTGAAGCTGGGAAAGAAGAAAATATATGGATTGTAATGTGTACATATCAAACTTGAGTTCATATGCATATAGATTTTTTCCCTGTAGCCTTGTTTGTGTAAAACCATTGTTTAAAAAGCCAGTTCACATCAATATGAATCTGTAGCTACTACCTATGGATCAGGAATGTGCTTACAGTACACCACTTATTAATTTTCCCTAATATTCTACTCAGCAAAACAACCACTTTCTCAAGAGAGTATTTTAACTGTTCCACAAGGCCAAGGCTGTGAAAGAGATCCACAAGTAAAGTATTTATTATTTTATCCAGTTTTTAATAAAGCAAATAACTTTTAACCCCACAAGGATTTTGCAAACCACAGTACTTCAACAAATTTTGCATCAACTTTATGGTATTTGCAATACCTATCAATTCCATCAACTTCTCATCTTCATTTAAAAGTACAACCTTATCCTTAAACTACCAAACTTTATACCGATTTCACTAAGAGGATTTATCAACTAAAGTTTTAAAATAAAAACATTTATATATATTTGGAAGATAGTAACACTGTGGCAGTGGACATGATTAGTCATATATCTTATTCTCATGGCTGGCCTTCATTTTCCTTTGAAAACACGTTGCATTTGTTTATATATGCAGCAAGAAACCCTGCTGGCTGATTTTCTCTTAATTTTGAAAAGGGGTGAAAGATTACATATAGTTACCTGGAGGATGACAGTTTAGAGCCAGTGGACACTCACTACGACATTTAGGACTGATCACAGGAAAGGTTTGCTTTATCCATTTTATTCTCCAAGAAAGTGTACTCTCATTAAGCATTTCCTGACCCCTTATGCAAACTAAAAAGGCCGTTTCTTTTTTAGAACTTAGTAGAGCTTATTAGCCAGTAATTAATCACTTCAATCACTTTTTGCTGTTGCATTTCCATTTTGTCCCCAAGTCATATTAAGGACTCTGTATACAAACATATGATAGCTTTTGCTGTTCTCTTCCACAGCAGCAAAGCTAGCTTTTTATATAAACAGGGAATGAAGACAAGTAGTTTTAGGCATTTTAAATTCAAGTGCTTAAAGGGAGTCACCATTTTGGCATTGACAACCAAGATAACAAATAAGTTACATTTTAAATGAAAGAAATGAAGAAGAAAGGAACATACCCGAAGTTTAAGAATCCGCAGACTTTACTGAAATTTTCAGAAAATACTTAGTATCTGATCACTGAAAATGAAGTTTAGCATAGAAAAACATACTATTTAATTTCATCTTTTAATTCTAGTCCTGGTTTAATTGTTACCATGAAGGGTATGTTTTTATAACTTTATCTGTATACTTCCTTTGTCAAATTAGACTTTTATCATATAATCATCCAACCAGGCTACCCATGTTCTCTCATTTTACACCTAATTTATTCCTCAGTTTGTTTGTTAAAGTTTTGCAGAAACTGTAGCTCTGACACTGGAACAGTTGAGTAACAACTGTAGTAAATGAATATCTACAACTTAGTTCCAGATTGATGGGCCTAGAAAAAACATTTTGTAAACAGTGGTGCAGGTAGAAATAAATCCAGTGGTTTATTTCACAGTCAGTGTGAAAGTATAGCCAAGTCTTCAAGATGGTGGAAATTTTTGATGGTTTCTCAGTATTACCTAAACTTATGACAACTACATGGCACTTGTAGTCTGTCCCTCCAAGTATTTTCCATTATTTGATGCTTCATTCCATGCATTTTATGAAATCACTTGGGGTTTCAGTTTGTTTCTTAAAAATCTCTTTCTATAAGCATACCTCTGACACATGACTAAAACAAAACATGCCTTACCTTAGAAAAATCTGGCTTTACTGGTGGATTCTCTCTCAGTTCTGTTTCAGTATATTCATTGTTTACATAGTAGCCAACTCTAATAAACTCTTGACCTCGGTAAGTGCATGTAATTAGCACAACTGTTACACCTACTGCATCTGCATCTGGAATAAGCCCTGGGTTAGGTGCATCAGCCTAAATGTGAAAGGGAAAGATAAATTAAAATTCATAGCACATGCCTACCTAGCAGAGGAATTTCAAGTAGTGTGTTTCAGCAGCTAAGTAGTGACTATATTTAAAATTGTTCAAGTTCACCAGAAAATATACTGCTTTCACAACATCAACCCTAGATTTAGAACACCACCTCTAATGACAGAATTAGAATACAGTAAAATTGTTTGCTAACATTTCTCATGGGCAATTGGCCAGGTGTGATCTAAACTCTTTTGAGAGTTTTAAATATATGATCAGCTGAACCATTGTTCAGACAGGGGTACCAACATCACTCCAGTTCTACAGTGCCACGGTTCTCCAGCCCATCTTGGTAATTTAGTAGAGCAAGAATATTTTCTCATACACCCTCAAGCCTGAATTGGTCTGTATGTATGCTCTTAACAAGACTATATCCTTAAAACTACAGACTGCAAATTATACTTCAGCAAGAAAAGGTATGGCCTATCGTAAGGTTTGAGCTGCTCCACAGATTTCTAGGGAAGGAATCAAGTACTTTCTCTGGCTTCATTCCTAATACCTATGTTGGTTAAAATTTATGCAGTTAAATGCATCATCTCTCCAAGACACCTGAACATTTTCAGCCAGTATGCAAACCTAATTAATATACAACTGATACAATCTTCCTCAATGTCCTTACTTACCATGGCTCTGCAGTTCCTTATCAATAGAATTTGCCTCATAAAATCTGGCTCACATCAGTCCCTTAAAATGCCTCCTAACTACCACATCTATTGATAAAATGTGATGCCTGATTCTGCTGCAGGATTTAAAGTATCAGCAATCCAGGCACAGTAAAACAGCTTCATATTCATAATTCCAAGGAAGATCTGAAGTCAACAGTGAACACCCATGTTGTGAGAACAAGTTGGTATTAGTAATGTGTGTTCAGATGGTTTGGGTGTTAACAAACCTTGCCTAATGACATAGGATGAATAGAATTATTTCCTGTTGTCCCTCTCATTCCTATTTTTCTGTAGTATTTCAATTCATGCTTCAGCATGGTGAAATCGGGGAGCTGCTGCTCATGCAGCATTGGCATCTACTCTTTGCCACTTCAATTCTAAGCCTTCAAACCAGTCTAGCTTTTTGAGAGAAGCTGTAGGCACTTTGCAGAAGAATTAGATGAGTCAGACCTCAGGTAGAAATACACCAGAGGGAGGAGAAGAAACCAGGAAATCAGGTAGAACTCCTCTTCCTCCAGGCCCGAAGAAACTAGAAAATGACTGAATGGCCTTTCAACTAGCATAGGGGAATGGAAAAGATGGCCAAGGAACAGAAAAAATGCAGAAGCTTGAGGACATCACAAGAACTGCCAATACAGATTAAATCATTACTTTAATTCAGTAGTCTTGTTCTAATGGTGCCCAGAACTATCTGATCACTTTAAATTCCACAGTAATGGGCAACAGAAGGACCATAGTCCATTTAATTTTCCATTAATCTCAACTCACATTCTAATGTAGGATCTTAGTTTTCCAGGTTCCCATTGTCATTTTCTGCCTTGTAATATCCTATGACACAGTTCTGAACCCAAGGAAATACTCTGTTCTAATCCTACTTATCTCTCAAGCATTGTTTTGCTGCGTGAAAAAAAAAAAAAAAAAAACTGTTTAACACAGTTTTCTAAAGTTTTCAAATTCCTGTTTTTGTCAAACCTCTTAATTATTCAGGGACCAAAGATCATACACAAAAAGGGAAAAAAAAAAAGAAGAGCTTCATATGACAAATGATAAATAAGCAGATTATCTGCAAACAGATATTTTGGTGGGCAGAGGCAGTAGATTAATTTCTGCATAAAAATCACTGTCTTAATATGCCATTCTTGTGCTATAAATTACTTAAGAATTTTATGAAATCAGCCCATATGTTGCTTTGAATTATCTTGCTTTTCCACATGATATTTATTCACATAGCTATTGCTGCAGAGTAGGTAGCAAAGGTCATATGCCCACTTAAACATAGTAAATTATTTATGCGCTTATATGCTCAATAAGAAGTTTCTGTGATTTTATTACAAATTCCCAAGAGAATCAAGAAGGAATCAGGTTTCACTATGTATATCTTGGGATTTAGAAACAAACAGGCCAAGCTGTGGGCCTTTACTATTGAAACCCTTTTAAAAGGTAATGTTTTGGGGTTTTAAAACCAAAAGCTGCTTCTGTAATTCTGAAAAGCACCATAATTCTCCATCTTTCTTTAAGGCTGAATTCCCAACCTGATTCACATCTTTTTTTATCTAAGGTATTTTTATCATCCTTGGTAATCTGTGTGGTACTCCATTTTAGTTGCAATTTCAGCCATTTTCCTATCTAGAAAAATCTACAGCAGATTATCTGAAAATTTTATACTCCTCTGCAAAGGTCCTTTCCTTATGCTATTCCCCACGAACACAATCTCTTTTCTTTTTATCACATGCCTCCTGCAGTTCTGTGCTTTGCCCCATTCTTGCCTTCCCTTGCTTGCTTTCTGTGTATCCCAGGCTGCTTCAGCTTGGTGAATAAAATTGCTTCAGTCATCAGCAAAGGCTTATTGCAGCACTTTGGGTTTTGGTGGTCTCCTGTGTACACATGAGCTGAGTCCTACCCTCACCTGAAATCCAGAGCCTTTGAAGCATAATAAAATCAGACCTAACCATATTTCCATAAAAAATAAAAAGGATATTTTAATAGATGGAATCTATTACAGGACCTACTCCAATCTAAGCAAAATCTCTACACATCTCCTCCTAATTTAGCTGTAGTGTCATTTATAGTCAGGATACAATTGCTGAGTCCATTCTACAGAAACTGCAAGACCAGTACATTTAATTTGAGACCTGCCTAATCATACAGCAAAAACATACCATTTTTAGGCACCTGCTTCTTGCTCCTTCCCTAACCATCAACAAGGAATCTTCAGACCTTTGATTGAGAACAGTGCATCTTCAATTTAGAAATGTAAATCCCAGCTGATTTTCCACCATACAAACACAAGGTAGCCCCTTTGAGAGCAATAGAGGAGCACCTATTTCTGACCAATTAATGCCATAAGCTATAATGGCTTGATAATGGAAAAACTGTTAATAAATGATGCATTTGTTACACATCTGCTTTATTTGTAGTGTGGAAAAATTAGGCCTGGCTCCAAAACCAAACAAGCGTTTCAACACTCATTTGCATCTAAGTGATTGATAAATGCTGCAACCTCCAGTCTAATCCTACTCCTTAAGCCTGTCCTTTAATGAAAAAAACAACACAGAAAGGCCCAGAATAAACAAACACCTCTAAAATGCCAAATAAACTACCTTTCCTGGAACTTACAGGATTAATCAGGATTGCCTCACAAATGTTGATAATACTTTAAACCAGTTACAGTACCTATGAGAAGTAGGGAGTGTATTGATCAGCACTTTGGGGTTATTTAATGCTCATACTTCAGCATGTGTTAGCCATTAGTTAAGTGAATTTATAGTATTTGGGAAAATAGCAGGGTTCTTACACAGTAAGATACTCAGTTTCTATCTGATTTTTCATCCAATGGATTTTGCTGTCAGTTTACCAAAAAAAAAATCTAGTATTTAATAGAGAAAATGTGTTAGTTTTAATAAAAACTATAGTTTTGAACAAAAAATGGACAAAAAAACCCTGCCACCTCAGAAGAAGTTAACCTGAAATCTTAGAGGAGATTTCTTCTGTTTGGAATTTCTCCCCTGCTTCTCACTGAGTTAAAAAGGAAACAAGACTAGGCCAGTAAGCCATCTTAGTGTTGCTCTTTCCCTGTTTTCTTTTCCTTCATTATTCCGCATTAACTTTAGGCTTTAACAGCAGTATTTTATAGGACTGTCACATGATCTAGACTTTTTAATGCAGTCTCGATCACTTGTGTCCCAAATACTTCCCATTTACCACTGAATTTTTATCTTTATTTTAGACATCACTGTATTTTGTTATGATTTAGCATGCTTAGCCAAACATCACAGTTGAACACGTGTTCTGCCAAACAGAAACAAACTTCTTGATTATTCTGGCTGGGTTTTACAATTAGTTTGTTGGCCTGATCCTCTCAAGGTGTTGTCTACATTAACCTAGCGCTCCTGATTGTCTGAAAATGCCACCAGTGGCAGAAGAGGTGAGCCTGATGGTGCTGGTGAATACCAGGCAACAGGCACTGGTGATTATGAACCAGACTGGTTAAAACTATCAGTAGCTATGGTAACTGTGTTTTTATCAGTTATTATTGATACCACAAATAAAAAATATAACCAAGAAATATCAGGGGCAAGAAGTACAAACTCAAGAACAGACTTTAAAGGAAGGTGTATCATACCTGAGGGGCCAACTGCATTTTTTTACCATTATTTTTCAAGTGCCTCTTAGTTTGATACAATTATCCCTAAACAAATTAGCACAACTCTTTCAGAAATGGTTAAATTAAACTTACCTGAAATACAAACATGTGTCTGCCTGCAGGAACAGGTCCAACTAAAACAGAGTCTAACACCTGATCATACTCTTCACTTTCAGCTGAACCTACATAAATTATTTTCCATTCCAAATCTACACAAAGAAAGAAAATAAGAAATTAAATCAAACATTATTTATAGTTACAGTTAGGGGTCTTCCACTCTTGCCCATCTACAGTTTTGCATAGCCTAAAAGTACTTCTTTGGCAACAAACCTAAAGTAACAAGGACCTGTCTTCGTCAGAAAAATTTACTGATGCCTGACCCTATCCTCATGAACCAGATCATCCCACTTTCTCTAGTCAACTGTACCACAGGAATCCCTCTATTTTCACAGTGAGGATAATTTTCAAAGTTTATCCAGAGAACAGAGCCCTTTTACTAATTGGGAGCTGCGTTGAGCAGCTTCTCAAAGTCTGTCAGAATGGCTGCAGCAGAGGGATGAGGCCCGTAAATCATCACATCCCTGAATACTGAGTAACCTCCCAAAACCAGAATTCCCACCTTCCACATACACACCTCACAGCTTAAATTACACAGATAATAGAAAGTAGTTAATTGAGTAAGAAACCCACTGAGTGAGCTCCAGGCACACTAGCTGTATGCTCCCATTGTGTTATCTGGAAGTACATAAAATTGTGACAGCATGACTAGACCATATTCTTAAAGACAGTGATGCTTGGATCTTACCTACATCCTGAAATGGAATTATAGGAAAAAACAAACAAAAAAAAAAAAAAAAAAAAAAAAAAATCAGTGTAGTATTTTACTTCTTAAAGCCATGCACTAAACCCCAACATTTATTATAGTTCAGAGTTTTCTAACTCAGCCTGTCCCCCACAGATGTTTTAAAGTTGAAACTGCAAATTAGCCCAAATTAGCTCTTCCTGGGTCAGCTTTTCACCTTCCCTTTTTGATTCAAAAACAGTATTATTCACGCATATGAAACCAATCTTGAAAGACAGATTTTGAGGTTATTAAAACGAGAAGAAAGAAAAGAGACCACCATTACAAAAAACACTTTTTCTTAATTAAGCTGTTGTTTCAGAACTGTACCTTAAAAATTTACATGGTATGTTTCTTTTTCCCCCCTTGTGAACAATGCCCTGACTGCCTTTGCAAAAGCACAAACCTGTAAGCTATTGCATTAACTTGATAAGCACACTCGGCAAAATCCAAAAGTCTGCCTCTCATTGTTTCTGGATGCAGGAGTGGAATTTAAGCATAGAAAAAAAACCAACACTTAAACAGAACTTGACTTTAAGACTGCAACTCTCTTTCCTCATTAGTGAATTCTTCTTGCTTATTTTGTTTACCATTAGTGCAGGTTTAACTATTACAATAAACAGGGCCTGGGAAGGGATTTTACTCCTCTCTACAACACAGCACAGTTGCCCAGGTACTGTATCAGAGGTTTTATTTACCTTTTAAGCATGAAGTATTAGCTGTTGCCAGTATTGCAGGGTACTCAGCCAGGATAATTAAGAAACTTTCTTGTCTGCATCTGCATCAAATTGCTACTTAGAAGAAGTGAGTTAGGCTAAACTGCTTAAGACTGTCACACCATCCTGTGCCATTATTTTAGAACAGTATAAAACTTATTCTAAACAAACTCATAGTACTTAGTGCTAAAGCTAGACTTTTTAAAAATAAAATTTAAATGTTATTTAAGTATGTTGATACAGATCAACAACTTTAAGAAAGACAGGGCTGGAGTTCATGGACTGAATTTTAGGATCAGTGTTGCAGAGGATGTGTTTCAGTGTTGCTGAAAACAGTACAGTAAACAAATGTATTAGCGTAGGAAAGCTAAGGCTATGACTTTTCATCAAGTACACAATGGCTGTGTTTAATCTTATTTTTAAATGTGAAAGATAGCAGCACTCATCCCTAATTTATCCTATAGTGTATCTTGCATGTTGGTGGGGGAAAGGAGCTGAGAATTCTGCATTGGACCATCTATAATTCTTCTCATCACGGCTGTCCAGGATTAACTTAAACAGAATTCCTGAGTGTGAGGAGCACATCACATACAGCTGTGCACAACTGGAAGGAAAAGCCTAACATATTGCACAGAGCCCCTGTGACAGGCAAGGAGGCCTAGAGGAAAGCCTGGCTCAGGCGAGACTTCCTCTGAAGTTCCCGCCACGGCGGCCGTCCCTCCCTCCCCGCGCTGTCACCATCCCGCCGGCACGCACGAGTACGCGCCGCTGCAGAGGCAGGCGGGGTGAGGCGAGTTAAACCGCAGCGATAGCGAGCCCGCCAGGGCACCTCAGCCAGGACAGCGCGCACTCCCCTTCTCCTAAACCCTGCCCTCGGCCCTCCGCCCGCGGGGCTCTCCGGCGAGCAGGCGGCGCTGGGCTCCGCCGAGTGCCGGCGAGGCGGTGTCCTCTCCCGCTCGCAGGCAGCCCAGCCGGGCGGCCT
>VWZP01007102.1:1575083-1607662 GCA_013396995.1 Dicaeum eximium
GCGCCGGCAACGGCCGCCGGCAACCGCCAACGCGCCGGGGGGTGGGGCCGGGGGCGGGGCCAAGGCGGGAGATGATCCGGGCGAGCTTGAGGGAGCGGCGGAACATCTGCTTCTCTGATTTCCAGGAAAAGGACTGGGAGCTTATCAACANAACAGCCTTTTTTTTTTTTTTTTTTTCCATGTGTGCATTAAAATCCAGGCACTCCATTCATGTCCAAGAGAGACTCTTAAGTTAGTTCGAAAGCTGTTGCCTCGCAATGGTTTTGTTTAAAAGAAAAAATTAAGATGTGACTTTATTTTAATTGCTGGCATATACCTTATGGGACTGTGTTTATCCTGCCAACCAGAATAATTTTTATTAAAATTGATGAGGTTTAGATTTATATATAGAAGATGCTTCTTTTGTCAGTGTATTATATTTAAAGTTGTGAACCATATGAGCTGAAGAAGAAATTAATTTCCTTTCAAAATGTTCATCTTCTGCAAGTTGTAAACAATGTAAGACCACATCCAGCTTGGAAAGTGCCCTAAGCTGAAAATTGAGCCTGGAAGAATAGTAAGGCAAAATATCATAACTAAATTAGAACCGTGGGTACAACAGGGACAAAACACAATCTTTTGTCCATTCAGGCAAAAAGTTAAAGAAGCACTGTATCTCAACAAGACAAAAAACTGCTTGCAACTAGAGCTCATTTTTAAGTTTTATTTAACCTTATTTATAAAAGGGAAGATTCAGAAGTGATTACAAGAATCCTAAGTGGTTTTTTTATATGCTAAGATTGTGCAGTATTGTATAAACAGCGACTGCAATCCTGGCTGTTTGGTAAGAGAGAAAAACTACTCTCAGTCCATCACTCGGTGAAATCGTTCCCAACACCTCCCAGAACCAGCACTTTTGCCGTCAGAACGCACAAAACTAGTCTAATCTAGCAGGAAGGTGCATTAAGCTTTCACCATCTCCTAAGAAGAATGAAAGCAGTGATTCACTTACAGGCTAAACCATCTTGCCCGTGGGGCTCCACCATGTGTCAAGGGGCGCTTTCAGTTAAGGGCCATTCCGGCTCTTTGGGGTTTTGTTGTGCTTTGTTTGGTGTGTTTTTATCTTCCTGTTTCTGTGCTGATTGTGCTGGGGGCTGATGGGGTCCCGGGTGCCGGGAGCACCCCTGGCTCAGGGCAGTGGTGCCGGGCTCAGGAGCCCAAGCCTGCAGCCCATGGCAGTGATCTCTCTGCTGATGGCAGGGGATATCTGTGCCTGGATACAGCACCTTGCTGGCTGGGGAGCCCCCTGAGCACAGCGGGGTTTGCTGGTGGGGTGCTGGGTGCCCCGGGCTGTCTGCATGGCCCCGAGTGCTGCCGTGGGAGAGGCCCCAGGAGGGGCTGCGCTGGGAACCAACGCGCCTGTCACACGGCCGTGCCGTCAGGAAGCCATCCCCTTGCTCTGCTTGTAGGAGGCTTGGGCACCCTGAGGAGCTACGGCAGGACATTTCGCCTGTGCAGCAGCATTGCCAGTGAGAAGGCCCCGTGTGCAGCAGGGGAAGCCATCTTGTGTGGCAGCAGAGGCCATCTCATGGCTGCCACGCACAGGGCGCAGCGCGGAGCAGAGTGACAGCGCTGCAGTGACAGCGACGTCCCTCACAGCTCGGGGGGAGAGCAGAAAGTGCCCATGGCTCCGGGGGTGCAACCCAGGTGTGTACCCCCTGCACAGAATATTCAGAAATAAATGCACAGCCAGGCTCAGTACTGCCTAGTACTCTGTGTTTCTATAATTTTGCTGTATGATTGACTGCCCACGTTGTTCGGCACACGGTCCAGGAAAACCAATAAAGACTGAACATGCTGGAGCAGATTCCTTACTACAAGTTGAAGTATATATTATGTTACCAGGAAGCATTTAATTCCAGTAACTTTTTGCTGGTCATTTGCAAACAAATAGGTACTGTGGTGGGCTGCACAGTGATGAGAAGGTCTTTGCAGCCCTGAATCAAATAGTGAGGCAGGGGGGATTCTTGTGCAGGTTCTGCCAAAGAATTCCAGGAGATTTTAGGCTGGTTGCAGCTTGTCAACTACTAGGATATTTTGAGCTGAACACTAGAGTGAAAAAGAAAGGCTAAAGATAGAGAAGAAGCTGGGGAATAGGGAACAGAAGCATTGGAGGGAGCTTGCTAATGAGTGGCCATTTCCACAGCTGTGCAGGGGTTTTGACTTGCCATCCGCCCAGTGTTGTATCATGTGTAGATTTACTGGAAAACTTTTTTTTTATTTCTTCCCCCATGTCATCCTTGGTTATCCTTGGGTTTTCATTTTTGCTTAATGCTTAAAGGAAACCAAAAACTCATAAAGAAATTTAATTTCCTTAGTTTAAGGGAAGAATTTGACTCCACTTTCTGGGGTCATGAGTTAAATGACAATTAAATTTTTTTTTTTTTTTCCAAACTTTGCTTTGAAGCTCCAAAATTTCTATCTGTTTTAGTAGCTGATGTGGGGGAGGACCTGAATGGGTCCATTCCATAATTTTGCAATTGCTGCCTTTGCCCCAGTTTTCAGTATGATCTTCCAGATCTAGTCTTCATACCCTAATCCCTTTTGTTCATTTAACAAAGTTCTAAAACAAGTCACAATCCAAGCATGGGAAGCTTAACAGAATCTGCTCCACAGCTCCAGGCTAACCTACCTCAACACTAGTGGGATTGCTTGCTGATAGCTGTAAAGTGAGTTAAATTACATGGTAGAAGTACATGATGGAGCTTCCTTGCTGGTTTGCCCTCTGTCTGTTGCTCAAGTCATTGTGCTGGGTCCCTTTCTTTCACTCAAGTTTGCTCCTATATTTTAAGGAAGAGACTGACTGAAGTATTTGATTCTTCAGGTTTGACAGTGACTGCTGTGAAGGAATTTGGGGAGTGGAATTTGGAAGCTGGAGCACTTGTGCTTGCAGATGGAGGCCTCTGTTGCATTGATGAGTTCAACAGTATCAAAGAGCATGACAGAACCAGTATCCACGAGGCAATGGAGCAACAAACCATCAGTGTTGCAAAGGCAGGGTAAGTGGCATGTTAGCATATGTGAGAAAACAGCATGAGATTTTTCTCTTGTATTTACATGTTGGAGGGATGTTGATTAAATATATCTGTTTTCTTCATTGTATGTAATAATTTTGTTGTCAACAATATTCCTAAACTAGACGAGTCAGCATTTCAAAGGACAGTGCACTGGACCAGGGGCTGCAAGCAATCAGAATAAACACATACCCTCTTCCCTGCTGGGTTTTCAATCTACTGCTATAGGCCAGGGCACTTTTCTACAAAGACTTGGCATCCTTTTTCTTGTCGTTTGCTGCAAGTGGTTGTAATAATCCTATGTGAAATGAGAAGCTCTGTGACTTTGTTTGTTGCAACTCAGAAAGTGGGGCTTCATTCTTCCAAAACCACAAACTCACAGAGTCATTAAGTTTGGAAAAAGCCTCAAAGATCATTAAGTCCAGCCTATGACTGATCACCACCTTGTCAACTAGACCATGGCACCAAATGCCATGTCCAGTCAGTTCTTGAACACCTTCAGGGATGATGACTCCACCACCTCCCTTGTTCCAATGCCTGGTCACCCTTTCAGTCAAGAAATTCTTCCTCATGTCCAAACTAAACCTCTCCTGGCACAGCTTGAGGCTATGTCCTCTTGTCCTGTAAAATCCAGTAATATTGCTTGGTAAGCAAAGCACATCAAAAGATTTCCAGGCTGCTTTATTTTCCAAGAGATTTGCAGGCTGCTGACTTTTATATGTTGGGTGTGGCATAAATATAAACTCCTGCTTACTTTAAGTTCTTCCCTTTCTTTTTTCAGAGTAGGGTGTGTTCAAATCTGCTATCCCCCCACCACCCCCACCCACTACTTGGATCTTTGAGCTCATACTTCACTTTCTCACTCATATGCAGCTCTTATTCAGGCCCAAATTATTTCCTGGCTGATATTTCTGAAATCTCTGCTACTCAAAAGGCATCACCCTTTCCACAGTCCTTCCTGTCACCTTCCACTCAGGTCTTGCTCCAGTCACATCTTGGCTACTCTAACTGATCTTGTCCTTCCCTTGTTCTGAGCATCTCCATCCTTCCCTTATTCTGAGCATCTCCATCCATCAAACAGTGGACAAATAATCACAGAATATTCTGGGTTGAAAGGCTCGTCACAAGGCTCGTCAAATCCAATTCTTAAGTGAATGGCCCGTATGGGGATTAAATCCACAACTTTGCTGTTTTTAGCACCATGCTCTTAACAACTGAGCTAATCTCAGGGTCATGTTGTTCTCACCTGGGTAATTACCAGCCTTTGCCAGCTGGGCACAAATACTTGGAATCAATATGGTCCTGTCTCCTTAACAAGACAGGGACATTTTTCACCTGAGTTCCTTGTGCAGTTGTTTGGATTTGATAGACCCAAACACAGTTTGCTAACTTGCACATAAATGCCCAGTTGCTCACTTTTAAGGACTACACATAATGAGGATTTTTTGATAGTAACTTAGGACACATAGGTTAAGCACCTTGTTAATTTAGGTGTTATTTTGGTGTGTGGGAGAATAAGTCTTTTTCCTGTTGGGTATAAGCTAGTGGAAGATCTGTGGCCCTCCCTCTCAGTTACAGAAGAACTTTGGACATGAGGCAGCAGTTACTCAGGAGCTGACTAGAAATAGCTCAGTGATAAACCAAAGTTAGACTGCTTCTGCTGCTGCCTTACCCAAAAAGAGTGCATTTGGACTACTAGAGTAAAAATAATCTCTCCCCACATCTACAAGCACATTCTAAGAGATCATGATTAAGAGAGGAAAATGGCTGTTTCAGTTGGTATGGTTGCCATATGAACTTGGGTTCATATTCATGTTTATACACAGAAATAAAACATATATTTATGTCACATTTTATTTTGCTCTCTTGAAAGATGAATTATGTTAAAGTGTTGCTTTCCAGCATTCAAAAGTGTTTGCATATTGTACAATCCCGCAATGTAATATTTATTTCTGAAAAGTAGTGTTGATTTTCACTATTTGAGGATCTAGCTGTACATTGAGATTATTTGTGGCAATGTTGGTTGGTGACTTTTGGTATCTATATCGCTGTCTGTCTAGTTGCTATTCTCTGACTGAAAAATGCTGTACATATAATAAATACTAATACAATAATTGTGTACATTGTTCAGCTCTTACAGTCTTTCAAGTTAAGATATTTATCCTTTATAGGATAAAACCACAAAAGTTTTTAAACACTTTGAAAGCCTTTTCCCTATCCAGTTTAATTCAACCATGATGTTCACCGTACCTTTCTCTAGCTTGGTGTGCAAGCTTAGCACGAGGACAACTATCCTGGCAGCAACAAACCCTAAAGGCCATTATGACCCCAATGAGTCTGTCTCTGTCAACATAGCTCTTGGCAGTCCCCTGTTGAGCAGATTTGACCTGGTGTTAGTACTGTTAGATACGAAGAATGAGGAATGGGACCACATAATTTCATCCTTCATCTTGCAAAATAAAGGTAAGAGTAGTCTTTTTAAATGATAAGGGGATTTGTTGCGTTGGGTTTTTTTGGTTTGTTTGGGGTTTTTTTTTGGTGGTTTTTTTTTGTTTGGTTTTTTTTTTTTGGTTGGTTGGTTTCTGGTTTTGCTGCTTGCTTGTTTGGGGTTTTTTGGTTTGGTTTTTTTGGTGGTTTCTTCTTTTTCCTCCATTTCTTAGTTTGCTATTCTTGAATCTTTCAAATTAACCAGTGTTTACATTTTTGTCATGATGGTTTTCTTTTATATGGTTGTTCTTCAAGTAAGAGTAAGACAGAGATCACTAATTAATTAAGAGGGGTGAGCTGAGAACCCTCTACTTTTACTGTGAGATCAGTTATAAGAGATTTCAGCCCAGGATGCTCAGTAAGTGGATTGTTTCTGTGTCACACCTTTACGGTGTTTGATCTGCAGACCCTATATGCCTTGCAATTGTACCTGCTGTTAATAGGAAACTTAATTCAGGCAGAACAGATCAGAGATGCAGGGCTCAAAGAGATGCAGTGTCCTGCAGGGCTCAAAGAATGAACAGTAGGATTCCCCAGGTGGAACTTTGTGCTCTGGAATGAGGGAGTCAGTGTGATTTGATTTTGACCAGCTCCATCCCCATCTCCATCATGGAACATGGCTTCAATTCCCTTTGCAGAAGAAGTGGTTAGAGGAAGCTTCTTCAGCTAGCTTCCTTTCCTTTCCAAAATATTCCCCTACAAAAAATGTTCAGAATATGGCAGGTAGCTCTTCGCTCCAACAGAGCAGGTAAAACAGCCAGAGGAGGTGCATACACTCATGTAGCATCTTTCATTTTAAGGAGTTCCTAAGCACCTGGTACTGCCTGTACCATCTGGTGGGCAGTGAGGCTGACAGCAATTCCATAGAAATTATGGAGGCTTTACTGTGGATTTAGATATGGGAGGGATCAGATCTTGTGTAAAATTCTGCACTGGAATTTGATCAAGTCCTTGAGGACCAGTGTACAGCCAGCCAGCATGCCCCAGAAGTACAGTAATGTGTCTTTCATAGTCACCTGTCTATTTACCAGGGTTCTTAGGAAGAAGCTTGATGTCTGTTGTTATAGAATTACTGACAAGGGTGTTGTAACACAGGCTGCCCAAGCAAATCAGAAAAGCTCTGGAGCATGGAAAGGATGAAGACCTACTTCTGCCTTATAAAAAGCATACAGCCAAAATTGTCTGATGAGAGCAACCTGATCCTTGTCCGCTACTATCAAATGCAGCGTCAGAGTGACTGCAGGAATGCTGCCCGCACCACCATCCGCCTGCTGGAGAGTCTGATACGCCTTGCAGAAGGTAAGGCCTTGGCACTTTTATTTTTAGGCTAATAATTAACCTTTATGAAATGAATAGAACAGTATAATTATAGCCAGTGAGCAGAGTAGCAGCTTTTCCGTGGAGGTAGGCATAGGTGATTCTTGTATTGTTTTATCCTTCTCATCTAAAGAGCCTCGGGGTTGGAGATTTTGAGTGTGAGAAAGGGTGCTACATTTAGACTATCAAAACCCATTTTAATCTTAACATTCTTATGTATATGATAAATATTAAAACCTCTGGAACAAGTCACATTCAAGAGAAAAATCTCAGAAATTATGTGTCTTTGTGAGAGGCAATCTCAGTATTTACTTGGCTCCATTTGAGTCAAATATTTGCTTCTATGCTGAAATTAATATAACAAGATAAGCATACTTCTTCTTAAGTATTAATAATCCTAAAATTAATATCACATAAAAGATAACATGTTTTTTGTTTCCTGAAGTATTAGTAGTCAAGCCCATTTTTTGCCATACAACTCAAAAATTTCCAGCTCTGAGTTCAAGTCATATTTCACTTATAAGAAAGAACCAAAAAGGAAGCACTAAGTCTCTGTCTTAACATGGTTTTATTTTATAAAATGGCATATCAAATATTTTCAGGATGAATTTAAAAGAATGTACTGTATTTTGTATAGTAAGCATAATGGCAGTGTAGCACCTCCTACTTTATATATTTATGTTTTGTTCTCTATTTTGAGGGAAAGACATTCTCCATTTAAGTGAAAGACATTCCTAACTTTTCAAGATTCACATTTGAATTTTCCCATTCAAGGTTTCTTCCCATCTTATCAGTTCATGAGATTGGGGCTTTTAGTAGGATTTTGTTCTTTCAAAGTATTATTTAGATGGTATTAACTAACCTGTCTTTCTATTGCTGAATAAGAACTGAGTGTGCTTCCATGGCCAATTAGGAAAAAGGCTTCATGTGGTAAATTATTTGCATTATATCTATTTACAAAAATCACTTTGATTTTGCTGACTGGAGAGAGAGAAGGAAGAAAAAAAATAAAGCTATTGTAGCAAAAAGCATTTTAGATAATACCAAATCTCTGACACAGACCAGGTAGAGGAATACATTTTTTCCTGACCTGTGATGAAAATTAGACCTTATTTTTTACTCTGTGGTGAAGACATGTGCCTATGTAGATAAGGTGTTTCATATTACACTCTTTGTTGTGATATCCAGCACTTTACATTGTTTAACTGGAGAATTTTAGGCATCTTTATTCTGTCACTGTAACTGCAATTTGAAAATTACACCCTATTGTTCACTAGAAAAACCAATCCTTCCAGTTTCTATTGAAATTGACATTGAAATCAAAATTACTGTATTTATTTTTAAGTTATGCCCATGCATGAGTGTTTGAGGGCTGACGAAATTTGAAGAAATATCTTGCTCCTTCTAGTAAAAAAAGAAAAAAAAATTGTTTTTTGACTTTGGTAACACTTGCACCCATTTATTTTTGATAGCTCATGCTCGGTTGATGTTTAGGGATACTGTGACTTTGGAAGATGCTGTAACTGTAGTATCAGTGATGGAATCTTCTATGCAGGTAAGGTTTCTTGCAGACATTGCCATTGCTGCAATACCACATTTAAGGGATTCAGTTTTACATGTAGACATGTGCCAGCTCCCTTCTTCTCTTTGGAAAGGATTTTACAGATTCATGCAAAGTAGGTAATCCTACTCCCAAACCTTCACAAGTCTTTTTTAGTCCATCTTGATTGTTAAAATCCTTAAACAGTGATTATACTGAAAAATCTGGATTAGGATAACAGCCTGCTACCTTTTTTATAGACTATGAAGTCTAAGTGAGGTTTTGGCATACTCTTGGTTTTTGGTAGTCTACATTTTAAAGATATTTTGAGGCACAAATTGTGTGTATATCACTGTTTTTAATAACTTCTGACTGGTTTTTCTTCCATGATGTTCTATAGTCACTCATTAATTAGGTATGAGAGAACCAAATCATTCTCTGGAGCAAGTTCAGTTTCCTAGACCTACAACTTATTTTGCCATTAAATAATTTTAAACTATGTTGGTGGTAATTGTAAAACTCAGAGCATTTAGAAGACAAATTTTATTCTTAGAAGCCTTAAAATTCCAAAACTTGGTTGGGCTGAAAATCATGCATTCCAATTGTCACATGGATTTATGAAATGTTTCTATGCAAAAAGGCATTGACAAAATGTGAAAGGTTAGATTTTAGTTTACTGTAATATTATTACTAGGTTGAAAAAGCAGCACATTTAAAATTAGTAAAAGAAACATGAATCTGATAGAAGAGGTTTTTTAAGTAGAAATGTGGAAAATACTATAGACACTGTTACTTCAGACAGAATATTTTTAGGATAAATAAATCTTCAGGCTTTGGAGTAGGGAAAAAAATTACCGCAAGCAGATTATCCAGAGTTTTATGCATGGGGATTTTTAGTGCATCTGAAATGTTTGGGTTTGACTCTGTCAGAGATGGTGTACTCCACTACTCAGCTGACTGGTCTGATCCAAAATGGCATTTCCTATGTTCCTGTATAGGTTGATTTGAATATTTTCAAATTAAAACAGTTCTACAGAGCACCTATTAATTCAATGGGCCTGAAAGACCTTTGTGGAAGTAGATACGCTCCTTTTTTTGGAGACAAAGCTCTTCAGGATAGATGCACAAAGTCACATATGGCTTGTGATCTCCTTGTCCTTTCAATGAGGGTTGAGAGACTAATTGCAGTTTGTGCCACAGATAATCTATTGCACAACGTTGCAAATGGAATTTATCTCAAAAATACTACAGGGCCTGACCTTATTAAGTAGGAAAAGATTATTTCAATGTCTGCTGCAATTAATCTTGCACTGTTTTGAAGAGCTCAGCTTTTCAATGACAGCACTGCATCAGAGTTAAAATATGAAGCTGTTGAAACTGCAGGAGATACCACGTTAGTCTTCATTAACTGTAATTAAACCCATAATTAACTAGATGGAAAATTGATGGGACATGGTTTCAAATTAATATGGTTTTGAATACAAGAACTCTGAAATACTAAATTTTTTTTTTTTTTGGTAACTGATCAAAAATTGAAATGTATGTGTATAATAATAATGAATGTGTATTGTCCCTTGTGTGTCTCTCTAACTGATCAGCACAAGCTGATGTAAAATAATTGTTTTAACTGTGGGTCGCTGTTTCATTTTTATAGAGTCCTGCCCTCAAGGGCTGCAGGTTGACCTGGCCAGGGTCAACCCACTACATTGTGTAACAGGTTTTTGTCTAATAAGAGTCAGAGAGAAATTTGCCTGAATTATGACTGCAGAAGATTACCTGGGAGTACTTGGTATGCTTACCATCTTTAGCTTCTTATGAGCAAGTAGGCAAATGTGTTCATTTTTGCTAGGAACAAATGAACTTTCTCCTGAACAAACATACTTTCCTCCTGGAAAGTATGAATAATCACTGAAGTAGTTTCTTTTTGAAGGAAGTGGTTTATTTGTTTTATTAAAAAAAAAGATAGAAGTAGCATGCAAAAGTTTATTTTCAAAAACAGATTCCTTCTCTAGGAAAAAAACCTCCACAACATTTTGTACAGATACATCCTGTGTTTCCTGCCTAATTGTCAGTCTCTAGAATGAGGTTGTAAATGAGGAAGTGCCAGTATACTTCTGGAAGAACTGGCTGCCACCTTTTAGCTCAGCAAACTCCCTTTTTGACACTGTCTTTGCAACTTCTACAATAAGTCATGTTCTTGCCAGTATAAAATTAAAGTTCACAGTTCTTCTGTGACTGGATATTTCTTGTGAGCTCTCTTGGGAAGGAAGACTATCACATTTTCATCATCAACCTACTTCACTGGAGATTGTTGTTTTGTTTTGCCCTCTAATTCACCTTTGTATTTCTCTTTCCTACTTTGTTTTTGTGAGCATATTCCAAAGCCCCCAGTTTGATCTTTTCTTTGCCTCATTTTCTCTTTCTAGCATTGTCTCCCTCCTTCTCTTGGTCATGTTTCCATCCTTGCTTTATTCTCTTTCCAATCCCTCTCCTTTTGCTCCTTTTTATAATTTGTCTTCCCATCCCTAGGCATTTTACACCTTTCCTTTCCACTAACTTTCCCTGTAATTCTTTTTCTGTTTTAGATCCTCTGTCCTTAGTTTGCAGTGGTTTTGTCATATGGTTTCCTTCCTCTACTCAAAATATCTCAGAATCTCAGAGGGGCAGGTATCTCACAGACATGAGCTCCAGCACAGGAATGAAACTTCACAGATGTCTTAAATTCACTTAGAATTTCACATGCATACACAGTATTTAAAAGAAACTCTTTGTGATGGCCAAGTAAAGGACTGAAATGTCAGTGAGGCAAGACATTATTGTAGCCCATGGATGTATATCTCACGGTATACAACCATGTAGTCCTCTTTTTTTCCACTGGGTCCTTAGGTCACAGTTTGACAGTACTCAGTCCAAAAGCAACTATCTTTTGTCAGTGTTTTGCTCAGTATTTTGTTTATTGCCTGCTGTTGTAAAGATAATATTCTCAGTTTCTTAACGTATTTTTCTTTGGAATTCATCTCCAGTAGCCTTGAATATTTCAGAAATATCAATTCACCTATCTTCACACAGTCCTTGTGAAGTGATGGGCTGGAGCTGAATTATGTGTAGTCCAGAAAAAATTGTCCACTAGATCATACCCCCAAAGATGGGCCCCAGTTTCAGAGTAGTAGTGCTTTGAGTGTTTGAGCACATTTCCTGTTGTCTGCAATTTCCTTCTGTGCACACACCATATCAGGATCCCACTTAGAGATTTATTTTCTTTCTTTTCTTGACTGGCTCTTTCAGAATCATGAGACCTGGAACATAGCATCAGAGGTGGAATCTGGTCCTCCTTGTCTGCTTTTAATTGTTCTAACCAAGAGACTGAGTCTTTGCCTCATTGCTTTTGAACCTTCCAGTTCCTGAAGCAAATACAGCAGAGGGGCTCTGCTGGAGTCTTTTCCTTGCCAAGAGACTGGTGCTTCTACATGGAACAGATCTATCATGTTTCTGAAGTGATGGGTGAAAAAAACCCCAAGTGGTAACTTCAGTGGGATGCATTAAAGGTTGCATGGACAGCCTTAATTTTAGCATGTTGTAGTTTTAGAGAGCTTTAATTAGCCACAGAGTGATGTTTTTCAGTGTAATTTTTTTCATATTGTATTTTAACACTGCCAAACAGGAGAACCAGAAATTACCACAATTGAAGACGTGTAATCCATGTAATGCCATAGGTACAATTTCTGGATCTATAGACTTCATTGACTTTTGCTGTTGTGCCCTTGGCACTTGATACACATCTTTTTCCTTAATTGTATTGAGCTTTATAGATTAGACAGGAATGGTAAATGCTAACTAATCTGTGGCAAAATAGGGAGTTTGTGGTGTGAGGTGTTTTTCCCAAAGAGCAATTAACTACAGAGCTATTCTAGGTTATTTGTTGTGGAACAAATCTCTGTGCTCTCTTCCAAATAAAAACGAACTTCATTTTTACAAGATACAGCAAAAATTGTCCCAGATTAAAATCACTTACAATTCACTGGAATTTTTCACAAATAGTAAGTTACTCTTAAAATGCTATGCAGAAATATTTCTGCCCAATAATTTACCCTGTGTTGACAAGTCTTAATATCCAGGTCTTTTCCTTCAAGAAATTAGGCAAAGCTAATGAAAACTTCTAGCAGTCAGAACTTCTTCAGTTAAAAACTTCCTTACACGGGCACAATTTTTACAGGGTATTTGGAAAATATCTTCAATCTTAATTTTCATTTTCAGTCATGATGTTCTCAAGCTTTAGGTGGACTTCCCATTCCACATGTCAATGAAAATAAACAAGTATGAATAAACTACAGGCTTGATCTTGTAATTGCTTTATGTTTATGAGCAATTTTGACTGTGTGAGCAGATCTAATAGGATTATTTGTGTGGATACAGTTGGCAAAAATTTGCTACCTTAAGCTTTAAAATACCTAAGGGTATTCTCTAAGGGAGAATTTCAGATAACATAGTGTCTGTTATTTAAATTTGGTGCTTAATAATAAAGGTAGTTTCCTATTTTTTTTTTTTCATCTCCTTGGTGCCATAGGGGGGTGCACTTCTTGGAGGCATCAATGCCTTACACACCTCATTTCCAGAAAATCCAATGGAGCAATACCGAACACAGTGTGAAATCATATTGGAGCGGCTGGAGCTGAAAGATCTTCTGCACAAAGAGCTACAAAGACTTGACAGGTTATAATACACAAAGTAACAAACTAATTCAGAAGGGAAACAGAATTTGTTTCACAATAATATCTGGAGAGGGTCTAAAAATAGTCTGACATTGGGAAGGGACTCCTTCTTTAGAGGACATGGATAATCAGGGAGATTGTTTTAAAGTAGCACTCTGAGATCATCACAAGATCACTTCTGCCTCTGGGTTATAGAATTTACAAATATTTTAATGAGTTCCCAACTCATATCTCAATTTATGCTCAGATACATTTCAAAAGTGCTTCTTAGAGTCAAAATACTAGATTCTGTAGCTGAGCAAATAATTTTATATGACTTTTTGCTACTTGTTTGGTAAATTACAGCAGATCTGCCTCATGATTTTTTAAGCCACCTTTTGTATTGGGCTTGCCAGAATCCTTCCCTTTCTGTTAATGGAAAATGTAAGCCTGAATCAAAGTTCTGTTCTTTTGGGTGATTTTTTTTTGTTTTACATGCTGTAATTTTCACTGTCCCGTCTCTAGTTTTCAGCTCACTGCAATAATCTTTGGGAAACCTATTTTTTGTTATTAACAGAAAACTTTCAATGCACTGAACCTGAGAGAAAAACCCTAGAATTGCAAGGAAATTAAAAACAAACAAACAAAAAAACCCCCCACATTTTCTTCCTGAAATGAGATTAGGCTTTAAAGGAACTTGTTTTTTCTTACTGTTAAAGGAAGATAAAAGATTAATTTTGTTGAAATTAATGGAAGCAGCTGGGAGAATTCACTTTTCCTTTGAATATTTTTGAGACTTATTTTGTAACTTACAGTAATGATGTGTTAAATAACCACAGAGTCAACAGAAACAGATGAAAGTGAGATATCTTCAACAGACAGACAAAAGCTAGTTTTAAAACAGAGCTAATTCATAGGGGTCATAGAAATGCAGGATGGGATGGGAGATCAAATACAAAGAGAGGATCAAGTCTGTGTTTGACCTTCCTGTCAGGAACTCACATTATCTGCTCTGAAGCCTTCTAATGATGAGGATTTTCTGTTGCCATTCTGTAGTCTGTTCCATGATTGGTGCACCCAATGCCCATAAAGGTTTTCCCAATATCCCACCAAATGGCCTCTGCTGCAAATCAAGCTGAGTTCTTCTTCCCTCTCCTAAGCGGCCTAGGGAATGCTAAATGAATGTCCTCTTTAAAACAACCCATTTTATATTGGAAGACTTGTTCCATGCATTCCCCCTAAAATATATTTCAACAAAACAAGCATGTGTCATATAGCTCATCCTTTCTTGATGAGTCACATAATTTCTGCCACCTTCCATTAAAAAATTAAGAGCATACCAGTTAGTAAACAATTATAGTAATTATTCTAAACATGTCTATACATATCTGTATAGTGTTATATCTCTCCCAGAGCAGAGAAACTGTGTATAATGTATAAGAATAATTTCTTCTAGACGAATGCAGTCACTTTTGGGATGGAAGGTGGCTCCTTTTCACTCATGGTTTGTATTACTGTTTAGCAAATACCAGAATGCTGTCTGCCTTGGAAAATATGTGCTTAGGTACAATAGACAGCGATTCTGAGATTGGGAGGAACCTCACTCAAGTACCTCAGTTGTTTTGGAGGGCCCTGATAATAGTGATAGCCACAGACAGTGATAATTATTTTATAAGTCATTTGAGATGCTTTCATTCTATCATGTTTTTGACATGTTGAGTATATAGTGATTATGAGAGAAACCCCAAAACAACCACTGTTCCACATAATACCTAGGTTTTCCATTCCAGTAACTCATTTGAGACTTTACCTGGCTCAGGATAAGATTTAATTAGGCTCCTGTTCTAGAATATAGAGAATATGTAAAATCTGTAAGGGACTCTAGTAATGATTGTAAGTAGTGCAAAGCTGTTTTGTTTTTAATTTTTTTCTGTTTGGTTTCCCAAGGAAATGCAGTTTAGGTGGTTGCTTTCTCTGTCCATCTGCCTGTCTTCTACTGGGGACACTAAATTCTGCCACTTACTGTCAAAGGTGCTGAAAGATCACAGGCTGCAATACCAGCTTTCAGAGCTGTATGTGAAACTTCATAATATACTTTTGTGACCTACATTATTTGTAGCTTTCCACCAGTGATGTATATTATGTATCACTAATGCAATGAAGAAAGGAAAAGGAAGAAAATTAATTTACTATTTTTTTTCATTGTATAGATTGCAAAAGGAAAATTCATGCCAGCAGCAGCCTGAAGAAACAAATTTCAGTACTACCACAAGGTGCTTGGATGAGGATACACTTGGGCAGTCAAAGCAAAGGTCTCAGTCAGAACCTTCAAATCAAGAAGAGGACACCTCTGGACCACAGACACCTTTGCTTGAAGGCAGATGTGAAGGGAATATTCATCGAGAATCCTTGTGCAACCCAGCACGGGGTAATAACAAAAATACAAGCAGCCTGGCATGGTTTGACAGCATGGAAGAGAGCAGCGTTGATGCTGAAGAAAATTCTCAGAGGACGTCTCCAGTGCCCAAGATATCTCCAAATAACTTGGCTTCAAAAACTTCAAGTTCTGAAGAAAGATCTGCTTCAATACCAAGGAAGCAAGATGGAATAAGAGAGTCACTAGCAGCTGTGGATCTGCATGCTTCTCTGAAACAAAAGGACAAAGTTTCCAAGTTAAGGAGGAGAAGGACTGAAGAACACAACTGTTCTTCTTCAGAAGATAATATTGCAGACCCAGCACCAAGTGCTAGTGTGGAGGATTCAGTTGTTAGACAACATGCTTCTAGAAGCTGGCAGAGGCTGCACAGGGAGAAGTCATATGGATTCTGTACAAGTACACAGGACCCCGAGGCAAAGGCCCTTCCTTCAGTGTTACCTGCTTCTGGCCTGCCAGATCTCTCCAGTGATGCAGATTCTGTGCTAGGAGAAGAGAACAGCATATCAGTAGCAGCAAAAAGTACAGCAGTTTCCATAAGAAAAAGAAGTAAAGATCAAGTAGTGAAGGAAACAAAGGTAGTAAGTTCCCATGAGCAAGAAAGTGAAAGTCCCCCAGCTGCTAAACTAGCTAAATTTTCTTTCAGACCAAGGACAAAGCTTGGTCATTCTTCAGAGAAGACAAATGAAGAATTTTCTCATTTTCCGAGTGAAACTATTTTTAAGCCAGGAGAGCAGCTCCAGGGAGAGCAGCTTCCAGAAGAATGCTGCCCACCTGAGAAAAGCAAGATGACATTGACTCACTTAGGAAAATGTAGTTTGGAAAAAGGACCAATTGATAATAAAGGGGAAGAAGAGCAGCAGAGTCGGGCCTTAGGGAAAGAGATCAGAGAAAGTGCAACAATACGCTCTGATGTCAGTTTTGATGCTGGGTCACCTCCACCCACTGAGAAGAAGAGGGAGGCAGAGGAGAAACTGGGTGATCCAAGCACAGGGAAGGTGCGCTCCAGCACATTAGCTAAGCTTTCCACGTTCTCCTTTGCATCACGTCCTGAGGCAAAATCAGAAACCTCACCTGCCCTTAAGAATGACACTGGCAAGGAAAGCCACAGCCCATCGCTGAAGGTGCACGTAAGCAATCCTAGCAAAAGGAAGAGTTTTGCATTGGGAAGTTCTAGTACAGCCAGCGTGGTCACAAAGACATCTCTCTTCTCCATAGCAGAGCTGGATGATGCTGCATTAGATTTTGATTGGGATAAAGAGGTTAGAAAAAATCCAAGCACGTAAAATTTATATCCTCCCAATTAGTTAACATGCAGTTCTGAATCTTCACCCTTCTATCACTTGTATCCATGGTTTTCAAAGGATTTCACAGAATTATCCTGGACCTGTGAACATACTTTCTTTAAGGGCCATATACTTTATATAAGCAAGGACTGCGTGTGCTGCAGGCCTGATTTGGCTTTTAGTTTTCTAAACTCCTCCCAAGACTGTTCATCTCAGTTCACTGTTTTGATTGAACTGATGAACCCTAAAGACTTGTACAGCTATGTTCATGTGTCCAGAGTGAGTGATCTTGAAGTCTTAATTGACTTAATTCTTTATTTCATATAGCAGTTAGAACATAGTTCAGCTTATCCTTCCAAGTGACTGTGCCACTTCAGAAAGATGATGGTGCTCAAGCTATGTCATTATATTTTGTTCATCTATATGTGCTGTTTGTCTCAGCATAGTTACCAATATTGTGATCTATCATCATGCTATGGTAAATGTTTCTGTATTATCAATATCATGACAACTTTGCTTCATCTCTGATTTCTGTGCTCCTTGTCACATACACCTAATGTTGAAAACACAGATTGAGAGCTTTTTGTTTCTGTTTTTTACTTTCTGTTTTAAATACACTGGTTCAGATGTCTGTGTCTGTATTCTGGGTCATTTTATCAAAACCCAACTGTGTAATAAACACACAGTTCCCCACTGTAGAGACAACGAATTTCAGGTGATTGAATGGGAGTTGTCAGTAACCAGGGTAACTTTAATGCAGGCATTAAGCTCTGGCAGATAAACTACACTTCAAACGTAGCAGCACAGTGAAGAGCTTCCCTGGTGTAGCTGGGTTTTGAGTAAAATAATGTTTACTTGGATATTTTAATTATTATTATTAGAGTTTTGCTGCATCTGAAATGTAGTTTGTCTTCTGTAGCATGCTGCATCTTGTGTCATTCATTTGTCTAATGGGAAGTTAATCTACTAATGCATTACATGTTCACAGAGAAAGGTAAGCCTTAATTTTCTTCTAGTGACTTGCCTGGTATGTTTCTTCTGTGTTTGAATTCTCCACAGAATATTGTTGTTATTACCTGCAAGGTAAACAGAGAATAGAGTGGTTGCTTACTGCACAGTAAATCCCTTGGGAGACTTGCTAGCAGAAAGATCTGATTCTCTCTTGATTTGCTTAGAAGTAGCTCCTTTGAAACCAAGTGAGTTAAAATACTGCAGAATTTCAGAGAATGGAGGTAGTGTGAGGCCCAAGTACATCACAGTGAAATTATGAGAATACTAAGGATAGTGTTGGCTTGCTGTTCAGAGTTTGGCAAAATGACAGAAGCATTGCTGTCCAGGCTGATTGTGTGGTAGTTCCTCCACTGGAAATGTGCCATCGACCAAAGCAAATGGAATTTATCCACCTCCCTCCCAAAGCACAAAGCCAACCTATTGTGTTCCTTCTCACACCTGTGCCAGGGTGAGGTTGACATGCACCCATGACCTACTGCCTGTGAAAATCAGACACAGTCTACGGGGTGCTGTGTCTGCACTCAAAGAAGGATCAAGAATTGTGGATCCATGAACGTTTGTGATGTTTTCCTATTTGAATTTTTTGCATCAGCCGCTTGCATGGTGGTCTCATTTACAGTCAGAAATCCTCTTTCCGAGTTTTTTGATTTGATGGATGTTACTGGCTGGCCAGTGCAAAGCCAGAACATAGCTACTGTCTTTACTAGCCAAGCTGCCAACCCTCAAAATAATATGTTTGAGCACATTAGGACAAGTTTGATAATGGCCTGGAGACGTTCCAGACTTCCCTGGAAAAAGCATGATGGGGTTGCTATCTGCCACTTAGATGTGTTTTAGGCAGCTAAATCCAAACATAGACTGTAGAATTTAGGCATAGTGGACTTGTCATTTTTGGTAGTATCTTTCTGATGATTAATTTTTGTGGTATAATATGCTAGATAGTATTATCAGTAAGAAAGAAACTTTTCAGACTCCCTTCATTAGAAGTAGTCAGTGTAGTACTTCATGAAATGGAGCAGTGATTCTTTACTGGGCAGAGGGTTTTGAGATTTCAGGGTTCTACTTCTCCATTTTGTGTAACATGAGAAATTGAACAAAAGCCCCAAAGAATCAAAGGAGACTGAAAAATCCAGTCACTCTGAGGTCACTCTGCCTAGAAGTTGGGCCTTGGGCTTTGTTTCCCATTTAGAAGCAAAGAAAAGAAGGCACAGGGACATCAGGGACATTCCACTGAGCTTGCAGAAAGGCCCATCTTTTCTATACCATCAGAGGAAAAATACTGTTGCCTTTGCAAACTGCAAACAGGTCATACTCACCCAAGTGTGAGGGGTAAGTAACCAAAGAATAAATTTGGAAAAGCAGATACTGCTGAGATTGTTCTTTACCAGACCAGTTGAAATACTACTGTTTGTGGTACTGCTTCTGATTCACGGCATGAATTCAGACCATCCAAGATAAATGAGGAGCTCACAGTAAAAAGAAAATGATACCTCCTGCTGATTTACTCTCTCCCTCACTGTTGCCATTGCTACAGAACCCATTTATCAGTTCTTTGGCAGGGAACATTGCTAACTTCTTTCCTTTCCCTTTATAAACCACCTTCCCCCACAAATAATCACAAGTTTTAATGTTTTTTGAGTGCTACAATAGTCCAATGATTGGAGAATTCAAAGCACTGTGGCAGTGACTGGGCTAACCTACAGATGAATTGTCTTTTTGAGTACTTTGTGCAGGCAAGAGGCAGATGAGTCACTTCCTGTCAGCCAATCTTCCTGGCCAGTCACTGAGTCATTATCTCTTTGATCACTTGCCTCTCTGAGTCTATGGTCTATCAAATCAATTATTATTGAATACACTAGTATTTTATCAAGCTGTGTTCATGGAAGGTGAATATATATGCCTGGTGGTGCAATGTCAGTGCAGCTCCCTCCAAAGCTTCCTTGGGGGATATTGCCCATCCTATTTAAGGCACTTCTGGGGCGGATACCTAGTACTTAATCTTGTGAAACAACCCAGAATAGCAATCACTTGCTATGTAAACATCTTGCAAAACCAGCCTTCAGTTCCTTGCAGCAGTATGAAAATTTTAAATATGCCATAAAAAATGTGGCAGAAGTTGAACTGAAAGGGGAGTGTGTGCCATGTGGCTGAGCTCCTCTGCTGACATGTTCTTATGGTGACCTCCAGCCAGTCTTATTCCCCTTCATATGCTGCTTTTCATTCTAAATAGCTGGCAAGCAAAAGAAAGCCCTATGTGGCTGAGTTTCCTTGTTGTTCATGTTATTCTTAAGTGGTCTGAGTGTTGTGATTCTTCTTGGATGCATAGGTTAATGAGTTAAATATCATAATGTGATGTGCACCAGGATTACAAAACCAAGTGAGCTAAAGCCAATGACAAGGCAAAGTCAGACTGATCTGAAACTTCTGATTAGTGGATTCCATGTGAACAGGTGTCCCAAGTGAGGATATATAATATCCCATTCTGGAGAGAATGTATCGATTGATGGGGAGATGAGATAGATATAGTATTAAGTGCTCTGTATTTCATGTGAGTGAGGCAATAGCTTCATTAATAATGGATAATAATTATGTCATCTCCCTTAGGTATCTTGTGTGCCTTTGCTTATCAATACTTTTCTTCCTGTTAGACATGAATAGTCTAACAGAAGAATAGTCTAATAGAAGAATATTAATAGTTCCAAGGAATAACATTGTCCTTTACTTAATAAGGAACACAGCTATTTTAGAAAAGAATGAAAATGTGGTTTTTGTCAAGTTTTATTATTCTGAGCCAATATGTGCAATTACAATTGTGCACATAATATTTCTATATGTATCACTGCATAACTACATACACAACAATATATGCATAACAAAGGCATATTGTTTAAAAATGCACATGTTATTGTACAAATAAGTTGCAATGCCATTTAGGAAGAGATGTCCTTTGGAGCAGTGACTTTTCAATCAGTAACATTTCCTAATCAGTAACATTTCCTCAATAGTAATGAGAGAGTTACCACACGTAAAAAGGCAAGGAAAGAAGTATGTGTCTTCACAGTCCCCAAGAGAAAAGCTCATACAAGCAGTACCTACATGACCATGATCACTCACAAGGTGTTGGCACCTTCTGAATAGCAGGTACCAAGTTCCAAATCATCCTGTTACTGCTGTGAACATTATTATAACTCTGTTCTCCCTGGCAACTGAAAGTAGGGGTGAAGAACAGTGGGAGCTGCAAGTTCCCTGATGTAGTCATCTTCTGTGTTCAGCAGCATCCTTATGTTGCTTATCTTCATTGCCAAATCCTAGGTGAGTGCAACACATTTTTCCAGAAATGTTACTTGTCTTTCTCCAGAAGGGTATCTTTCTCCATTCAAGGCACCTACTCCCCACAAGCCACTGTTATCTGTCAGAACAAAACATCATAAGGAAGAAAAGTAACACTTCTGTAGCTTCAACATGAGAGAGGCAGTCAGCAACTTGAGCAGCTGCACCTGCAGCTCTGCTTCTAGTCCATCTCAGTGGTCTGGAAGCACAGCTCTATTTGGAGGAATCATGCAGCTTCACCAGCATCACTCCCACTCAACACTACCAGATGGACAGCAGCTTTACTCCATTCCCACTTTCTTGGTGATGTGGAGGTGTAAAAATATCTTTGAATGCAAAGGTCTGTATGCTTCACAGACATGATTTTTAAGATTTTTTTTGGATCACAGATTGACCTCAGAAACTTTTGTAGTCAGAGTTGGAATAAATTTCCCCTAAACTTTCCCCTGAATTTCCCTATGGCAAGTTAACTTTCTTGGTAAAAAATACTTTTTACAGTGTCTGGCTTATAGTTTCTGAATATTTATGTCTGATATCTTTGCTATACTCTATAGCTAGTGATTAACAGGATCACTGAAAGATTTATTTCCTTTTTTAAATAAATAACAAAGACCGAAGCCAAAGTTATTTTAAATACACCACAAAATGTTGGGAAGATTGAAAACTTTAAAGTCACTAGTGGGTCATTCCAGTTTTTGCTGGAATCAGAAGGAATATTTCAAGTGACCTGAGTGGGATAATTTCCTAATGACCTTCACAAGATTCAGCTCAGCAGCATGTGCTTGTGGGTCCATTATCCAGCTATCAATATTCAGAACTAAGTACCTTTCTAATCTTTTGAAAGAATCCTTTTCTTCAAAAAAACCGAACTGAAAATATACTGTTCTCTCAATGAACATAGAGAAAATAAAGGTTTTTTCTGTATTAGCAATTAAATAAATGTAAATTAGGTTCTTGAAAAGTTGAAAGTTAAAGTGCCATCTCTAATCACCTCTCAGTAGTGTCACTGAAATGATGATATAGTCTAATATAACCACTAGATTTGGAATTACCTTATTCTGTTAAGTGCTATCTTGATTTAATCAGCTGTTCTTGTAATTACATTATTGCTCTCCCATTAGTATTTTATCAGCCTTATTGAGAGCTGTATACCTCCACTGTTAACTGCTTTTTTAGGATACAGTTGATGTGCAGAGCTCAGGTTGGTTGGAATTTATGGCAGCTTAACTGTGAAGCGAGTGTGTTAGCTACAAGAAAACAGGAAGAAAAGTTGTGCAATCTACTTTCAAACACCATTCAGAAAATACTTGGATATAATGAAACTTTACTTTTTAAAGTTAAGGACCCTGAGCTCTCTTTAAAGGTAATGAAGACAATGAAACCTGCACAATACCTCGGACAAGCCCTCTTTCTGATGTCTGTTCTCTCTCTTGTTTGGCTGGTTTTTAAACAGGTGCATGTGAAATACCCATGTGATTTGTGTTGTGTGGCACAGTGAGCTACCTTAGAACAGCAAAATCTGAGCTGAAACCCTTTAAGTGCCATTTACATACATGACAGTAGGAAAATTGTTTTGCATAAAAATAAGGGAAATTCTCGACCATGTAACAGTTAAATAAGGTGTATAAAGGATGAGTTTGCACTGTTTTGTGCAGTGTTTTCACACGTGCTGGCTTCCTGGTTTACCTTGTTTGTACTTAGTAAGGCAGACTCTAACATGTATAAAAGCAGTCATAACATGAATGCACACATATTAGGAATCTGTGGAAAAATGGACAGGAATATATGCTCCCACTAAACACTTGCATGCATTAGACTATGCATTTGCATGTTCTGAAACTAAACTTTAGAAAAGACTTTAGAAACTAGACTTTAGAAAACCTTTCTCTCTTTGTTAGAGGAATATCCGGTTTTTCTCCAATATAACATCAGCTACCACAGACACGTGGTAGCAGTGCAGTAACTTTAGTAACAATAAGCAGTGTAGTAACTTTATTTTTTTTTTAACACAACAGTACCTGAAACTAATTATTTAGATGATAACGAACAATCAGAGACAAGGGAAAGTGATTACCTGAAAGTTGCCATAGAACCAGCAGAGGGAGCTCCAAAATTTCAATTATTTTTTTGTCGAGGGAAACGTCCTTGGAGCCGACTGTTGTGAGAAATACTTGTTGGTCTCTGAACACGATGGCTGTCTGCACTGCTTCTTCCCTGGGCCCAGGAATCACAACAGCAAAATGATATCACGTTTCCTTGGGTAGGAATACTCTCCTGATGTGCTAAAAATGTAATTTAAAAGATCTCTGAATACCACTGTTTGTTGGAAGAAATAATCATAGTGTAATTGTAAGAATCTCAGCTTATCAAAGGATATGCTAAACTCTCTTAATATATTGCATGTCAGCACTGCCCTTGGAACCTGAAACCATTGCACTTAACAGTAAGCCATGATGAAGACACGGACTTTGACCTTAAATACTCTTTTCCAAACTAAGACACATGATATTTAAACGGAGTGCCCTGGCCTGGGTCACTCTGTGTTTTCTTATTTTTAGAATTAGTTCCAATATTATGAGTGCACTGAAGGAACATGGAGCATGGAGTCAGCTATGGAGTTTTCTTCATGTGCTGCATCCAAAGAAGAGCAGTCAGCAGGTGGAGGGAGGTGATTCTCCCTCCTCTCTTCCACGCTGGTGAAACCCCACCTGCAGTGCTGCATCCAGCTCTGGAGCCCCCGGCTTATGAAGGTTGTGGACCTGTTTGGAGCTGGCCCAGAGGAGGCCACAAAGATCAGAGGGCTGAAGCACTTTCCAATACCTAAAGAGGGGCTGCAAGAGAGCTGGAGAGGGGCTTGATACAAGGACAGTAGTGATAGGACAAAGGAGAATGGCTTTAAACTGAAAGAGGATAGATTTAGATTAGATATTAGGAAGAACTTCTTCAGTGTGAGGGTGATGAGCACAGATTGTCCACAGAAGTTGTGGGTGCCCCTTCCATGGACAAGTCTAAGCCAAGTCTATGCTGGATGGAGCTTTTAAGGAACCTGAACTAGTGGAACATAATTCCTGCCCATGGCAGGAAGCTTGGAACTAGATTACATTTAAGGTATCTCTCAAAACAAACCATTCTATGGTTCTATAATCAGGCCAAAAAACCTAATATACCTCAGCAGTTCTCACTGGCATGGACTCACACAGACCTGGACATTTGGGGGCATTACACCTTCCTCAGCTCCATGCAAGAAACTGTCCTGACCAAGGAGGAATGTTACTAGAAATTATTTTACTGTCAAAATCTCAGACTGAAAACCCATGTGGTTGCAGAATGAGCTGGTCAGGTGTTCTCCAGATCTCTTTGCTAATGTACTGCTTCTATCCTTAATTATTTCTTTCATGAAAAGGGACTGGAGAGACAATAAATACCTGCTCAGCACAATGTATTATCACTGACAGCTGCACAATTTAAAGCTCCTTGTCAGCAGTGTCCAAGGCAAGGATGGCTTTGGTACCTCTCATCCTTTCCTCAATAACATGCTTATGCATTAGTATGGGCATTAAGCTGATTAACATGAGCTTAATTGGTAGCAATCCAGATTTGAGCTGAATGCTCTTGAAAACTCTTTCTCCTTGAATATTATGGTGGGAGATTTTTCCTCTCTCTGGGGAAAAGAAAGAAGTTATTCTCTTTTTCTGATAGCACCTCACAAAAGTTTCTGAGTGAAAATCAAACAGCTTTGACCAGTACTATAATCCAAGATCTTTAGGGGGGTATTGCCAACTTCCTTCTTCCAAGTTAAGGCAATAGTAACATACTTTCTGTTCCTGATAATATTTTTACTTCTTTGCTCCTGGTTTCTGGTGAAGTAGCTACCTAAGCCCAGCTTTTTTCCAGTGGCCCATGAATGTTTTGGCTAAGGAGACTGTTACTGAGCCCTAATGCTTCCCTGCCTTTCAAATGCTTGTTTGGTGAGTGATTAAAACTCCACAGAACTCAGCCAGTTTGCTCCCTACCACACTTATCTAACACACCCAGAAGTGATGACAGTCAGCTTATCAGCAAGACTGGCCTGGGACCCCTGGGATCTGGGGACAGAATTATCAAGGATTTTACCTTGCACTAATACGAGGTGTAAATTGAAACCCCAGCATCTGGATTGTATCTGTAATACAATCCTGGTTGCTTTTAACTTCAGTTTAAAAGTTTTCAACAGTTTCTTAATCAGTGGGCCTTCACTGCTTTGGTGGCAGTTCTTCCCAACAGCTCTTCCCAGCCTCTGCCCTGCTGGCTGAGCCTGGCTCAGGCTGTGCTGGGAACCAGCTGTGCCCGCTGCTTTGGGTACTCAGGTGTGCCCCAAGCAGGAGCAGGGCCTGGGGAGCCTGCCTGTGTCTGACACTTCAGCACGGGTTCCAGACACTCAGGGGAGGCTCAGGTCGGACATCAGGAAGAATGTCTTCACTGAAAGGGTGGTTAAGCACTGAAATGGGCTGCCTAGGGAAGTGGCAGTCACTGCCACTGAAGTGTTCAAGAAATGACTCCGTGGCAGTGCCATGGTCCAGTTGATGCAGTGGTATTCAGTCACAGGTTGGACTTGATGATCTTGGAGGCCCTTTCCAGCCTTAGTGGCTCTGTGATTCTGTGTCACACCCAGGTGCAAGCCTGAGGACGCTGCAGCTCTCCCCACCAGCAGCTCCCTGAGCAAAGCGTGTGCAGGTGCTGTGCCAGCGCAGAGCTCAGCCCTCCGTGACCATGGAGAGACTGTGGCAGTGTCATCTCTGAAGGTCCTAAAGACAAATTAAACAAGCATTAGCCTATCTTGGGAGAGGACAGTGCACCACTGGGGTCACTCCAGAGATTCCCTTCCTCTGATGAGGGGGAGAACAGACGTATCACAGGTGCCTACAGATGCAGAGGTATTCCAGTTCAGCCAAACCTCTAGGTGTTGTATCCCGTTGTGCCGTGCATTTGCCAGCTGTGTGCCTCGTACAAAGACACACAAGTTGCAGATTTTAAACAGTTCATTATTCATTCACTGAACAGTTCCCATTCTGAGTCAATTAACTCTGTTTCTACTCACTGTTCAGGACTCAAGATAGCATGGTTCCTTTTGAGAGTGTGAGTGAGTCAGTGTGCTTTATTTTAAAGATATTCCTCATATATCCAAGTTAAAATTATGTTCCCAACAGTCTTTGTTATTAGAAGTTCACGAGTGATGGATATGTTAACTTCAGATCTCTAACTAATTTTAAAAGATTAATTATAGGAAGGACCTCAGCTAGTTTATAAAGAAATTTCAGGGATTTAATCTAAACATCACACACATGTTAAAAAAAATTTGAGAAATAATCTTTATTTTTAGTCTTAACATGCTGAACTCTTATCAGGGAATCTAAACTATATAAAAACAATTCCTTCATGAACTCACAGTGTCCCCAGGTTGATATTGCTGATAGACTCTTGGTCTAATTTAATTTTACTTCATCATCCAAACTGCCACTGTTGGAGCCTCCTAACTGTTCTATTTGAGATGTCTAAACCAGACAAATAATACAAGTAATATCTGGTTCCTGTTACTGCCACAGAACCACCAACCTCCCTAAACTGAGAGTGTTTGTGATGCCAAAAAGCTTAATTGGGTCATGGTGTCAGTTTAAATTGTACAGGAGATGAGCATTACATGTTTTTTAAATTTAACTGTCTGTTTCTGGATCTGGAATGTTTATTTGCTAGAACAGAGCACAAGCACAGACACTAGGTTTTAAATTAATCAAAACCAGTATGCTGAATTTCATGCAGAAAATGAAATGGCAGTCAGAATTACAGTATTTATTGTATTATCTCAATTATAAGACCAAGTAGAAGCTGAAGAAAGGGGTGGCTTTCAGAACTGATATTCTGCAAGCATATAGGTGGCTTGTTCTGGCTGCAATTCGGAAAAACTGACTAGATAAGTCATAAAAAAAGTCATGTGAAAGAACATTTTTGAGGTGCATGCAACATGAATTTGCAGGTGTTACTTAGGTACTTTCAGCTATGTCTAAATTATAGGACATGGGAGCACTTTCTATGTCCTGGGTCTAGGAACGTGCCCCAAAGGCATCCCATCTTTGAGCTGCTTAGATGTTAACATCTAAACCCTTTTCATTAGTCCACATGCTTGATTCCCTGGGAAAAATCTGGATGCGTCCCTGGAAGGCAGCGCTACAAGCTTCTGTCAGGAATTCAGCTGTGGAATCCCCTGAAACAGAGGGGTTAGAGCACTCCCTCAGAAAGTGAGACCTTGATTAATTATACTCCTTCTTAAGATTCTTACACGGTCCCTGACATGTTCACTATCATTTTTTGCTTTTGGGGGAGGTAAATTTGACACTTAAGTGTCCAACAGCCTTTCTGCCCCAATAGGGCTGAAGTCTGATGAGAGAGTTGAGGGGAAAGTGACCCCACTAGGAACTTTCTTGTTCATGATATTGTAAGGGGAGGACACAGGAAGCCTGTTTCCTTCACTGCAGCTCATAACATCTTGGGATGTGAAAACTTAATGTTTTTTCTGTTGCCTCAGGTTGCAGAATGTTCTGGTGATGAGGCTGGTGATCTTCCAGGGAGAGAATAGAGGGGAACTTGTGAGAAATAGACTGGAAAGGAAAAGTAACTCAAACCCAGCTAAGTTTAGTTTTAGAAGCTCAATGTAAGAATAGGAGTTATTATGTTCTTCCTGAACTAAAGAGATTTATTTTCTGGTACTAAATATTGTGTATGGGATTATTTGTAGATGGCATTACGCAGTTTATGCTCACTCAGACAGTAAGCTCTGGGGCGTTGATGACAAAAATGATGGGAGTAAAAATAGATGATTTTCCTCTATATTCTTCAGCTTCTTGGAACTGGATGTTTCTTAAGGAACTGGTGTGAAAATAAACCTGCCAAAATGAAAGGCCAGCAGACAGCATCTCTCTTTCATGTGAGCTGATAACTTGCCCAATGTGGACTCCATTGTTTTCTTCCAAAGTATGTTCTACATGGTGTAGTCTTCCAAGACTTGTAATCAAACAGAAGCTCCTGATATATCAGCATCTGATAACAACTTCCTTAAAGAATTCTTGTCACTTATTGTCACACTCTTTCTGTATAATCTTTATTTTTGTTAGTCAATATCTAATATGCAGGTAGGTACCCTTTTCTTTTGGTGTCTACGAAACAGAAAAGGAATTATTGACAAGAAATAAATCAAATTTAGCTGTTGCTCTGTAATAGGACTACCAGGAGTTTACCCCCTGGACATGACAACACAACATCTACCATTGAACTGGCAATATCTGTTTGTCTCTTCTGGCTTTTCAAAAATAACCAGCGTAGGCCTCAGTTGATCTGTTAAGAGTTTGCACAGCTGTCATACCCAGTAGAACTTGAAAATAAGGCATCCTCCCTATTCCATGGCCTCTCTGAAGAACACCCACAGTTTTTTGGGGGCAGCAAAGTAGAATACAGTCCCACATACAGGGGCCTGGATTTGAGATCAGGTTGGATGGGAATTTTAGGAACGTGGTCTAGTGGAAGGTGTCCCTGGCCATGGCAGGGTGCCTGGAACTAGATGATCTTTAAAGTCCCTTTCAACCCCAAAAATCCTATGATTCCATGGATTTAAAGGCCAGTCCATCAATTAGCATTCAGGCTCTCTCAGACAGATCAGTTTCCTGTACTATCCCACCCACAGATGTGATTAAGCAGGGCAAAATAACTACCAGATGTAATAGAAATGGCTGTGTAACAAAATACAACTCTCTGAGCCATGCTTGTATGTTGGGAATAGAACATGGGACAGGAGATTAGGGAAAAACCACCTGTTTGGGAACAGCAGCTTTTTGTTCCCTGGGGCTTCCTCGCGGCTGTGCTGCGGCGCTCCGAGCTGCAACCTGCCTGAGCAGCTGCTGGCAGCTGCAGCCACCAGCTGTATCCAAGGGGATCCCAGGAATGGACCCAGCTCAGCAGCCATGAAAGTAGCACCCTGAAGACATGAAGCAATTGTTGGTCTGCCTGCCAGGGAGAATCAGTACTGACTGAAGGGAAAATGCACTCTTCTTTCTGACCCACTTTATGTTGGCTGTTCTCACTACTTGAGTTCAAATAGTGAAGAGAGAGGAAGGATAAAAGGATGAAACTCCTAGAATTCATGCACATTGACCCCTAACCTTAAGCAGTATTATGACCCTTCTGTAAGTCTATCCTCTCTAAGTAACTGTACCCAAGGAATAAATATTAGTCTTGAACAGCTGTCCTGGAGATTACATCCCTATTACTACCCATCTTGAACAGAGTAAACTAAAAAAAGTAAATGAAGTTATCAGACATGATCTTATAGTCAACGAACCAGTGTCACTAAAATAATATCAATTTGGCAGTTTAATGTAATTACTAAAGTGGGATGTGGTCTGTTCAGTAGCGTATTGATTTAAGCCACTCTCTCTTAATTTTAGCAGCAGTGCCTCTGCTGGCAGTGGGTTAGACCTGTTGGTATCATTACATCTTGGACAATATCTACAACATAGCAATGAATAATGTTAATGACCAAAATCTATCACACAGTTTTCAGATTTGCAGTGAAGTGTTGAAACCCAACATTAAAAGGGAGGGCTTGTACTTGTGGGAATAAATGATGAGAAGTAACAAGAAGCTAGAAAGCATAAGATGCCTCTTCTTCTTGTCTAGAAAAGAAAAAAAATTGACTTGTCATGTTCCTTTCTGTGTAGGTTGATGCTGGGGGAGAGGGGGCAGTTCCCAGAAAGGGGACTGTGAGATGTGGTGGCATTCTTCTTTTGTCCCTCCTTCCTGCCTTTGCTGTCCCACCTTTAATTCTTTCTCAGTGACCCCATTTTTCACTTTTCACATCATTTTTCACCTTCTTTAGTGCTGCCCTTGTAACCTCAATCTATGATTCTGTGCTTTTATGGCTCTTATTTTTACATAGCTCTTTCCACCCTGGATCTGTCTCCTGAAAGCACGGCCCTGTGCACATCCTCAAGAATGCTCTTTCACTTCTTATCTCTTCCACCGTGGGTTTGTATCCATTCTATATTGATAGAATGCACACACACATGTATATATGTGTGTATATGCTGGATCTCAGAGGATGAACACAGTGGGTTTTTAAAAATGCCAGTGAAGCTGAGCACACCCAGGCTTGCCAGTGAGCTGTGCCAAGTGTGTCACACACCAGCCTGGTGAGGCAGCCCCTGAGCTCCGTGGTGGTGCTTTGAGCAGAGCAGCTGGCACCCTGGGTAGCTGAAGCCAGCAGCCTTGCCTGTCTGCAGACAAAAGGCTGGAAGAAAAAAGAACAAAAGTGATAAAGGCATTTAAATGCATTCTGTGGTTGGTAAAGAAGAAATCTCCTTCCACTGAGTGCTTCATCCCCGTCTAAGACGGCTGTTTAAAACAGCGCCCTGCCTGAGCTGACGTACTTCCAGAGGGCTCCAAGCTCTCATCCCAAAATGTTCGTCTTGCAGGGCGCCTACAGCTAAGCCAGGCATTTGGGCACTGCCCAGTTACACTTACAGACACGATTTTAGGTGTGAACTTACCACAAGTGTGTCAGCTCTGCTGCAGGACTGCCGTGACTAGTACAGTGTTTGGCATGAGGTTTTTAAGGCTTGTTCCTGCAGTGATGTTATTGAGAATGCCCTTTTGTATTTTTAAACAGTAATTTACTGATTCCCTGTTGATCTGGTAGAAAGAAAAAAGAGAACCAGGGTTGTGGTGGGAGAAGCTTTGTAAGTATGAATTCCTATGTTCAAAAAAGAGAGGAAAACCAGAAGAAATCCCACTGGCAGTACAGTCAATCTTTAAATACTTTGTGGGGTTTTGTTTCCAGTTGTGGAGTGAGCAGTACTGGTTTACAAGTATTTGATCTTCTTGTGCAGAGAGGAAAGAAATCTCTTCTTCCTTGATATCACATGTAGAGTGAAACATGCAATTTATTGATGAAAATGTGGTGGGTTTTTTTAAGTGCACCTCGGTAGGTGCCCCGAGGGAAAGCCAAAGAAAAGTAACTGCTTCCAGCAGAGGGAGCTCCAAAATCTGTTGCTTTGTTGGTTTGGTTTTTTTTTTCCCCTTTTTGTGTATGAGGGTGACAGATGGTGCTTTTCTTTGAAATAGATGATCTTTGGTAGAATCCTATTTGTTAACATAGAAATCCTTTGACGATTAGCATTCCCTTCTGCTAGTATTTCCTCTCTTTCTCTCTTAACAATCCTCAACACTAAAATGATATCAGAATTTGTCACTGCATAAGGATATTTTTTAGACTGTCCTAATATTCTGAAACTATTCTTATATATTTAATTTAATTTCAACTTACGTTTTAAGGCAAAATTTGGCATTTTTTGCATATCATTTATTTAAAGTATTTCTGTTCAGCTTTTCTAGAAAAAAAATAAATGAAATCATAGGAATTATTTATGTGCATTTTCCTAAATTTCCACGTGAAGCTTCTTCCAGCTCAGCAAATGAGCAAAGCTTATTCCATTATGTAAATTCCATTTAATGTGTTTCATCTTCTGGTTAGTCAAGTCAGCAAGTCCCAGATGAAGCAGATTGTGTAAGTTTAAATTCTCTTCCTCATTGTTCAAATTCACTGAACAATGGCTGCAGATCTTGATGCCACTTTCTTGCTTCTGATACTGCTTAGCTACTCATCTAACAGGTATTCATCTCATCTGGGGTGTGGAAGGTGACATTCATATGCTATTGCCCTCAAAAATATCCTCTAGTAAATATGTTTTGTTTGGGCTAACGTGGGAAAAAAAAATCAGTACCTTCTTCTTCACAGCACTCAAACCTTTGTCTCTGTGGAGAAGCAGATCCCAGCCCTCGCTGGCCCCGTGACAGAAATGCCAAGTAAGTGAAGTGTGGTCAGAAAACCACGCTTAGCTCTCCCTTTTGGCTTCATTTTAATTTTCTTACATTTCCCAAGGCTTTTTGAGCATCAGGAACGTGCAAAAAGCCATGTCTGCTGCCTTCAACTTTTACCACGATGAAGACAGAAGACATATGGCATTTTGCTCCTGGTCATGTCATACCACTAAAATATCCAGTCTGATGGGGATTCTTCTTTTTCTTGGGTGAGACATAACAGGGGCAAGCTCCTGAGGGCTGGCTGAGCAGTCCTTCACCAGCTGCTCTCTGTGCACAGGGGTCCAGGCAGAGGTGGGGGCACTGGATGTCCTTCTGAATCAGTGGGGCAGTGCCCTCGATGTCCCTCCTTGTTCTGCCAAAGAATTAATGTCACGATGTGCTCCTTCACGCCTCTGCTCGTGCTGAGGCAGCCCCAGATGAAGGAGAGTGTGTCAGTGCTCATTTTGCAGACAAGGAGGCAGTAAATGTTTGATTTGCTGCCGGCTGCTCCATTTCTGCACACTCTGCTCTAAAAAAAAAAAAAAAAAA
>VWZP01007102.1:1607696-1658839 GCA_013396995.1 Dicaeum eximium
AGAGCTGGAAGCCATTTGTGCAATTTGGAGCTTCCCATCACCAGCTCCTGATTGCATGGTGACTGTGTTGGGCCCAAATGATCAGAAGGCAGGATCTGCCTCCAGCAATCTGTTTTGCTTCCCTCTTCCCCCTACCCTTTTTGATTTGCTTCCAAGAGCTTCCTCTGGAGTCAGGATGATGGCTGGGCACCTTGGATATCTCAAAAGAAAGCCAGTAATTTAGGTGTAAATTTAGTGCTTTAGGCTTATTTTTCAAGATGTTTACTGATGCCTGGGCATGCAAATATTGAAACATTATTTGTCACACTGCAAAGAATAATTACTAAACAGTTAGGCTCTGATTTTTTGTGCATTTTAAATGTGTTAAAGTTGTGTCACAAACTATTTCTTTTAAACATGGTGCTTTCCAAAGTCAGCCTTTCTTACAGAGAATGGAGAAGCAAAACTTCCCTCTGATACCTTCAGCTCAAAGCCTGCTCACGTCCCAGCTCCTCTCCCTCTGACATGGTGCCAGACAGAGCTGGGGGATCAGATTAATTCCTGGAACTCCTTGTGCCCTCAAACCACAGCTGAATTCCCTCTTCAAATGCTTCTCAGCAGGGCTAATTTCAGGAATTGGCTCCTCAAGTTCACACTGTCTTACATCATGCCTGCCCAAAGGTATATTCTTTCTTAAAAATCAAGGTGTTTTCAAGATCATTTTTCTCTATAACTTTTTCCTCTCTCCTGTTTCCACCATCCAGTTAGTCCAAGATCAGGGTTAAAAAGGTAAATGTTCACTTTATTAGGCATCTGTTTTCTCTTGTTGCTCCTCTTTTTCATCAGTTCTGTGCCTGGTTCTTACCTAATTTGCAGCTGTATAACCTCCAGTACTGCAATTTTCCAGCCCACTGTATCTGAAATAAACACTACAGCAAGCCTGCCCTCTGAACTTGGGATTTGAGGGAGAAATACATAGAAGAGACCCTGCTTTTGATCTGGCTCCTCTTCTCTTCCATTCCCATGGCCTGAGCCCAGCCTGTGACAAGCACGGGCTCCCCCCACACACGGCACAGCTGGAACAGGATCCCTGTGTGCCCAAATGCCACCGTGCCTCTGCAGCAGCCCTGGCCTGCTCTCCAACCCCAAGCACCCCAGATGGAGTATTTTCTGATTTCTTTTTTTATTTCCATTTTTCTCGCCCCATGCATACATTCTTACTCTGGAAATGTGTAATTTAAAAGCTTTCAGCAGCCCACAAACCATTGCACTAATGCACATCAGACCTTTCAGCAGAGAAGCTCCTGCCCTTCCTGAGGGGATATGGGCTGTGCCTGTGGCATCAGCACTGCTATCATCAAATCCTAATGGAATTGTACGTTTCTTTTTTCAACAGAATTCAAAAGGTAGATTCAAAACTGAACTGACCCTCAATAAATGCAATTAAACACATAGTTTTTCCATTATTGTTCTCACTAGTTTTAAGCACTAAGTCTAAGAAGCCCACAGATTCATAGATATTGAGGTTTTCAAAATGAGCACATCAATAGTCAGGAAGCTGAGGCCATTTTCTTAGTGTTAAAGCTCTTCTTAAATTCAGCAAGCTTTGAATCTAGTCAGCAATCTGTGTGTTGGCAATAATGCCAGGAGAATGAGAGAATTCTATTTTATCCCATTATCTATCTATTATCTATTTTATCTATACTTATTTCTGGTCTAGAGAAAACAAGAAAGTTCAAAAATATTTCAGGTTTTTTACTTGATTTCCATATAACTTTTTAAAGCTTATAAGAATATGCAAAATGGTGATTGAAAAACTAAAAGAAAACAAACCAACCACATGCACAACATCTTTGATGTGTTTTTCCAACAGCATGTCTGGGTTTAGCAAAACCAGCTGGGGATGCACCTGTAATATCCCTGGAAGGAATGGGTGAAGGGGAGGATGTCTCTGCTGGAGCTCATCATTATGACCCTAACCCCAGGATCCAGTGGGGACCGTTCACCGAAATTATCCCATTTACTTCTTCCAGTTCCTTCCCATTTCCAAATCGTCTCACTAGGCAGCCATGGTTATTAGTTCTGTTTTCTAGCATAGGTTGCTCTTTGGTCATTTGACATGGTTGATGTGTGATACTCTAGGAATTGTTCATGGCTCGATGCTTCCAAGTGAAAGAAGCCCTTTATCTGTTTATGAGTGAGATGTAAAGCACTGCTGTTTTCTCAGGCAAGGTCTGAGGACCCATTGGTGTAAGCAACTAAAACTGATAAAGTGAGAGCCTTTTAAAAGGCTTTAGAAGGCCACAGAATACCCACAGGCCATGTCTCTATACCAGAAAGTAGAACAGGACCAGGGCACTGATCTGCAGTTGTGTGTCTTGTTTAATTGTTACAATGCTCTGTGGCACAGATTTGGTCCATGCCAGCTAGCAATATTGCTGGAAACAGAAAGGATTGGATGCCTCAGACCTCTCCTAATGCATGTTCAGATATGGCCATCGTGTCTGGAGGCAAAAGGGAATGTTGTAGATTTCTGTACGTGTGCCAGGCCATGCTCATTGCTTCAGGTTATGGGAAAGTGTCTAGCCTGTTCTATTTACTGCTGGAGATGTAGCCTTGGAGTTTTACTCTTCATGCTGACACTGATTTTACAGAGTAGCATCAGTGTGGGGCTCTGAACATCTGTCATGCTGTTACTAGGCTGCTGGCAACTTTTAATGCTAGGTTAGAGGCATCTGCAAAATATACAGGCATAGCAATGCCTGTGCTGTGGACTTAGCTTGCTGGTAATCTTCAAAAAGTCACTTTACTTTTTTTTTTTTTCTGCATTATTCTCTTTATTATAAACCTCCTTGTAACTGTAAATGCCTTGGTAGCACTCTGCTGCAATTCAGTCAGGCTGGTAAAGAGACTCCCCATGTAGGAACACAGCAAGTCTGCAGACAGCAGGGCCACCTCCACCATTTGTTCCAGAGAGGCCTGCCAGGAATTGGTTGGTTTGTCCTTGTTCAGGAGCTTTACAAAAAATCAGGGAAATCTATTAAAGAGTTTATATTAGTAAAACAGCGGTAAAACGTTGTTAACTACTCACTTATCTAGTAGTGGAGAAAAAATACCTCTACTAACTCAGGTGCTGCAGAGAGAAGGGTACTCACATCAGAGGCTCCCTGGGTTACAATATGGAGATTGCAGGTTTGTGAAACATGTCTACATTAACACTCAGCGTTATTTTCCCTTCAGGACCTTAAAGGGAAGGTTTTTAGAAACTGTTATCTCAAACAAAATGTTATTGTGACTAACATTTTATTTTATGCCTAAAGAGAGGCAAAGATGATGGATTTTTGGACTGCACAGGCAGGGCATGAATCCCTTTAGCCCCGTTGCCTGGTGGTTTCCTCCCTGGGAGAGGGATGAGTGTGTAGCCCTCTGGCAGAGCACTCTGCACCTCCTGCCATGTCCCTGCATCCAGGGCTGCCGGTCACATGGCCATGTCCCTTGTTGGAGCCCTCAGCAATGATAAAAGAGGTTTCAGAGGGAGGTTTTCAGCCTTGCCTGGCCACGCTCCTTGGCACGCATCCCTTCCTCCTGGGGAAGGGCAGCCAACTGCATCCCCAACAAAGGCACCACTTCCAAAGTGGTTTACAGGAGTGCCAAAGAGAAGGACAGTGTTTCCCAGACGTGCTGGGAGAGACTGAAGAAGACAAAGGCCAAAATTTCTGTACTCCTTCTTTTCTTGTTGCAACTGCTTGCAGGGACAGGATGAAGGGACCTGGAAGGGTCAGGGATAGACATGCATTAAAGCAGTGATGGGGGACCTGACCAAAGGCCTATCTAGCCCAGGTTTTGTGTGTCAGTGAGCTGAACAAGGCCATTACAGGAGTAGATGCTGCAGAAAAATGAAAAACTGTGAGAAGGGAAATAGTTGCAAGATGTCAACAAGATGTCCTGAGGTGGTAGCAAGCAACAGGCAGAGACAGAGGTTGACATGTTGTGGGAGGACCAGAATGGGGAGGACCCCAAAATGACTCTGCTTAGGTCAGGAGAGAGTCCTGCTGCAGCAGGAAGCAAATGAACTGGAAGTACTCCTCTGAGAGAAGCAGCTGAGAGGCTCAAATTTCACAAACAATGGACTGGACATGGGCTCCATCAGATGCTGAGCATTCCCAAGACCAACATGAATAAAAGCTCATGGGGTGGGATAAGGACAGGGACAGATCACTCACCAGTTACCATCACAGGCAAAACAGAGCAGCTTTGGTGTACACCTGACACCCACACAGGGTCAGTCCACCACAGAAATTGCTCTTGTGATTAAAAGAAACTTTGCACCACAAATAAAAAAACCTGATGTGCAGAAAAAAAATACTACCTGATATTTTTTGGTATTTGTTTGTTATGGTATAATGACCATCTGCTTCCCAGAAGCTGTAAAAAATTTTCTTTCTGGATGTGCTTTTATTGCAATGAATGTCAATATGTTGTCTTTCCTGTTATCATAGCATTGGACCCTATTATCTGTTACTACTGCAAACTGATTGGTTCCTAATAATAGAATATAGGTCATAAATAAATGTCCTAATTTTTTTCTGAATTGGGGACCAAAAAAGTGGAGCAGATTTAAAAATACTCATGAAGTTTATATCCTACAGAGAAAGATGGTGATGATCTTTTTTTGGGCCAAAGCTGCCATAAAATGTTTGTGAGCATGTGAAATATTTCACTTCTACTAATAAATGGCTAAAAATATGTTTTCCCTTATTTAAAGTAAGGAAATAAAGAGGTTTAGATTAAATATTATAAAAAGGTTCTTCACCTAGAGGGTGGCTGAGCACTGGAACAGACTCCCCAGGGAAGTGGTAACAGCACCAAGCCTGACAGAGTTCAAGAAGTGTTTGAAAGGCATAAGGTGTGATTCTTGGGGTGTCCTGTTCAGGGCCAGGAGTTGGACTCAAGGATCGTTGTGGGTGCCTTCCAACTCACCACGTTCTAAGGTTCTATGATTCGAAGAGTGGTCAGACTTTTAGGCTGGTTGTGTGGTGGCAGTCACCAGGCTGTGCCCAGGGTTTTGCTTGTTTAAGACACCAGGACCTAAATGTCACACAGCAAAGTAGCAGCCTCTGAAGCCCAGTCAAATTGAAGTTCAGTACATGAAGAAACACTAAATTGTTTGAGACTTTACCATCCCTCACTATGGACTAAATTGATGTGGAATAGCAGCCCACTGCTCACCAAAGGTTTGTTGAACATTATCCTACTTTTTTCGTAAAGTGGAAATCAACTCTCTAGAAAATGAATAATGGTAATTGTCAAGGGGAAAGAGAGTATTTACAAGAGTGTGTAGTAACAAGACAAAGGAGAACAGCTTGAGACTCAGAGGGCAGGTTTAGGTGAGATATTAGGATGAAAATCTTGACTGTGAAGGCAGTGAGGCACTGAAACAGGTTGCTCAGAGAACTTGTGGATGCCCCTCTGTGGAAGTGCTCAAGGCCAGGTTAAATGGATCTCTGAGCAAGGAGGTCCAGAGGAAGGTGTTCCTGCTCACAAGAGGGGGGTTGGAGCTTGGTGATCTTCAACGTCCCTTCCAACCCAGGCCGTTCTATGGTTCTATGGTTCTATGGTTCTATGATTCTGTGGTTCTGTGGTTCTATGGTTCTATGGCTCTATGATGTGGCCACCCCAGAATTTCAGACTCTCCTCCTGTGCTGATACAAAGGCAAGGAAAAAACAGACAACATGCAGTACCCAGAGCCCAATCAAAGTATTTGTGTATGGAGAAATATCACTGTTCAGTAAAACAAATGTTTGTTTCCACCTTCCTTAGAAATCACAGAGCAGGGACAACGTTGCTGCTCCTCTGAGTGCCTGCAGGCAGAGATGTCTGTAAAGAGCCAGGAGGTTGCTGGGCTGCTGTTCTGTGTTGAAGTTCAGTGCAAGGACCTTGCTGCTCTGGTACAGTCACTTTGAAAAGAAATCCTGGATGAATGGTGTCCTTTTCATAAGCCCCTTTTCCTGCCCATATTTCACAGGCAGGTTTTTCAGCCATTTGTGTTAGTCTGCAGCTTTTTTCTTGCTCTTTGGTTTCCTTCCAAGTGTGATCTCTGAAAGCTCTTCACTAGCTCGCATTTGTAGGCTGTGAAATGCATGGCAGGTAGTGGGGAAAACGGGAAGTTTCAACGTAATTCCCAGAGGTGATGTGTGGGATTGAAACCAAAAACTGTTTTATGTTTGTTTTGGCCCATGTAGCTGGAACCTTGTGCTGTGGAGTTATTAATGTGTAGCAAAACATTCCAGAGGGTATGCACCCATGAACCTGCTGACTTCTTGTTGCTGTATTTAAAGAGATGCTGTAGAAAATAAAACCTAGTTTATCCAGTGAACTTTAACAGCACTACATCTGTTCAGATGACGCAGTTTCTAAGAATATGCTTTTTTTTAGAGCTCCTGTTACTTATCTGATCACTCCATGGGCCAAGACAGAATCCTTCACACAAATACAGTTTCCTACATTCCCTGCTACTCATTTATCTGGCAGGAGGAAAAGGGAGAGTAACAATTCTATGAATTCACCCTCTTCAAGTTTTTCTCCATGGAGTCCTTCCTGGAGTTACTTCCTGCAATACAGCACAGGCTGTATTGTGTGGTGGAATTTTGTATCTGCCCTTTCATCCATTTTGGGCCCCTCTTTGCAAATGCTTTTGTCTGCCTTAACTCCTATTGAACCACACTCTAATTTCTATCTTTTTTTAAACCAGAAAACAGGAGTCGGTGTCATGCATGTGTTCACTGCTCAGCTCTGTGGCCAGCATGAGGAAAATAAGATTGGGCAAAAAAAGGACATTAGCCAACATCAAAGGCAAAACTCTGATCTGTAATGAACTCATCTCTAGAAGTTCCCTCCATCCCCGGAATTAGAGTCTGGGCTGTGCTCTGAAGCATGAGGAGGCACAGGTACAATCCTAAATCATTCTGATGCTGCAAATTAGGATCTGCCTAGAGCTGCACAGTGCATGTCAGCAGCTTGCTCCTGTTGGAGAGCAGCAATGTCTTGTGCCTGTCCAATGGAATTTCTGTGGCTAAAACCTCATACTGGATTTTGAATAATTTTTTCAGCGATAATTACATGAAATTGTACCCATTACATATAATAACTAGCACTCATTCTGCCACCCTCTCAAGCAGAAGAACTTTAGAGCTGGAAGCCCAGCTAGAACTTGGCAGCCCAGTTAGGAGTGTCAGCACTGTGGAGGAATGTATTTTCTTCCTTCCTGTTCTAAGAAACTACTGGATGTGGCACTTAGTGCTATGGTTCAGTTGATATGGTGGTGTTCTGTCAAAGCTTGGACTAGATCATCTTGGAAGTCTTTTCCAACCTTAGTGATTCTGTGATTGATATTTTTTTTCCCTCAGCTCTATACTAATGCCCTGGGAAGGTGTGGGAGATAATTGAATTTTGGTAGAGGGTGGCTAGAAATGGGGGGAGGAGGATGTTCTTTCATCTTCACTGTACACCACACAGTTATAAATAGTAATTTGTATGAACAGTTCAAACAAAAAAAAAGATATGGCCTACCACAGTTTACCTTAAGGTTTTTACCTGCTAATTGAAATTTATCTTCCACTTAACTGCCTTTCAAAGTCATTAGCATTGTTCAGCTGGGGAAATAGCTAAATTGTAACTGAAACTGGTGGACATAAGAGACAAGCATAAAAAGCAATCAAGCTCTTTTCAGTAACTGAATATCTCAGGCTTGCAGCAAAGTTTAAGTGTGTGCTGGGCTATCCAATACTGGCTGATGAAAATGTCTAATATTACACCAGTTCCTGAGGTAAAGGGCAGCAGGACTTACTGTGTCCTGTGGAAACAAGCAGAACACATCAAAAGGGGAATAAGCAGGAATAAGCAGGACTGTGACAAAATATATATTGTTATTGTAGTTGATGCAGGTATGCCAAAGCCATCTGAAAACTAACAGCTTGACAGCTTTCTGAGCTTCTTAGGTAGATGTTGCAGCACACATTGGTTTCTGCACTCCCACAGCTGTCTTGCTAACATCATGCAAGCATCTAGTTTAAAACCAGGTCTATCACGGCCATGGGACTCAGTACAAACAGTGCTGGTTTCCCCAGACAACTAAAATGACCCCTTAAACCTCCAAAACTAGCTTAGATGTCAGGGCAGAAAGAGATTCCAGTCCATACCCACATTTGTGCCGCTCTTCCTGCTCCCACCAAAAGTGGGAGCTCCAGACCAGACTGACCAAGTCTTCCCTTCTTAGCACTGCTGTGTGTTTTGAAGAAGGAAAGTCCCTGTGATGTTCCTTGCCAAAGCCACAGAACTTCACAGCCACCTCTAGACTGGCAGGGCACAATGCTGGTGTGCCCAGTCTTTATTTCAGTCATGAGCCTAGGCCTGGTTCAGAGAGCTGCTCCTAGGTCAGTCACTCATGACAGTGAAACCCAACTTCCTTCTGTGGATGCTCAGAGAGTCCAATCTGAGGGTGGCCCAGGCAGAAACATTTCTGAGTCTTTCTAGTGCCACTGTTTCTGCTCTCCCAGCTCAGTGAGTCTGAGCAATTGGAGCAATCTGAACATTGGAGCAATCATGTGTCATTTCTAAAAGTCATAAAAACCTGTTTGTGGATGTGCAGGTAGCACATTTCTAGTTTCGGATAAGGAGACCTACTTTTCAATTTTCTACCAGGAAATCCTCTAAACTGCTGCAGAGACTGTAGTTTGAGGACCTCAGTTTGCTTACAAAAAATGAGAGTGGGGGATGGAGGCATAGAAATTACTATTTTTGCTCCAAGACAGGAAACCAAGCTTTTCTTGTAGTCTGATTCCATCCAGCTGACCTTGCTGCTGTCCTCATCTTATCGCAGGCGTGTCTGAGCAACCTCAATTCTTGTCCTGGTTAGACATTTCCTTGTAGCTCTGTCACCAGCTACAGCTCAGGTCATACCCACGGGGGAAACCACAGTGGAGGCACAGCAGGCAGCTGCTGCTCTGGTACATACAGGACCATGTTCCAAAACTGTTAACCAGTGCTTCTGCCTCAGTTTCCCCCAACAGATGTGAACAGCAGCGTTTATTTGCACCTCTGGCTTATGGATTCTTGTGTTGGCTTGAGTACCCTCATCTCCTTTTTTTCTCATTTGTTCATATTCTCCCTTCATTGTTCAGGCTTTTTTACTTGTTTCAGGTAAGCCAGCACAGTAATGCTCTGCATAAAACAGTTCTGAGACTGTGAGCTCCCCAGATGTGACAGCTGTTAGTGATACTCCTAAAGATCTGTCCTTAAATCCATAAACCCTCAGACATTCAACTGAATGCTGGAAAGTTTTGCTTCAACACGGATGTTTCAGTGAGACCATCTGGGACTTCTCTAAATGTATGGTATTTTAAAACACTTAGCTCAGTTTTGTGCATGTAGATCTTGAACTATTATACAGTCTCATTTATAAAACCTGCTCATCCCTACATAGGGGAAAAAAAAAAGCCCAAACCGCTTTTCATTTCTGTGGATTGCAATAAACAACACTCGGAAATAAATTTTAAAACTGTACACCAAATTCAGCTCCTATGTAAATGTGCATTACTTCTTCCAAAGTACCAGAGCATGAATTTACCTACAAGTAAATCCTGTCCCTATATGGCTGAGTTTGGCCAGAGGCTTCTGCAGCACCTCTTAGGTCATTAGTTCAGGTTATGCAGAGCCTCTGGAGACCACAGCAGTGGAGTGGGAGCAGCAGCAACCAACTCTGTGCTCCAGTTTTACAGAGCCACAAAAAGCAGCAGGGGAAGCAAAGATGATAAATCACACTTGCTGGCACTTCAGTGAAAAGATTAGTATGAATGGATTAGGAATCCAATTACCCACTCCTCTTCTTTCAGCAAAAGCTGGCATGTCAAAGGTTGCTGTCTCTCAGGAGAATAGGGGGGTGCAGATGGCTGAAAATCGTGGCATGCTTTGATGGAAAATAAAATTTTGGCCCCGTTGTTTTGTTTCCAACTTTGGACCTCCTAAGGGAAGCAACCCTGTCACTGGCTGGCTGGGCTCCTCCACACTGCCACTTCCATCTGTAGCCATCTTTCCATGCTAATCGAACAGATTTCTTATCCAGATTGGAATCTGTTTGCCAGACAGTGTTACAGGGCTGTCAACAAATGGACTGTAAATCAGCTTTATATTTGTTTAAATGAAGTTTCTTCTCTTGTCTTTCACACATCTTCAATGAAGCTCAAGGTCAGCAGTTAGAAGATATTTTAAAAAGAAAAAAAAGTGTTTCTTTTCCACTTTCTTTCTGCTTGTAGAATTTTTTTTTTCAGATGGAATTTAATGCTGGACTACTTTCAATATTGTATCTATTACACAGCAGTATTTCCTATTCATCTTCTGAGAATTCCCTTGTACCCTTTAATGAGGAATTCAGAAGGCTTTGTATTTTGTTAAATATGTGCTAAACCAGTAATGACCAGAAAATTTGCAGAATTCCTAGATATTAATCTGGCCTCTGCTGGGCTTTGCAATAGTTGCAGAGGGATTTGTCAGAGAAAATTAGTGCTTTAGTCTGTCACACAGAGTGCCTCTGGCATCCTGGCACTCCAGAGAACAATGGACATTTCTTCCCCATTGTAGATCAAGTGTCATTCCACAATATGCCCAGTTCATTGCAGATTTTTCTCCAGGTCTTAAGGATGATCAGCAGTGATATATGATTGGTGGTGGGAGGGAAGAAGGTTGCTTTCTCCTTCTCTCTTTTTATTTTTCCTCTTACTTATATTGCCCAGGTACTACAGAAGTCTTCTCAGAGTATCTACCTGGATTTGTCAGCTGCTGCCAAAGCACTTTGAATCATAGCTTGTGTGACATTACTGATATAGTGGGATGTAGGTAGGAATCTAGAGAAATCTGGGTGGTTTAACCCCAGCCAGTCCTCTGCAGAGAATGGAATTTGTGGAGGCATTCTCCAAGAGTTCAGAGGGAACTAGCAGGCGTATCACAAGAGCACTTCATAGGCAAAAACCCATCCCAAACATGCCATGGAAGCCCCCCAAGTGTTTGCTGTTACCTTAACCTCAGATCCAGGTATGAACAGGATCTCTAGCATGGTCCTTGATGGCTGCCAGCTGCCAGGCTCACCAAGGGGATGAGCTTTCAGATTCCCTGACTGATCTTTCTTGCATACAACTAATGAAAAGCACTGTCAGAGAGTGCTCTTCTTGGGAGCAGTTACAGTGCCTTATTCTCTTTCCATTTTCTAAGAGTCTAAGGAAGATAAAGCACTGAAAACTGAGTCTCCTGAATATCTCATTTGTTCTGATCTTTGTTCAACTGTACTATAGTCAGAGATTTCAGAATTACTTGAGTCTGACCAGTCTGTTTCCTATACCTGATATTAATACTGACACTAACTGTTGTGGAACCAGATGCAGACTGCTGTTGGTCTCCCTCAAAATACAATAATCTAATGCCATCAAAAAGAGAGCTATTATTTTAATTAAAATGGGATCGATTTCCTAAACCAGGCATCCATGGACTCCACAAACTTCTGTGGCCGTGGAAGTGCTACAGATCAGAATGGATCCACACAAGCTGTGCTGGCTAAACCTTCCTAGGCTGCAGTTATCAGTATTCAGAGACCTGACAATGCCTTTTTCCTGATGGTCATGACCAAAGACCATCAGATTTGTAAAATTAGTAGGAAAATAAATCTTTAGTTCATGGCTGGGGTAAAACCATGCCAACAGTGCATGGAAACAGGCCCTCCAAGGTAGTAAAAGATGAAAAACAATAAACAAAATAATTTAGGATGAAAGATAATATTTTACATATTTTTTAGTTGTTTTGGTTAAGTAATATGTGCTGTAAATTGAACAAATTCTGTATTGAACAGCCAGTATATCCTTCTTATAGTCTCTAAAATTGATATCATTATATATTCTTGTAATTATAATTCAATATCTGTTAGCTTGTTACACTGTCTTTGGACAACCCAGACAAAAATTAATAATGTCTATTTAAAACCTAATTTAATTTTCAGTGATTAAAAAATAATTAACACCAGTTCAGGCAATCTGCACATCACATTTCTTGCCATCACTTTAGTTTTCTTGGAACTGAGAAAAATAACAGCTTTTTAAATTAAATAAAACAAATGTTGCTTTGGTCTTTCCAGGCTGTTCACGGAAAATCCCGCTATCTTCGTGTTTGTAATTAGTTGCAATAGTTTCAGCAAAATCCCTCACTTCTTATTTAAGAACCACTGCCATCCCATGCCCTGCAGAGGGGTAGTGAGCTCCTCCTGGGCAGAGCCCAGCAGCTGGAAGACTTGGGCACACAAGTTCAGTGCTGCTATTTTTGCCCTTTTTTACAAGCAAAGGATTTGGCTTCTGGTTTGTCTTTTTGGTTCCTTTCTTGTCTGGCTCCAGTGTTTCCTACTTAAAAATATGTGTGTTATGGTGACCACTTTTCTTTGATGTGTATCTCCTTCCTTCTTTTCTCTTTCTTCCTCTCTCTCTTCCTTTCAGTTTTTCTGTTCAGGCTGTGTGTGATTGCAACCAGTTTTGCTTACAATGATTAGGTTAAACCCCGCCACTGCCCCACTCACCAGCCCAATTTACCACAAAAGCTAAATCCTGATTTGGAGCACGTCTTTGCCTCCAGCACGTTCAATGTGATTCTCATCTGTAGGAGAGGAGAGACCCGTGGCCATCCCAGCAGCTTCCCACTGTGCAATCCCTGGGGCAGCAGACAGTGTCCTGCAGAGCCCTCTCACACCAGAGAGTAACAACACGGACCTTGAGAGCAGAACTGGGTGTTTGCTACCAGAGCCTCTAGAGAGAATTATCTTTTTCCTTTTGTGCCATACAGATGTAACTCTTTTCGCTAGCACTGAGTTGTTAAATGTTAAAATACATTTTAAGCAGCTGATACATTTTCTAAAGGGGTCAGCACTAATAATTGCTCTGCAAGCAAATACCTTTGGTAATAAATCTTTCCGTCCTTGGTGCTCTAGGGAACAGAGAAGGAAAAGGACCAGCAGACCTGATTCCTGTCACAGTTGTTTTTATCCCTGCCCTGCTAAATCATCTCTGGTGAGCTGTTTCACAGCCCTTTTCTGATCAAATTTTTGTCAGTGTAGAGCAGAATTCCCAAATGGCACCATTTTACTTATAATACTGCTAGTAAAATTGTTCACAGAGAAGGTCCTCAGACTCAGGGGATTCATTAAGCAATAAATGTGGCTTTTACAGCTGTTGAGTACGGGCTTTTTGTCATATGGCCATTAAACCAGATGATGAAAGGAGTTCACCAACGTGGGACTCTCTTTAGAAGTAACTTGCATTTCAGTTTGATGGTCTTCCTTGGCCATACATAGAAATGATGGCCATTCATTACATACAAATGGGTATGTTTGGAAATGTCAAGTGAATATATTTGATGTGGTTTAACCCCCGCCACCAACTAAGCCCCACAAATCTCCAGGGGAATAGGAACAGAACAAGCGACGAAGTTCTGGAATGGTCTGCCCGGGGAGGTGGTGGAGTCACCATCCCTGGATGTGTTTAAAAAGAGATTGGATGTGGCACTCAGTGCCATGATCTAGTTGAATTGTTAGGGCATTGGTTGGACTCAATGATCCTGAAGGTCTCTTCCAACTTAGACATTCTGTGATTCTGTGAAAGAGAATCAGAGGAGTAAAAATGAGAACAACTTGTGGGTTGAGATAAAGTTTAATAGATAAAACAACAGGTGTACACACACAAGCAAAGCAAAACAAGGAATTCGTTCATCACTTCCCATGGGCAGGAAGGTGTTCAGACATCCCCAGGAAAGCAGAGCCCCATCATGTGTAATGGTTACTTGGGAACACAAACACCATCACTGTGAATGTGTCCCCTGCCCCTTCTTTCTTCTTTCCCTTTTATTCATATGCTGGCCATGATGCCATGTTGTATGGAATAACCCTTTGGTCACTTGGGTCAGCTGCCCCAGCTGTGTCCCCTCCCCACTGCTTGCCCACCCCCAGCCTACCCACTGGTGGAAAGAAAGGCAGAAAGGTCTTCATTCTGTGTAAGCCCAGCTCAGCAAATAACAAAAACATTCCTCCTATCAGCAGTGATTCCAGCACAAATCCAAAACACAGCCTCATACTACAGGCTATGAAGAAAACTAACTCTACCCCAGCTAAAACCATTACATTCTCCACCCCTTATTCCGTACCATTTATGTCATGGTCAGATCCCACATTATCTAATACACTGTCATTAACCACCACGTCTCTTCCCATCCTTTGGTATAATACACAGGTATCATTCCTTTAGTTTATGGATGATCCCTGTAAAATGTCCAAAAAATGTCCATAAAATGTCCACAAATGTCCACTGAGTAATTTAGTCTGTGGCTTCAGGCTCCCTTGGTTTTGGTGATCTCTCAGGAACTGTTGTGGGTTTGTTGTGTGGAGTCTCTGGGCACCAAAGTCAGCTTGGGTCGGGTCACTGCTGCACTTGCTTCACTTCTTGTAAGGCTTCTCCTCCATTGTTCAGGTGGATTTGACACAGTAATTCCAATAACAACAATTTAAAGGTATATCCATTACAAGCTCCATTCCTGGTCCCCTTGGACCATGTTACAGGGCTTAACATTGCAGTGAACACTGACTAGTAAACCACGAAAGTAAATGTCCAGTAGTTAAAAGTAGTTAATTTTCCTGTCTTTCTTTGTATCTATAATTAGGCTCTGAGGACTTTATTGCCCTCAGGCAGAGTGCCTGTCTCCAGCAGTTGCACCAAGAATCACAGAACCATTTAGGTTGGAAAGGACCTTTAAGACCATCAAGTCCAACTATTAACTGAGTCTGACTGACTCCAACATGCACATTTCTTACTGTTCCCATATCCTGCCCTTTCTAGTTTCTTTTCATGGCCCATTGCTTAGCAATTGATTTTCCTTCACACTGTGAATTCTCCATAAATAAAAGGTTGACAATAACACTTTAACATAAACAGTCAGTTATTGTGATTCTCTATTTATTTGCTCAATCAATAACTTACAGTTGGTGAAAAAATTCATTGACAGGAAGTTCCTGCACTCCCAACCTGAATTGTTTCCCAGCAGTAGCAAAAAGGCCCTACAGCCAAGTGTTAGCAGTGGAGTTACCAGTGATTGTCAGAGCACCCTGTGTTTCTTTCTTTCTGAATTACTTCTACCTTGACATATCACCTGGCAGGCCCAGAGTAAATTGGCCTGGATAGGTGTTCCTATCCAGTAGTAATTTATATTGATACCAGAGAAAGTGAGATTTCTAAAGTGAGATTTCTAAAGTCAGCCTCTTACTCAGGCTAAACTACCACAGCAGACAATACTGGCATAACATGTACTGGGGTGTTGGCAGGGAGAAGCTGATTCAGGCTGCAGCAAGACTGCTTTTTAAGTTAATTGCTTCATCTTTGCCACTGCAGGATCATGCACAGCAATCTATGCCATCATTTCATGTTGGTTATTAGTACTAAAACCTTTTGTCACTTGAATAACTTTCACTTAATTTGAAGCATATTTCATGAGTTTGAAATGCAAAGTGTATCTTTAAAAACCAGAAATTACTGTCATTGGGATTTAGTGGATGAGGGAGGCAGGCTATGGATGCCAAAATTCTGATGATCTATGCTTTAAATCCTTGGTGTGATCACTATTAATATTTGAAGTACCTAATTTTGAAGCAATATTGTCCAATGCTAAGAATCTCGGGGAACAATGATAAAGAGAATGTGACTGAAAAATTGGATGAAAGATAACAAGAGAAACATCATAATATTTCATGAGCATGTGACTTTGGGGAGGAAATTTTACCTGATACTGTTAAATGATAAAAAGGTACGGCCTGATTCTGCAAAAGTAGTTGTAGTAGTACTAGTAGTACTAGTCCTTCAATAGAGAAGAGAAATACAGAATTTGCTTGGATTTTGAAATACAAAATGTATTTTTTAATGTTTGAAACAAGTTGTAATGTTGAGATTCTCTGTGCCTGTAAAAATTTTTGCTAGGTCTCTTTGGAGACCTAAGTTATGACAAAAGTGGGCTGAGAGAAAGAGTGGGTTTAATTGGAGCATAAGCTTTTTACATTAAATTCATATTTCACATTAATTCTGCATTTCCTAGAAAGAAAGTTTTATATATATATATGGTAATAGATCCTACCTATATTTTTGTTGGATGTCCTACACCATAAAAAATATTCCACTACCTAAATATGTCCTATAGATAACATTTTGTCATCAGATGAAGTGGATATGCATGTTGAAACAAATTTGATGTCCATGTCTGATGTTACCCTATCAATTCAATACCATTTTTAAAGTCCTTAAGGAGATCCATACATAAAACCCCTCACATATATGAACAAAGGAGTGCTATTTAATAGAAATGTCTTCTCTGAATCATTACTCTACAATTTTAGGTTCTGTGTTTGCCTCCCATGAAAGGAAGTTTATTCTACTGAATCAAATATTATAGGAAGAAACACAAGTATGGGCTGCCAAAACACTTTGGTACCTGAATTTTCAATGAGTTTTCCCAAATTGCCCATAACAATCAAATATGTCTTTCAAGTGAAGTTATACTCAAAAGAAACCTGGGGAATACTGTGGGTTGAACTGGATTCTGTAAATTGCAGGTGAAAAGGACTAAATTAACAATTTTTTCATCACAAAGTGGAGTAGGATCAATGGTTCCTCCTCTCTCATGTGGTCTCCACAGGTTTCAAGAAATTTAGAAAAGCACAGAAACTTGAGTTGTCAGTGAAAACAATGTGCTTGACAGCAAATGTGCAAAGAGCAAAGCCACAGAAGTGTGGCCCTTCTGACAACTTTCTGTATAAAGACATGTTTTAAATCAATGGAATTTGAACTTGCGCTTAGACTGAAAAGGTAAAAATAAAAAGATACATAACCAAAGGGAAATAACAGAAATGTAGCAAAGTGAGAAAACAGAAATATAACAATCTGACATTCCACATTTTGTGTTCTTGCTGAGGTCAACAAAAGGAGATTTTTTTTCTTTCTACTGTACATATTTTTGCATCACAATGTTTGTGTGGCCAGATTTCTAAAAGTCACTGTAATTTTTTAACCATTCCTTTACAATGCTCTGAATTATTCTAGTGAGACAAGACTTTCTGCTTTTCTTGCCTCTTTTTTTTTTCCCTGTAAGATACACTATGGGGATTCCTGCTGAATGAGTGATTATTTCCAGCTGTGTTAATAAATTTTCTGAAAAATGACAAGGAATTGTTTGGATGTTGTGTTTTAACTGTCCAAAAATCAATTTTGAATTTTTAAAGGAGGTTTTTTTTTAATTAGTTGCAAAGAACTAGCAATTATACTGTGGGAAACAAATCTTTATGACAGTGGAGGAGGGGAAGCCCTGAAACATTTCTGTAATTCATATCTTCTTTAGAAGTCTTTCTTTAAGAAGGGAACTTCAAATGAAAATCCTTCCCTTTTTAAAAAAGTGCAGGACTTGATGCCATGTTTGGTTTTAAACTTATCCTTGTCTCTTCCCCCACAGTGAAGCCACATGGTTTGAATTAAAGAAACAAAGTACAAAGCAATAACTGTATTTTTAAAATGTTGCACAGGAATGCATCCATTAATGAGAATAGCTAATGTAAAGAAAGAGCTTCATATGACAAAAAGGCTAAACTCCAAAACAATTCCTTATCCATTCAAAAAATAAACTTGTATAAATACCCATTTACTATTGATAGTACTATCAGCTCTGGAGAAACAAGATTTTAATATTAATTCCTGTGGTTTGCTTTTGTTTCAGGCAGTGTTTATCAAAACAGATTGTTTAGAATAATTACTTAGTCCACAGATCTTTGTCTCTGCATCCAGTGAACTCCTACAGTCTCCACTTCCAGAGAAAAATCATAGACCTGAGCTCTAGATCTGGTTTAGCTGATCTGATAATTCAGAAAAGAGTTAGAAATTGTTCCAAAGAAAAATTAGTTCCAAAGAATTTGTTCCATTTGTTCTGGTTGTATTTCAGTAATCTTTATTTGGGTGAGGACAAGAAGGTGTTTCACCAAATGAAAGGAGTTGTATAAATGCAGTGGAGGGATCCACAGGCAGGTACTGTCATAACACTACCCAAATGCAATCAGCTAGGTCAATGTTTATCTTAACAATAATTATCTGAACAATTGTCTGGATCCCAAGAGAAAGTGGCAATGTGTAAATCCCATTAATCCCATGAGGAGATGTATCTCCTGGCAAGGAAACATATTTCAGAGTTTCATTTAGCCTCAAGGGTATTGCATCAGAAAAACAAAGACTTGGGTATCAGAGTTAAAAATTTATGTCTTCAAAACCCCTGCAGTACTTCTATACAGCACAAAAGGGAGTTGCTCCATGCCAATTTTCCAGCAGTGAAGTTCCCTCAGGAGTTAAGTGTATGTTTTGTGTACAGTCTGTTGCTATCTAGTGCATGTAGCTAAGCTACACTGAGATCTTTATTTTAAGTAAATATCTACTGAACTCAGGGATAAGACCAGGTACATTTGGTATTCAATTAATCTGGTTCAATGTACAAGATAATTTGCCCTTTAAACAATATTTCAAACACTTGTGTAAGTTCATTTTCTGGTCATGAGTTTTTGAACTCACATCTATTATAAAGGCTTAAATTAGCTGCATAACGCCATAGGAGGTAGTTTTAACCTTTTCATTGCAAAATGGGATGGCTTTATGTAGTATCTAGAGGAAGGCAATAGCTTTAGGACAAGACCACCTGTCTAGATTGGGGGAGAAAAAGAAGACTTAGGTTCTTTCATCTACTTTTGTGAATCATTAAATATCCAAACAATAAATGGGTTTCCCCAAACTCAGGTGAATGCTTAAACATCAAGAGCAAGAAGAGACACAGTGTAAATGTGTAAATAAATATTCAATGCAAAGAGCACCACTTCCAACAGAAGGAATAAAGAGAACCCCATCCCATGCTGAGGCCAAAATTGGTACCTCTTCTGCAGCTGTGTTGGCATCTCTTCCCTGTGAACTGAACCGCTTGTAGCAGTTCAGGTGCCTTTTCCTTTAGCTGTTGGAGGTTTCAGGCAGGGATGAGGTCTCTGAAGTTAAATAGAAAGCCAGTCATTTAAAAGCCAGGCTTATTTTGGGAAGCTGGTCCCTAGCATGTTGCAGCTGGATCCTCTTTCCCCTCTCACACTGCAGGTCAGTTACATTCCTGCAGTACAGCTCAAACAACTGGGAATCCTTGGCCAGAGTGATGGGCTGAGAGAGAGGACAGGACAGCTGGATGAACTTCCACAGGGGGTCAGCAATGTTAAACTGAAAAAAGAGAAATTATGATTACACCTGAAAAAGCTGGGGGACAAAGAGAGAAGGGAGAGAGCAATGACAAGGATTGCATTCTACAGTCCATTCTGAAGGGAAGAAAATGAGGAGAAAGGGAAACAATCAAAATATAAAAAGGCCTCCAACTTTCTAAGAAATGTGTATATTTACTTACTAGAAGTCTTCTTAGTAAGAAGAGGTCATACAGTCAAACTTTTTAGTGGGGCTTGTAGCAATAAGACAAGGGGCAATAATTTTAAACTGGAAGAGGATAGATTTAGATTGCATACAAGGAACAAATCTTTTATGGCACAGATTGCTCAGAAGGTGGTGGATGCACCATCCATGGAAATATTCAAGGTCAGGTTGGACAGAGCTCTGAGCAGCCTGGAAGATGTCTCTGCTCACTTCAAGGGGTTTGAACTATTGACATTTAAAGGTGCATTCCAACCGAAACTATTGTGTGATTCTAGGAATAAGAGAGAAGTGAGGAAGCTGGGAAGTGAAGAGTCACTTGAAAAGGAAAGAGAGGGTTAAGGCAGTAAGAAGAACCCAGATAGGAAATGGAAGTTGAAACTCAAGGACAAAAGGACCTTTAATTCTGGATCAATTACAGAGGTGTCTGATGTGTCAGGGACCAGCCTCTTCACTTCAGCCAGCGAGTAATATCCACCACACTTGTCAAATCATCTGCTGCTGTTATCTGCTGATAAGATGGTAGTAGAGGTGGGGGGAAATTGCTACTTTTTGTCTGCGTTTGCAGGTTCTTCAAAAAGTGGCAAAATTACCTAGGGTGTCAAATAACCCCCAGAGCAGGTGTGCTTGCTGCAGGCAGGGGGTCTGTGGAAGTTCAAACTATGTTTTTTTCTGGCCACTGCTGTTCAGACTATCTGCAGATGTAGCAAGGAAAGACTGTCTGTATTTAATGGGAAAAATGCAAAGAAACCAGATGGATTTCACCAAAGCTAGGTAAAACTTCTCCTTCCATGCCTTTTGACTTGTGTTGTGCAAGACAGCATTGCTAACTCGCTGGCACAGATGTTTCCTTTCACATGTGTGTCTCCAGTGATTCTCAGTCTGACACGTGGCTGTGTGAGCAGGACCTCGTGGAGTCGGTGTCACGGAGCTGACTCAGCCTGTAAGCAAACACTTTTCCCTGTTCACCAACCCTGCAGAGTCAGATGGAGTTCCTGGAGGAATTCTGCAAGTTTCTTGACTGGTGCCCAGAAACCCAGGTTCTGTAGGCTCGATCTGCCCTTCAGCAGCCCTGTACAACTGCTCTTTTCTGTAACTCTGAAGTCTTTTGCAACCACAACATCTCTGCAAGATTTTTCAACTGTTTTTGCAGTTATAACTTAGCTGGCAACATTTCATCCACTTGCATGAATAGTTTGTTGCTCTGCTGCTAATCTCTACCCTATCTAACTATTCAGTGGGTACTAAACTGACTGACAAGAATGCAGAGCTGAAAGTATAAACCCTGGTGAGGCAATCCAGTTATCAAAGACACACCACATGCCCGCAGTATCTGATGCTATCAGAGCTTTTCCATGAGTTCTCAGTCTTACTTGCATATTTCTGTGAGCTGGATATTAGTGGCAGCTTTCTGCATCTGTCAGATGCTAATTCAGAAACAAAAAAGAGATTGTAGTTCCTGCCTAAAAGGCTGTAGGACACTGGCAAGGGTTCAGGGAGCTGTCTGCCCTACTATGAAACCCTCTTTTAGAAGGTAGGAGCAGGGTCCTGATTAACTTAGGGACAACATTCTGCCTCAGCAGAGAGTGCAAGGGCTTGTGGAGATGTCTGTGGACCTATTCAGCCCCTGAGCGTGCACATCTCCACCACACTGCAGCAAAAGGCAGGGCAAGAGGTCCAAGTTCATCCCTATGTGACAAAGAGGAACTGAAGGTCAGGATTGCCTTTAATCAAGACCGTGAACACCTGTCCAGATAAAATCAGGGTTAAACAGCAGCAGTGTCCTAGGGTGCTTTTCATCTGTAGGTCTCAGAGCACTTCACAGAGGTAAGCACTGCAATTCTGAGCACAGAGCTCTGAGCAATAAAGCCTTTTCACAGACATATTTCTAGAAGATCTCTGTTAAAGTCACTTCTCTCTGCACGGTGTCAGTTTAAGATTTACATGCAAAGTACAAGGAGAAGGGGAGGCGGCTGCCTGGTGTTGTTACCAACCCAGGGCTGGCTCCCTCTGCACTTTGCAGTGCGTGCTTTGAGCTGCAGCCGTGCAGCCCTCCCGTAACCACCACGATTTCCTGTTGCACTCATTTGAAAAGACAATGTTCCTGAGGGAGTTATGAAGACGGCAAGTAAGTTGCTGCCCTAATTTCTGTGTGTTTGGTTAAGAGTGCTTTCTTATTTGTGCTGGTTAGAGCTTATTTACAGTGGTTCTCAAACACCACTTGTTTGGAGGGATGAGAAGCTTGTGCTTCCAGAGAGCATATGGGCAAAATTGTGTATTCTGCAGTCCCCTCAGCATGCTGCTCAGAAACAGCTGCAGAAGGTTCAAGGCAGCTCTTTTTCCACCGGTGCTGAAACTGTGAGGGAAGTGACTTAAATACTGAGTTGCGAGACGCTGCTTCAGCTGTGATGTCAGATAAGAAAATGTAACTATTGGTAAATCTGCTGTATGACTGTAAACGTTTCTTAAAGGCAGTAACTGGAAAAAGCAATTTCACATGTTCAAGCCAGCATTGTTTTTTAAAGTGCTGAATTATTTACGCCTTCAGATGGACTCTCCCAACAGTTGTGAAGCTAGAGAGCTCCCTCGCAGTTCACAAAGCAGGGCTCTCAACAGGAAGGATGTCTGTACCTCTTTGCTGACAGCCATGGCTTCCTGCCTTTGTTTGGAGAGATGATGCAGTGGAGGGAAGCAGCAAGTTTGCTGTCTGTCTGGTGAGCAGAAAACCTGCACAATTTGCAGCGGGGATCAGAGGACTGGTTTGGCTTTGCCTGCCCTCTCTGTCACGACAGCAGCTGCTTGGTTGGTTACAGCTCCCATGTGTACAGAGGGCTGGACACAGCTCTCAAGCAAGGGGATTACCCAGAGAGAATATTAGGTGCTATCCTTTTTTTTCTGGGCACACAGGAAATGTTGTGGGAAAAGCTGAGTTGCTAGGCAGTTGTTTTGCTGGTGATGTGGGAACTAAGCCAGCGCAGAGCAAGCCACAGAGGGCCGTTCTTTTCAGGCCGCAGNGCTAGAGAGCTCCCTCGCAGTTCACAAAGCAGGGCTCTCAACAGGAAGGATGTCTGTACCTCTTTGCTGACAGCCATGGCTTCCTGCCTTTGTTTGGAGAGATGATGCAGTGGAGGGAAGCAGCAAGTTTGCTGTCTGTCTGGTGAGCAGAAAACCTGCACAATTTGCAGCGGGGATCAGAGGACTGGTTTGGCTTTGCCTGCCCTCTCTGTCACGACAGCAGCTGCTTGGTTGGTTACAGCTCCCATGTGTACAGAGGGCTGGACACAGCTCTCAAGCAAGGGGATTACCCAGAGAGAATATTAGGTGCTATCCTTTTTTTTCTGGGCACACAGGAAATGTTGTGGGAAAAGCTGAGTTGCTAGGCAGTTGTTTTGCTGGTGATGTGGGAACTAAGCCAGCGCAGAGCAAGCCACAGAGGGGCCGTTCTTTTCAGGCCGCAGAAGAGCAGAGCCTCAGCGTGTTCTTTGCACTTGAGTTTTCCTCTGTGTCTGAACGTCTGGAAGCCCTTGATGCCATGTACCACTGCTTTTTAAACTGATAAATCAATTGTGGCACTCTTCTTTCCGCTCACTCAAAAAGTTTTAATTTCTTTAAAGTGTCTGATCAATTTTTCAGTTTACTCAAGCAAATCTTCTGTTGTTACTTCTAGAAAAAGTGAGATAAGGAAAGGAAAGGAAAGGAAAGGAAAGGAAAGGAAAGGAAAGGAAAGGAAAGGAAAGGAAAGGAAAGGAAAGGAAAGGAAAGGAAAGGAAAGGAAAGGAAAGGAAAGGAAAGGAAGCCATTAACTTGACAAGTGGCAAATGCAAAAAAAAAAAAAGTAAAAATTATTATGATCTAGTGTGTGAAATGAATAATAGAGAAAATAAATTCTTTAGCTGTATGCTCATCAGTAATACTTCAGGTTTTGTTGCAGCATCACTTTAAGGATTCATTCTGTTTAAGGTTAAGTAAAGTAAAACACTCCCCTAAACCCACTAATTTAAATCATGAAGTGACATGTGAAGGCCCAAGACAATCCCTGTAGTTTATGTGAAAAATTGTAAAATGTAGACACTTATAATGGCAGCCTTAGTAATAGGCACTAATTTTCATTTCTGAGACCAAGTAGAGAGAAATGTACAGCCCTTGGGCACCACACTCTATTTCAGTGAGCTGTAGGAGTTAGGCACTTCACCTGCAAAATTAGGAATATAATGCCAGACAGTGGGAAGCCAGAAAGCTGCTCTCCAGGAGAGTCACAGGCATTAGATGGACACTCTGATGTGAAGAAGAGAGAGGGTGTTTTTCAATGCCGCTATTGATCTTTTCTCCCCTGTCTCGTGTGAGTCTCTAAAAGGCTCAGTGTAAGAGAAACTACCATTAGGTTTGGTGCCCATGGGCATCACTGCTGACAGTGCCAGCAGGGTCTCATGGTCAGACAAGTGTGGAGAACAGGATCTTGCACTGAGTCACCTTCCTGCTGCCTGGTGGCAAATTTTATTTTAAAGGATTATTGTAGCTTAGCATTGGTGGTGCCAGGCCAAATCTCAGTCAATGCCAAGCCTGGCAGTGGTGTGAATGGTTTGCCATGAATGCTCAGGAGGAGGATGAGTTTCATGCAAAAGGGAGCTCTCGTTCCTGCTGCCTTTAATGCACAAGCTCTTTGGCGGCCTGAGAAACCAGAAGCTGGGTGTCATCTTTCACCATTACTATATGCAACTTCCCTCATTTGCTTTGATGTGCTGCAGTCAATATTTCCTAAGCAGTGGCTAAGAATATTATGCCATCTTTTCAGCTCATGTTTGTTAGTTTCAATTTTTGCTGGCATAGTAGCTGAATATAAAACCTTATTTTCTTCACACAAGATTTAGATTTTTTTCTTACTTCATAAATAAGTCAATGTATGGAATTGTATTACAGAAGCCCTATTAAATAATAAATAATGCATTTGGTCTGCCACATGATTCTGTGCTTGTCTCTTTGTCCAGTGCTCCTCTAATTCACAAAATGGGTTTTGTATCATAGTGCATGTAAGTTTAGATTCTTTGTTGTACCCTTCATAAAACTCATGCCTACTCTGAACCAGATCCTTCTGCTAAGAGTTTATACAAAGCAGTATCATACAGAACAAAAAATCTTTATTTATTTTACAGAGTCTCTCTGAAGTTTTAGTTATGTGATGTGGGGGATTTTTTTGTTTGGTTTTTTTTTTGTTGTTTTTTTTTTTTTTTTTTTTTTTTGTTATGAGATAATGAAGTTTGAGAAAGCTAAGAGTGCCATCCAGAAATCAGTGAAAACAAAAGGCCCAAAGAGTGGATGGCTCTGAGCAAAATGATCCAGGGGAAGAGTTGCTAGTCTGTTCAGGAAGGTACATGGGCTATATAATACACAGAAAGGAAAAAAAAAATTCTTAAATAAAGAATGAGAAAAGTCAGTTCTGCTGTTAGTTCCTAAGAAAAGTGAACTGCTAAGCTGCACAAGTCACCAGAGATGGCTGATCAGTGAAATCAGGTCCTTTTCAAACAGCTGTGAGCTGTTAGGTCTGCCTCAGTAAAGCACTTTGTGCTTCACAAAGCACTGCTGTGGAATCAGTGGAGGCAGATCAGCTTGGCTCCCAAAAACTGCTCAGGTGTGGTAAGATCAGTGGTCTTGGCTACCAACACAGGCCAAGCAATTGGCTCAAGGTGATAACTAGCACTAGATAGGATGCCTGTTATATCTCAGCACCTTCCTTGCCTTCTTGGAGGAACTCATTGATGGAGTTAAAATAGCAGAAAGGGTCAAAATAGGAAGATTTGTTTTGTGAACACAGAGAAGAGAGGTTTGAAGAGTAAAGGCAACAGCTTTCTGCAGACTGGTGAGTTGAAGTACTGATCAGTATGTAGAAAGCCTGGCAAAAGCAGTGGCAATGGAGAAATGAGAATTACATGGATAGTAACAAGGCAGTGCTGTGGCTGAGGTGGATCATCTTTTGTGCAGAGGCAGCTTGATCACAAAGGATAGAAATTGTTTAAGGAAGCCATGAGGGATTGTACATGGAGGTGTTCTTGGCTTATGCAAGGTCTCTACAGAGGGAGAGAGTACCAATTTCAACCTGTGGTTTACAAGTCCTTGGGAATGCATGGATTAATGGGCACAGGAAAAGGGAAGTGGTCACAGCACCAGCCTGACAGAATTCAAGAAACATTTGGACAACACTCTCAGGCACAAGGTGTGACTCTTGGTGTGTCTTGTGCAGGGTCAGGTGTTGGATTTGATGATCCTGATGGCCCATTTTCAGCTCAGCTTATTCCATGGTTCTATGATTCTAAGTCCATGCAGCACTGGTAAAAAAGCAAGTTTCACTGCCACTGAACTTAGCATTTGTGAATGGTCTTGAGAAAGTACAGAAGAGAATTAACAAGAAAGGGTAGCAAGAGTGGCATGTGTTGCAATTTCGTTCCACCTATAAATGACTGTTAGGTCTTGCAACTCTCCCTGTAACAAAAGTTGCTCTAATAATACAAACCTAGTGTTTGCCTTCAATCAAAAATATTGTTACCAAAGCTTTCAAAGAGAAGATATTTTCCAATGTGTATCATCAGTACCTAAATTGGAGCTGGATGAAACAATGTTTTCATCATTCACTCAGTCATTTCAGGCACTGGTCTTGCCTCCATCTCCTTCTCAGCCTACCAGGAGGCAGAGGATCTCATCCAAAGTCTGTTGCCTCTACTGCTGATTTTGATGGAAATACAAGAGCAATATCTTTAAAATCCTGCTGACTTGTGTGGCAGGATAGCATTTGTTAAAATAGTCCTCTGGCTTATTTAATTAACTTGTATCACTTAGTGTCATCATAGTTTTAATTTTTCCATCTGCTGCCCTTAGATTTATGGGCAACAGTATGGTGTCCTTTCTGAAAGAATTCCTTGGAATAGTTTGTGCAGTGATTTCTTATAAGGAACAAGGACACAGGGCATTGAAATCTTGTTAGTCTTTGCATAAGCTGAAGTATCTTCTGAGAGGGCCTTAAAAGCAATAAAATGTCCATAAAGCAGATTGGTAGGAGGAGCACCCACTGGATGAAATGCACAGGGGACAAAAGGTTGGACAATAAAAACCTCAGTGAAGTGCTAAGAACTAAGTGGAGGTAGCTACCTTCCTTTTGAGCTTCTCTCCCTCTTCAAGCAGAGGTGTAGTTTTGCCCATTTTGTCCATCACCATCTACCTCCAGAGCTGCTTGCTGGTTGTCTGTGCCATAGTATCCCTTTCAAATGCTGATGATGCATTTCTTCTCTCATTTCCTCCTCTGCACACACATCTGTCACATACAAACACCCCACAGTTGTATTCTGGTGAATCCTCCAAGATAAAAATAACAGGGACTACCCTGGGGAAGGAATGAAGTAAATGGCTCCAAGGATTGGAGCCTAAAGTTCCAAACAACAATAAGAATTTAAAAAGTGATGCTAAGGGGAGTAAAGACACTTTAGAAAATGAGAAACTGAGCCTTCATTTCTGACTCTGGTTTTCAAAGCAATAATTGTTTCTTTCTCTCACTCCTCCCAGCACATTGGCATGTATTTCCCCCAAAATAGCAAATTATGATGACTAGAGTACAGAGAGAGAGCCAAAGGATTTGCTAATATATATTCTATGCATACCAGTGGTGGTTATGTCACAGAGAAAAAATGCCTCAGATTTTTTTTTCCAGTTTTTATAGCAATAACCAACAGAGGTCAGGGCATTTCCTAAAGATTTAGTGACTGTTTGGAGTTAATAGCCTTCACCTTACTTATGGACCACCATTTTCTCCCATCTAGCCATTAATCTGCTGGAAACACTGCACAACAGTCACTATTTTCTATGCAAGAGCAGCACAAATCAGTAAAAATGGTGTTTGGAGAGCTATCCTGCACATCAAATGCATCTCATGTGCAAGAATAAAGGCAGGAAACAAAAGCCTCCTGGACACAGGACTAGCCTGATTTTTGAGGGACACAACCCTGTCTTGCTGGACATTCAGGGAAACAGGTTGAGCTTTTTTGTCCCCCATTTACCTAGCAGCCTCCTCACTCAGTGTTTCGAATAGCAGAATTCAGTTTTATTGTAATTTAAAGAACAGAACATTATAAAAGGTTAAGCACAAAAACTCTTGTAAAAGAGCTCTGTTTTCAGGCCAAGAGGTGTTTTTACTTCTGCAGAGGCTTTGATGCTGTAAAAGTGCATCTTTCCATCTTGTGTAAACTGCCTGCCACCTTTCAAAATGATGCTGTTCCCACTCAATTCAGTTTTCCAAAGCTCCTAGGGGCAGAGCTGGAGGAGAGCAGAGATGGCCATCACTTCAGAGGTCCCATGGCAAGAAAAGCTTGTCTGAGCAAACACCCAAGCAAGGCAGATGATGAGAGGGTGAAGGCGTGACCCCAGCAGAGGACATCCAAGTACAGTGAAGAGGAAGCTGAAAAGAGAATGTGATTACCCACAGAGGGGCAAGGAATGGGGAAAAAACAGCCAGGCTCATGAGAAACTATGCAGAAAAAAAATATAATGAAAGGGTTAGTCTCAAAAAAACCCCATAAAATATGTGCCCAAATGATAGAACTTCTGGTACGTGCCTGAATATTTTGAGCAGTTGTTCTTACAGTGTTGAATAAATATTTCTAAAATACAGAGTATGATTTTTCTATTATTATCTTATTATTTAAAAGGCTTTTGTTTAGTTCTTCTGGACAGAATCCAAATAAGATTAGTAACATGTATTTAAATCCTTTGTTTTGGAAATTACCTTACACATGTGAAAGAAACACATCTCTGGTCAGCCGGAGATGGTGAGCAAGAGTAGCCCTGTGCTGGTATTCCTGCTGGCACTAATCCACAGGGCCCAGCCAAGAGACTGAGATTATACAGACATGGGGTGTCAGAAAGAGTCTGCTTTGGAGAGGGGCTTTTATTCTCCTTTCATTCCCTGCTTTTAAGCCTGGGAATCAAAGCAGATGCCATAAGGGCCACACTTCCTGCACCAGGACTCAGGGCCTGGCACTGGTATCTGGAGAGGCACAAATCCCAGGCTGGAGGCCAAGTGATGTGTAACCCTCCTGGGGTTCTGTGACTCAGTGTGGGGCACCCACATCACCCTCCTCCCACGGGGCCAGGAACCAGTGAGATCCCATGGCTGTGGCTTGGGGAGCAGGGAAAAATTGCATATTATGAGTTAGAATAGGGCAGAAAATAGTATTCTGAAAGCAGCATGCTCTAACATGGCTGTTGTTTTAAAAGGTTCTGGAGCCTGGAAAGCTGTTTGTTTCTCTGGGTCTTGCATTAGGTGTTGAATGAGGCTCCGTGACTCCAGTATCAGAAGGCTTATATGATTTATTAGAATGACTCCATTATTCAGAAGGTTTTAGGGCTAAGGTGCCCACGTTCAGAGTTACATGTTTCTTCCACCCTGGTCAGAGCAAGACTCCCCAGTGCTTACAAAGTCAGAGAGATTACAACCTCTACATCACTGGCTAGAAAGAAAACTACATCTCTTGTATCAGGAGACAGAGCAAAGGAATGCATCTGTTGTCCTTGAGTCCACACACAGACATGGGTTTGTTTTTACAGAAATCTGCAGAGAAGTCAGCTTTCCCATGGAAGGAAAAATGTCCAGCAAGTTTCCATCTAAGAAACTTATAAAATGGCTGTGACACATGGCAATGTATTCTGGGACTGTCCTGGCTGGATGCTCTGCGTGTCCAACACAAGTGTCCCCTCAGACTCTCCGTGTGTTTAACTGATCATTTCCTGGAATTTCACATCAGTTATATCAGGAGGAAAAAGCTTTTGACAAGCATTAAATCAAAGATAATTAAACTCTCTAAACTGGAAATTCTTTTATTTGTTTAGCTGTGATGATCAGAGGGCAGTTCAGTGGAAAGGCAGGAGGTGTGCAGGAAACAGGCTGCTCTGCTGGGCCAGGCTGGGGCCAGCACTGGGCTGCAGTAAGCCCTGAGGAAGCAGGGAAGTGAGGGACCAAAGCAGGGAACAGGGCTGGACACCTGAGCCATGGGGCAGGACACTGAGCTTGGTGCAGGAGAGAGCAGAGGGAGAAGTTGGATGGGAGAAGAATTGAGTGCTGGTGCTTGTGTGGATTACTGGAGTACAAATCCCTCCTCCCCTGTTGTTTCCTTAACCTATTAGTGCTTCTGGTTTTGTTTTTGCCATAGCACAAAAGGAAACATGGGATTCACCAACTCATATGCTTTCTAATTTAGGTTGTACATTAACACATGGAACAAATAAGTGGATACTTAGCCAGGAGGTGAATGTATAGTTCATTAGCTACTTTGAACTATATTTTTTATGGGTGTTCTTAGTATACAATATATATTACAGTAACTTACTCTGCTTTCCCAGTGACTGTGCAAAAGCCTTGTGCTGATGAGTTTGTGGGCTGCAAATTCCCACTCTGGCTACTGCACACTAAGTTACTTACTGCAGACAGACAGACCCCAACTTAAAGCATCAGCACTCCTTTGCATAGATTAAGTTAATTTGCTTGAGCTTGTAGTTCTGCTATGATCAGGCATCAGCTGCAGTGTGTAGCTCTAAGTGGTTTCAAAATAGAAGCAGAAAAATAACAATAACTAGTTGAAACAGAATCAATTTCCATTGGTGATCTTGACAATGTTAGGTTTATGGTTGTAGTTGATGATCTTAAAGGTCTTTTCCAACCTAAATGATTCTGTGGTTCTGAATTGTTGTGTCATTGTAGGTGTCCTGTCAAATGAGCTGTGGCAGCTCTTGGAGATACATAAAGGCCAAGTTCCAAGTCTTTCTTAACTCACATTCAGGACACCTGCCACATGTGAGATACAATTCTTCCACCAATGTTCAAGCAGTATTTTGTGTTTTGCCTGGAGCAATCTGTCATTTATATTTCCTAAGCCCTTCTTGCTTCTTGTGTGTGAGGGAACTTTTGGCTCACATTGCCAGGGCTTGAAGAAGTAACTGTGAAGCTGAGATAGGAGGCATCTTTCTTCAGCCTATTCTCTGTTTGGCCCAAGCTCCTGGATTTGGAGGACTTGCTGAACTAGAGAGCAAGGAAGCTTCTATGGAGACAACCAGTCCCTCCTTATGGAGAGCCATTGCTTGGAGGCAGAGTTCAGGGAGAGGGTTTTAGTGGGAGAAGCGAGCACCCAAAGCAGTTCCCTGTACTGAACATAAAAGGAAAATAAAGGTTGACTTGTTGGAATTAATCACAGTTATAAAGGCTGAGATAATTAACTCTGTGTTTAATTAGGAGGTCGTTTCTGTGAAAGGGGAGCTTTCATGTGTTAACAGTTTCCTGCAGTGCATAAATGCTGAGACCAAATTAAAGAGCATGGTGAAAGTACATGCTGAGGTGAGGGGGTAAAAACACACAGTATGTAATGCACATGGGCTCGTGGTAGCAGGAATTTATTTTGCCATGGAAAATGACAGGAAAGGCTTGGGATGATGCTGTGCAGGGCTGGAGTGGGACTCAATGATCTTTGAGGGTCCCTTCCAACACAGCTTATTCTGTGATTCTGATGAGCCCAACTTGAGCAGTAGCATGAATGGAAGTGTAACACAGGAAGTAATTCCTTTTCCATGTAGCCAGAAGGACTTCCCAAGTTCAAAATATGTTCCATGAAGATTGAAAAATTGCTTCCAATAACTGACCAGAAAAAAACGAAGAGAGTCAGAGAATGCAATATGTATTTACATGTATGAATTAATGATCTTTCTGGTCTCCACTCCCTACATTCGTGTTGCAAACCTTGTGGTGTGCAACCTCTTCTTGAATGCACCACTCCAGTGCAATTACACTGATACTCCAAAACTCCACATCAGAACTGCTCCCAGCTGTGAATGAGTTGTGCAGGTGTGGTGCCAAAAACAAGCCAGGTTTCAGGGCCCATCTATCCTCTCAGGAATGTTTGGTGGGTCTAACATCACCTAGTGATGAAGCTATGAGATGGATTCAGTGCTCCATGACAGAGGTTTTGGAGAATGCTTTCCAGAGGGAACACATTTGGGGTAGTGCAAAGCAATAAAATTCCAGAGGTAGCATTGATAGTATCGTCTCAGGTAGATCTCAAGGGCTTGACCTTGGTTTAGGGTTTGTCTTACTTCATTCCTACTTTTTTTAATTCTAGGAGAAAGATACTGCCTTGGATTGGGCTGTTATTTCACAGTCCCCAGGTCAGCATACTGAGATCCTAGTCTGTAGACTAGTTCACTGAGAAGTGCTAGAAGCTGTATTCTTCAGGACATTTGAGAGGATGCTGAAGACATAATGTCAAATTAAAAAAAAAAAAAGATATTTTGCAGGGGATTAACTATGTCACCAAGTAAGTTGCTTCTAGATGTACCTCTTGTGTTTCTTTGAGCCAAAGAACAGGATCATAAGTGAAAATAATATTATAGAGCTTTTAAAAAAAGGTAGTATTTTTTCTAGTTCCAGCAGTACTAAAGAAGATTGAAGGAGAAACTGTAATTGTTGCCATTATTGTTTTTTAACTGAAGTCATACTGTATCTAGCAAGATGCTTATGTAACACTGTCTGAAATGTCTTTGTGCTCAGAAAAGGTCATAAGTAAATGACTTTGAAGCTTAATCAGTGGGAGCATGGAACAATTTCTGAATTTAATTATAAATCTAGTTTAAATGCAGTGAAGTCAGCAGAGTTACTTGGCATTTTCAGTAGAGTAAGTGTGTGCAGAATATGGGTCCGTGATTTTAAATGCTTTATTTCCACTGTGCAGATATTATACACTTGTCAGTGACTTGCACAGAATAATTTTAAAGGGACTCAGCATGCAAACCCATAAAATACTACCTACAGAACAAAAAAGTGAAAACTTGAACACTGTTTAATATACCAAAATGTTTTCTAGTGTTCCTACAACAGTGTATAAAACTAGCAAATGTTTCACGTAGGGATTACAGTAAATAGTTTTGTGTATAGGACATAAGAGTACATACCTATTCTCTTTATAGTTGTGGTTATCTTCTTGATCCATTATATATTTTTGTGATTCATAGAGAAAGACGTAAATCCTTTGGAGGAGGGGTAGCTCTCCACAGGAGCCTGGTTGTTAAGTTCCTTTTGAGCTAGTTTAGATCCCTGGGTTTGCTGGCTTGGGGTTTTTTGGTAATCGGATAGCAAAGCACTTTCACCACGTCAGATCACGCAGAAGAAATGACAGGGCCCTTTGCTTCAGCATGTAAATGTGCCATCGATCATGCTGGGGAGGCAAAGGCAGCAGGAGGAAACAACTTTCAGCACAAGTGGTCTGTTCCTATTCTGGAGCAGCTGAAAATGAAATTTTATTTGAAGTGCAAAACAAATCCTGCACTTCTATATAATTGCTTTTGAAGAACACAGTAAAAGGTGAGAATTGAACAAAGAATAAAAATCATAGAATTATAGAAATCACATTTGGCTTCACAAGACTTATATACAGGTCTGCATCAAAACTTTCACAGGACTTAGATCCTAAGCCTGATTTTTTTTTTTTCAGTACTAAGAAGAATGATGTAAAATATAGAAGTAAAAAAGAAACCAGAAAGCTACTGGTGCAATAGACATGTAGTCCATGTAAAACAATATTTCTTTCTTTGGATTCCTGTGTGGCTTTCTCTAGATTGGACCTGTAGAGTCTTACCACTACTGAGCAAATTGCAGCTCCTGCCTGTCTGTACTTCCTGTACTGTACACTGATTCATGTACAAAAAATGCTCCAAACCTGGCCCTGGAAGTAAAAACTAAAATGCCAGGAAGGTTTTGTTCAGTGCTCTTGTTTTGAGAGATGCTTTAGGCTGTGCAAAATTCAAAGGGGTGGTTCTTCCTGTTTATTTTCTAATAATAAACAGTGTGCAAATATGGGAGGTGCAAAGATATGAGGTAATATTTCCTGCAGAAGCGTCATGGAACGGCAGATAAAACAGTACAGGAGTATTTAGGAGTGTTATTTAAAGGTAAAGAGTTGAACAACACAAGTGACTGTTAAATCCATTGCCAAACACAACAGCTTTTGTGTGTGCTCCAGAAAAGTAATCATAGAAGTATTTTTGTGAAATCTCTTCTGTTTGTATGTTTTGCTATCCCACTACAAATAAAAAAAAAAAAATCTCTTCCTCCTGGGAGAATTTATTGTGACAATCATGTTTTGAGACAGACCAGTTTGGAAGACAAGGTGCAACTGAGAACAAGGCCACATCTAAACTGATCCTGACTTATTTTCTTCAGGAAAAAAAACCCAACATAAAAAAGTGTTATCCCACTGATGCTAGGCAGCAATAAGGGCACTAATAATGCAAATCTAGGAATGGGGAGTTGAACATTGATGCCTCTCTTATCTAAGATTAGTCTAGTCCTCCTACGCATGCAACACTTTCTATCAGTTGCTTGATAAGCCATCATTATGAATTACCCAGTGATTTGTTGATTTGGCATGTATGCAGCGATTCCTCTGATAAAGCAAGCCAAGAGAATTCATTTCTGACAGGAAGTTTCTGAATAACTAGAGATGGAGTGCCACTAGAGATGTATTCAGATTATTTCCTTGTGAAATGGGCAGATATATTCTAAAAAGCTTTTTTTTACTAGGCTTAATACTCTATTTTCAATGCTGACATAGCTTGTGGAAATCAGTTTGAATTTCATTAAAGGTCTGAGAGATTTGTTGATAGTGATTCTTTGTTTTAATTACAAGAACATCAATCTACATAAGTATATGACATTACTGAAAACAAAACAAGCCATAAGAGCATCAGACACTTGGGTCTTGTCTGTGAGTTCTGGTGGCAGGGCTGGGTATAGTGTGAAGAACACGGCCAGAGCAGCTGGTTTCCGTCAAATGGCATCATGATGGCATAAAGGAAGGTGCACTGGGCCCTGCTGGCTCTATCATTCATGCTCTGCAGCTCAGCTGATGTAATTTTCTCTGATGGTTCTCTCTCCTCTCTGCAGTGTCCTGGGGAGCTGCATGGCATTGCCCATTGATGCTGCACTTGATGGATAGCAAAGTGAACAGGAGTGCACCATCCAAAAAGGCAGCAGGGCTGCCTTCCCATTAATATTCCCATGTATTCTCTGGGGAGCTCTAGGGGTAAAAATCACCAAGTCTGGAACTTGTTACCTATCAGAGAATTGTTACTTTACAGATGTGGCAATGTTGATGTAAGGCCTTGTGATACCTCAGGCTTTACAAAATAATGCCATCTGTCCACTGGAAGTCAGGCTAAGATTAAACACACATCTCTCTTTATAGACCAGTGACTATGTGTCAAGGACAACATCTTCTGTTCACTGACCTGTAACGTGATTTGTAAATGCATTTGTCTCCTTTTATGTTTATATATGTCCTTTGAGGGTTTTTCTAGTATACTAGCACCCATACACTTCTTGAAGCAAGCACCTTGATTAGCACTTTGTGTAAATATTTTATTTATCCTAAATTACTTCTTTCAAATAACCACATTTTCTTGCTTGACCAATATAAAAACTTGCCTCACACGCTGTTGCTCTAGTGCCTAATTACTCAGCTTTAATTCTCTCAGAGAAACATTTGTGTGCAGAATTGGTATTGTGCATGTTTTAAAACTGTGTTGTGCAGTAAACTCACTGTTTAGTCAGTACTAGAATATATTTAGCAAAAATGTGTAAAAAATGTAAATATTAAACAATTATATATCATTTAAGAGCCAAAGCTATACCTCATCATGATTCACCAGAAAAGTTTTGTCTAACAAAAAGCCCATATGTAATGGTATACTGTAATAATGACATAAAGGAAAGAGAAAAACTTTTAATCTTTCTTAACATAAGTTAAAATAATTTCTGAAAGTCAAATCCTTGATTGCTTTTGCTTAAGTTTAGTCTTCTTTAAGAACTGCAAAAAATTTCACTAAATTCCTCCCTCTCCTTCCCTAAGTTCTCAAAACTCTGAAGGAAGCAGGTTTTAGATAAGTTGTTAGGTCATTTTTCCATAGCCAAATAATTATCTTTTGTTTAGAATCTGTAAACAACTGAAATTGGTTTCTTTTTTAATCTATGTCGCCAGCAGGAAGTTAAATAAAGCTGCTGTAAGTAACATTTATAATGGATGGTACTGCAAAAAGAGGAACTTTGAGTGCCACCTTGACTGGCTGAATATATTCCCTGTTATTCAATATGAATAAAATGAGAAAACACAGGGCATAAATGCTCGACAGATCTTTTAGACATCAATTTTCAGTCTAATGGCATGAAGAATTATATGCAAAGGATGATTACAACACAGCCGTCAGAAGAGTGTCATCCTCATGGCATTGCTAAGGGCAGGGAGATTACAACAACCATCTTGTGCCTTGCTCTTTCTTTTATTTGGCTCTGGCTAGATAGACATACAAATTCTAGATTAGAAATCCAGTGTATTATATGCTTTTGTGAGTAACCCAGGTTAGTTTTGCATTGCATAGGTTCTGTGGCTTACTCTGTACATCCTCGGATCATTACCTACAAAGCCCCTGCAAGGAATAAAGCTGTGAACCCCTGCACATGCACCAGATCCAGGGGCAGTCTGTGGCAGGCAGAGGCTGGAGCTGGCTCCAGCCCCCTGGCGGTGCCAGTCTGTGCACACAGAGGCCGGGCAGGCACACAGAGTTTGGGATGTGGCCCAGGCTGTCAATCACTTTTTAAAAGCTTGCATGGTGGGGATTATCTTCATCTGGGAAAGAGTTTGCTGTCTCAGCAGAGGACACTATTCAGATAGACAGTAAAGCATACTCAGGTGAAGTTGGTAAGTGATATAAACCTGGTGAAAGAGTAAGTGAATGCAAAGCCTTAGAGCTGTACCTGTACAAAGAGCTTGTGTTGTCCCCTGGGAATCCAGTCAGACACAGATCATGGACACCATTCTCAAGGGAGGTTACTAAAAAAGGGGCAACTTCGGGTTCAGATGACATTATACTTTCCAGCCTGTTGACTCTGTCTTCTTGCTTCAGGCTATAAAGCTGCATCTAAACACAAATTGCTTCAAATTAGTCAGAGCAATTAGATTTTTCCATACAACCTGAAAACAAGCATCCCAATTTACTTTCCAATGTGGAAAACTGCACATTTCCCTAATAAACCCCAGCTGGATTGCTGGAACTCTGCTGTCAGGAAGGTTTTCATTGGTGTGCACTGAAAATCTGGGTCCTGTCGTGCTCAGTGCCCATACTCTGTTTTATAGCAGGATTTTTCTTTCTTCAGGCAGAGCTGGGAACACTGACATTCACCCAGCATGTCTCCTCTGTGCTGAATTCCTCTACGTTGAATGACTAACAAGAGACCAAGGAACACTCTGAAGATATCTTTTCATTGCTAATGCTCAGATTTTCCATTCATTGCCAAGACACAGCATCCATTTCCAGCAGTAAATGTCATGCATACAATAGCTCTGCTGTCGGTGTGAAAACCTAGCTTAACTAAAGGAGGAGGCATAAAAGATCAGAGCATATCCTCTGTGTGCAAAACTCTGCAGTCCAAAATATGTTTCAAACTCCCAATTTGAAATAGATGGATTAGACAGGGTTGTGTCCTAAGGCTCCATTATCTGCCTGCATCAAATGTAACCTTTTTATTTTTTAAAATTTGAATCTTCTTTACATGTTGAGGCACTAAAATGGATTATGGTCCTTACTTGGCCAAAAGAAGGGAGCATTTTCAGGAAGGTTGCAGAGTACAGACCTGACTGCATGGTCCTCACCTGGATGAACAGTGCTCATGGGAATGTTAAGAGATACTGGAGATGCTTGTTCTTAGCTTGGAGAAGACAGCATCCCAGAGGCTGTGTTTAAGCAAGCAGGAGATATGAGGAATGGCAACAGAAGATGGTATAGGATAAAGGAAAGCAGAGCCAGCAAAGTCTCAATGAAAAACAAATGCCAGAGAACACGTCTGAAGTCAGTAACTGAACCAGAAGCAAGACCCAAATCAAAATCTGTATCTGCCTTGTAGATTGATCTTCAATGCATAGTCTGTAAATTGATTGTAAAGTGGCATAATTCCTAAGTGCAGAAGTGTTCCATGTGTATGAGACTATTTCCCCAGCTTTATATAGTAAGAGACAGATAAAATCTGATTTGATAATAATATAGCATGCAGTGAATAAATTATATGCTCTGGCATTTGGTGGTGTTTGTGAGATATAATTCTATTTCTAGTGCAGTGTAGGCTTAAATAGCCAAATGGTGTTTATAGGAGATGGGCTGCTGCATTCCTTTTCAGTTTGCTAATAGGCACTCGTCTGCTGAAGTAAACCAGCCCTGCACTGAATAAACACATGGGACTCTCTTCATCTGTGGGATGATGTGAATAAACCATCATGTCTTCACTGGAGATCTGTGCATCATATCTTAAATTGTGGGGAAAAAAAATCAAATAATTTAAATTGACTATGCTAATCGGATGCACTTCCAGTCTGTATGCCTTAACATACTGATGTGAAACTCGATCTAAAAATAATCTGTAACTGGAAAATCTTTGTGATGGACACTGTAAAACTCCAGCAAGATGGTTGAGAAGTGCAGTTTGTTTTTGTAAAGGCTTTAGGATCTTTGTTTTAAGTATGTTTAAACCATAAATGCTATTAAGTGTTTGTTTTACTGCTGTTCAGCACTTTCAGGGTTGAATTAGGAAATAGGGACATGTCATTTTGACTTAATTACCGTGGAAAACTTTATTTTGTACAGACCTCCAGGCAGAGCACAGAAACACGAGTTCTGTGTTAGTGAATATACTACAGAAGTGGGGCTACCATGCTGTGTAGTGTGTCCCCCCCCCCAAGTAGTAAAGAGGTAGGGAAAATATCATCTTTTATGATTGAGTTGATGACACTCAGTCACTGGAAAAAAAATAAAGCTAAGACAATGGAGCAGATGTTTATGATTCTTCCTCTTCAACGTAACTTTCACTGCTACAAAGTGATTCTAAATCCAAAGCACTTTGGGAGATTGTGATAAAGATTTGCTCTCAGTTTGACAGTGGTTCTCTTTCTCTATAGTGACCCCCAAAACCAACATCTGAACTTGTGTTGCTGCAGTTACTGCAGCTTTAGAAGGCATCAGGCTTTATTCAGAACCCTGCTTTCAGTCTCCAGAAATTCAAATTCTGTCTGAATAAGGAAGGTGCTGAGCCAAAGCCCTTGATCCTTTCTTCTTGGATCTTGCTAGGGTAGTAGCTCAGTATAAAGCTTCACCCAGTTCTGCTCAAGCAGCTCCCCCCTACCCTTTTACTGAGAATCATTTCAGCAGAGATTGTTGGTGTGATCAGCTAATTAAGCCAGACAGAAGCAGGCAGAAAGCCAAGACATGATTTTTCACTTGCACCATCTAGGTCTTGAGAAGGAAATTGTTAACATGTGGCTGCTATCTTGCCACTTGGAAATGCCTAGTTGTGCTTGAACACTGTTTCACTATGGAGGGGGACCCTGTGAATGGAATTGCAAGCCTTCCTAACAGGAACAAGGACAGATCACAAACAAGGTAACCAAAGTAACTGCTTGATTGTTTACATTAATGCCCAGAAGAGAATATGTCTATTAGGTTTTTTCCATGGCTTTCTATTTTATCTTTCTCTCATTTAACAGTGATCCATATACAAGCAAGAGTAAGGACAATGCAAATTGAAGGAAGGAATTAACTGTCTTTAAGCAATGTCCTTTTGCTTTTGGACTATCTAGGATTGTTCTTTGTCTTTCTCAGAAATCCCTATGTATAGACAGTGAGCAGGGTTGGCTGCTTGGTTTGAATTTCTTTTTGTTTATGGTGAAATAAAAGACCTCGGCTTGTAAGCAAAGCACTGAGCAAGGATGTGTCCTGAAGGACAGGAACAGCTGGGCCTTCTGGAAGCTCTTCAGTCTGCTGGGTTGTGTGGTCTCCAGGCCAATTTTGCTTACAGTATGTGAATTATCTGCATATCCAATTTTATAAATTATTCCAAAGAGGCATTAGTATAATGTTACTCTCCAAACTTCCCTCCTACCCTCTCCGAGATGAAGCAAATCTGCAGGTTTTCAGAGCTTTCTTCTCACCCTTTTTCTGTTTCTCCTTTTCTCCTTTCGTTCTGCTGACTGCCCAGACTTCATGAAAGCAAGCAAGAAAAGGCTTATCAAGCTACTTATTTTTCTGCCTAAAACTTTTACATCAAAGCAAGTTGGAATAGTTTCTGAAGAGTTTTTGAAGAGAACATGAAAACTCCAAAACCTGATACTGTCACATTCCTTCTACGTTATGGTACATATATATGTTTCTGTGTAGCATCCAGAACATTACATTTGAATGTTGCTACTTAGTGAGAACTGACAGCACACTTCATGCTGCTCAAGAGGCAAATGAAAATTCAGGCCTCCTACCAGGAGCCTGTTTCTTATTTCTGAAAAACTAACTATGCCTTAATTTTGATCTGAGAGTTAAAGTTATTTCAGAATTGTTTTAATTTCCATCATTCCTACTCTGCAGATGTGGAAAATCACTTTCTCTACTATATCTCCCATGACTCTTCATTACCACCTGCTAAGGTTCCAAAATCTGTTATGAGCTTGATGATGATTTCAATCCCCTTTTTTTTTCTTTTGGGAAGAAAACGAAAACCAAACGCCAAATCTGCACCTCCCCTCTCCCCAGCCCCAAAAAAACAACCCCAAAAAACGACCCAAACAAAAAACCAGTCCATCTGTATAGCTGCAGAACAACTTACCAGCAGTTAAGAAAGAACTCCTTTCAGAGACCCAAGCCAATACTTCTGCTTAGGTCAGACAAGAGGAATTGTCTTTTCTTGGGTACATCCAATACCCGTCTCTTCTTTCCAAGGGAAAACAGTTTTCACTAGGCAAGCTGATACTCTGCCAGCCACAAAAACCTGTGCTGTTTGAAAAACTAAAGCTGTCTTTAATAAAAATCTTCTGTCTAATATAACCATTCTTTCTCTGTTAGCCTGCTGGGTAGTATTAAAGGGTTTAGACAATAGTATTTAATTGTATTAAGAAAACAGTAATTTTCTAAAAAGTGCATTATTTTCTAATTTTATCTATTCTTTGATACTTTTTATAACTGCCATGCACAGCATAGAGGCAACTGAACTGCTTGGATTCTCCGTGTTTATTTTTAAAGGAATTGAAACTGGTTAACAATAGTGACAGTAGTGTTACAACAAAATCAATTTTAATCAAAACGTCAGTTCACTGAGCTATGAATAAACAAATCTATGGGTAGTAAGCACATTTAGCACTGTCTAACAGGAAAACATTAAAACTGGAGAGCTCTGGACTCCCTCCCTAACTCCATAGCGGGCTGCTGTGTGCTCAGTTTTCATCATCATTGAAATGGCCACAGCAGGACTCACTCCCACGAGTTTGGAAGTGATGGCTGAAACTGCAAGGTAAAATAAGAGTGAAAGATTTTGAGGAGAGGCTCTATACCATGAAGTCCTGAAGGATAGATATTTTACACCATCTCTTTGAAAGCCTCAACACACACCCACACACGGACTGTCATGAATAACTCTGATGATGCACTTGCCAGCTATTCTGCAGATACAAGCAAGCCAGTAAATGAGCTGCCTACTCATTTGCAGTAGTTGAGCAGGGCTAAAGCTGTTGGCAGTGCCTGCATCAAAGCTGAAATATGATGAAAGGATTTGTGCTGTGTGTCCTGAACAGGGGCAGGCCTGCATCACACTCATTTGCCATCCAGCAAATGCTATTTCCTGACACCGTGACATGCTCGGAGGGGCAGGTCTCCCTCTTTGCTGTGCCGAGCTGTAAGCCCAGCCAAGTCTGCCACTCTTCTGTTTAATCTGTAACAGTGTGACCAACTGTCAAATCTCAGAAGATTCTATGGAGCTAGCTTTGTATTTAAAAATAGAGCTGATAAGAGTGTGGGTGAGGAAAGAGCACATTCAGAAATCTGGCTTTTTGTTCTTCGTGAGAACGCTCTCTCTCTTCTCTCTCTCTCTCTTCTCTCTCTCTCTCCCTCTCTCTCTCTCTCTCTATTACCCCCTCTCTGACAGATTTTGCAAAGAGCTCACCATATGGGGGATGAGGGCTTTGGAAAACCATACCCTGAATTCCTTCAAAACTGTCCTCTGCTGGGGTGGTAAACTGTATGATTTACGTTGCACAACTAATTGGATAATTTGTTCTATTGTCCTAATGTGCTTATTCATCCTTCATACAATCATTGGAGTCATTACTGAGGTCCAGTCAGTCAAATTGTTAGGACAAAGGCTGATGGCTTTAAGAGACAGAGGGCAGGTTTAGGCTAGATATTAGGAAGTGGTGAATGCCCCATCTCTGGCAGTGTTTGAGGCGAGGTTGGACAGGGCTTTCAGCAACCCAGTCTAGTGCAAGGTGGCAGGAGCATTGGAATTAGGTGATCTTTAAGGTCCCTTCCAATCCAAACCATTCTGTGGTTCTGGGAATTCTGAAATTACTTTTCAAGCCTTTGCAAGTGGCTTTGCAAACCCTGGATATGTATCAAGCAGAGGTTCCCCACAGACCAGGGCCACAAGGACCTTGAGCCCTTGTCCTCTTCAATACAGAACTAGTAACTCTTCCACCTGCCCCTTTTTTTCTGGTAAATCCAACCACAGAACTTGTAAGTCCATATTGTGCTGCTCTGCATGGAATCACCACCAGGCAGAGAGGACCTGCAGCATGCAGCCTGAGGCCTGTGTTGTGGAAATGTTTGATGTGGCTGAGTTTTAGGGGCTGTAAAACCCTATATTGGAGTCACTACTTGGGACAGCAAAAAGAATTTCTGTGAGAAATCCTTGCAGCTGGCAATATGGTTGATCGGGACTCTACAAAAACCATCAAATTCAGTGACTGTTCACTTGTATTTTAAATAAATGAGTCTTTAGCAAAGAGTCTATTAACATATGGTCCAGTTTGAGTACCTATATATACTTAATGTAAAATTATATTTGAAAGTCATATGAAAAATTATCCTAAAAAAACAGTGAAGGAAAATAAGGGACTTCATTAGCTAAGGAAACACAATCCACAGCCTCTCAAATTAGATATCTGGATCTGCTTATCCAACTTGGCTCACTTGCCAGATCAATGGATGTTACTGTATTTACTAACTTATCTGCTCTTTTTAAAGAGGGAACTAATCTTGCAATATTTTTTTTCTTGTCTGTTCATACAAATTTGAACTCCCAACAGATTCTGTATTGTTCATGATGGTGAGCTCCAAGAGGGTTTCAGTATATTTTTGTTCTTTGTATTTTTTACATTGGGAGCAGGTACCTGATGGAAACAAAATGTTGATGATTCATCTGTATTTTAGAACTTCTTAGTGCTTCAGAACTGATGCGTATATTTTTCAAGGTGAAGTTTTATTCTGAACATTCAGTGTGCCTCATAATGGCATTTTTTTCTGGTGATTTTTTAATGCTTTTGTAGAGGTAGTTTCAGCAATTAAAGCATGACACAGCAAATACTAAATATATATTCGAGTAGAATGGTTGATAGTTTTTGTTTTACATAGCTCTGTTTCCTTATCTCTGTGCAAAGGAGACTGGTTTACTTAAATTGGAATGTATAAGCTCAAGGATACATAGCCCTGAGTACATATGGTTATGTTGTAGAGCCTTTAGAGTTTGTAACATACTTCTAGGGCTGTAGATATTTCAGTTTACTCTAGAGGTCTGTTAGAGTCAGCTTTCAGGGGTTATGTGCTCCTGCCTACCAGTAACGTCTGAAAGCAGTAACATAAAAATGCAACAAATGTGTTTTGGAAATATGAGATTCAATTTATCATTTTTAAAATTAGCTCCTGACTTCTACTTTAATATGATGCAACATGCACGGTTTTCTTGTGTTTTTAATCCAAATTTTGAGAGTTTATCCTTGCTGCAACCATCTCCAAACATGGAAGTGAAAGACAAGGAGTATTTTAATGTATTTCAAGATACTTTATTATAGCTGTCTTCTTATTTCTTTCTTATTTTTCCTGTTCTATCTGTAAACTACAGTGGCTGTGCTAAGTAAAGATCTTGCCATGGTGACTGCTGGGGCTGTGCTCCAGCAGGGCCAACACCATGAAAGGCCCAGTTAACATATTGTCAGCGGTGTCATTGAGCAAGGACTTCCATGAATGAGCTGACTTCATGGAGCATTCTCTGGGGTAGTGTGCAGATGGGAGGCATGACTGCCTCTTGCACTTCCTTAATGCATTTTTGTTGCTCTCTATTTTGGCTTCCTGACTGCTTGTCCTCTTCTGTTCAGTATATATTTTTTTGTAATTTTCACATTAGAAGCTTGTGCATAACATTATTTTGGAAGGATGCAGCCAGATCCAGATTTTTAGTTAAGCTACTTATCTTTTCCTATTAATGTGTTTTGTTTGGGTCTTTCAAGCTTCTTACCTTGTGAACAGATGGCAATTACTTTTCCTTCAGAAGCCCTGCAGACATTCTCATGTTCTGGGTTGACCTTCTGATGCTTGGCTCAGAAGATTGTAAGACCAAGAAGTAAATGGTCAAAGTAGAGAGCATATTTGTATCAGACTGACCTGCACTAACCAGAAAATTGCAACTGTGATTCTTCAGTTTCATTTTAATTGATTTAACCAGGTAGTCTTACTCACAAGATCAGAATAATACAGCAATGCACTACATGATGTGCAATTGTTAAACCATGGAATTCCTAAATGAGTGGGACTGTCCCCAACAATTCAAGGATCAATACTTAAACTTCTATGCTTCTTTTACTCATATATATTGAAAGTTACATGCTCACTTAGGAGCTTGATTTCTTGTTGTTTTCTAAGTGACCAAAGATCAGGTTACATGTTTATGCCTCCCAGATCAATTTGGTCACTCAAGTAATGTGTTAAAAGTAGAATGATCTTACAGCCAAGCCAGAGCCTTGAAGTTACTTTTAATAAGCACTCTTGTCTGTTCTAATTTTAAGTCAAAATCAAAACAGTCTAAGGATACTGTGGTGAATTCATACACATGTCATATACTAACACTGAGGTCCCATAAAATAAATCTGATAGGCACTGTTGGTCAGAACAAACAGTACAGACCAATTTGTGCATTTCAGTCATTTTCTACCTTCTTGGGTAATGAGGGTTTATCTAAAAAATGTCTGTTCTATATATTTATTAGTTTACTGTGGGAAAGATGCAAGGCACAAGACATAAGCCAATTATGCTTTACAGAGCCAGGCATATCAAAACCAGAATGTTTTCTAAGGCTGCCTGTACTGCACACTGGGCAGTTCCCAGCAGTGCCATGGCTGATGGCTGCTGGTCCTTGAGCACTGTACAGGGAACAGGCTGCTTCTGAGACACCTGCACAGCTTTTGATGGGTGGGGATAGAAGTGCCCAATTAAACTGGATTTTATTCCACCAGCATAGAATACCTTGTCATTTTAGTTATGGAATTCTCACTGCTGAGAGAAAAAAAAAACCTATTGTAATAGTGATACATTATTCTAGCATATAGTATGTAATGAATTATTCTAAAATCAATGTCAGTGATTTTTGTAGAATAAAAGGCAATGGAGAAAAAAATGGAGTAGGGAGCCTCATTAAGTTATAGTATTTATAGTTACAGCATGAAATAAATTTTTCCATCCGACTTTTATGTATGGACATATGACAGTACTGAGCTGACTAAACTAAGCACTGGCATAACTCCATTGACTTTACTGAAATTTCATCCCTTTGCAGCAATATTGGGTTTGGCTCAAACACAAGAGACCAGATAATTTCCTGACTGGTAATCTTCATAGCTTGTATTTCTGACTTGGAATAAACAAACAACATATTTCAGGCTATTAGCAGATAATGACGGCCACTTGGAAGAAATTTCCATTTTCAAGTATTCTTACAACATTGCATCGCTGGCTGGTTGTTCTGCAGAGTGTTTGGCCTTCCTGTAACAGTTACTTATAATTTAAAATTCTGATTTACTGCAAAGTTATATCATTCATGGGGGACGTTTGTTGCAAAAGGAAAACAGGACTTACTCCTTTGAACATTGAGGTGGAAAAAGGCCAGGAACCTGAACTACATGGTCTGATCCTTTGTTTCAGTGACTGCATACAAGGGGTTGCTTTTTGATTAACCTATAAAGCAGGTAGGTTTAAACAGGTCAGGCTAAATGCTGGCTTTGTACTTCTAATACTGCAGTTACTTCAAATTTGAGGTGGAGTTTAACATACATAAAGAAGCTTAAGAAACCCTGCAAATTACTGTGCAGTGCTATCTTCCAGTTTTGGATGCAAAACTTTTGCACTCATTTGTGTGTAACATGGAGTCAAGTCTGCCTTGAAGAAAAATGCCAGCTACAAAAACTTGAACATTGTCAGTGGCAGTGGGACCAAAAGCCTGAATTCAGCACTGCTGGGGCTTCCTGGGCTTTAGCGTAAGTTTTAGCACAGAGAAACAAATACAAACAGTATTGGTACTCCTAAAATCAGATAGTGTGTTCACAGAAAGTGAAGGTGACTCGAGGGGGCTCAAGAACAAGAGAAGTGGAGATTCTGTGAAAAAGTCATGCAGTAGAATAAAAGAAACAAATTTTCAAAAATTTTTTTTTGTGAAAGCATAATGTCTTTAAAGGAAGCTGGATATGTTAGTAAGTCTAGGGGAAGAAGCTCCCTGGCTGGTCTGGTACAGGCACTTAAACTTTATATGAACCAAACTTGGAAGCCTGGGAGAAGACCTGTCTCTGGCCTGTTGGTTTTTACATATCCTCTCCATCTCCTCCCAAACCATTTATATTTCCTCTTCTTTTCTACTGCCTTTGGGAAGGAGGGGGGATGGAGGAAAGGGAAGATAGAATAGCAGAACTCAAAAAAATTTCCCCTTGAGAAAAATATACCTGGGAAAACCCTGTTTATCTTCATAAGTTACTGATTACACATCACTGGATGCCACTCCTGCATTTGTTCTTCCTGCTTTATCTGAGTTGATAACACAAAGTTGATTTAATTCTCTGTGACTTATTTTAAATTAATATGATACACACACACACAAAAGGTGAAAAATTCCTGACAGCAAAGGGTCTTTTAGCAATGATGTAAATTATTTCTCAGGTGAAAATCTGACTCTGAAAGCTGGAACATTAAGAAGAATCTGCAATTTCAGGATGTTGGTAATAAACCATAGCTATGTTTATAGGTATGGTAACAGTGAGCTGCTTGGTTTGACTCTCTGCCATGGTGTGAGCTGCTAGAAAAAGCAGTGCAATGCAGATTCAAACTGGTATCAACTTGTGCTCCTTTGTGAGACATGTGCACTCTCATTTGCTTGTAGAAAAGGCAAAAATAAGAACATTGTATACAGAGTGTTATTTCACGATGCCTACTTTGCAGATATTGGATGACACAATTTATTGTTAATGCTGTGCAGTGCACTCTGTGTTCTTTGAACAAAACATTTCAGTCTTTTATGGGCCAGCATGCCCCTACCAGCAGGTGTGCAGTTCCTTAGGTAAGCTAATCTATTCTTAATAATAGTGACTCCCAATACAGTTTAACATCCTGCTTTGTAACATACATAGGGTTTTTTTTTTTTGGAAAACAGGAAGAATTGTTATAAGGCTTCTTAAAGGCTGCTAAGACTTTGCTAGGACACAGTGTTCAACTGAAAAAGTTGTGGGTGGAGGGAAAGAATTGATGTACTTAGTGAAGCAACTCAGTAACTGAAAATTTGTGATTTTAATTTCAAAGTAATTTACACTGTAGATCTGCTTGCAGAAATACTGCTGTTGTTTTTTGATAGAATGCACACATGCCTAATATCTTAATTAGATAGGGGAAATGGTCTGAATTCTCTTAGAACAATATTTAGGTATTTGCATTTGGGTTTTTTAATAATATTTTCACGTTATTAAATGTGAAAGCAAGTGTGTAGAAGAAACATTGAACTTATTTCTGGTTTTAATCAAAGCAAAATGCTGCTCTCACAGGTTATGCTTCAGCTCAATTCCACTTCAAGCATTATGTTTTTACTGAGGGGGGGAAAAAAGGGATGTGATTTCTGAAGCTGGATCCCCAGACCATTGCATAAGACATGCTCCAGCTGACCTTAGAGAGACAGCATCTGCCTAGCACCAGTGCTTAAGCTGTTACTTTCTATTCTTGTTTTCCTCTGTTCATTCTGCCAAGAAGGTGGAGCTTGTTTTAGAAAAAAAGAGGCAGGGAGAAGGCTTTTCAGACACTAAGAAATTGAGTCCATTCACTGTCTGGAGCATCACATTTCACAGTAATTACCTGGAGATGCAGGCTGTTTCCACTTACAGTTTTATTTATGTGTAAGGTTACATGCATTTCCCCTCATACTGTGCTGCTGTTTGCCATGAGTATCAGGACCTTGATACCCCTCTTGAGTGAGGCAGCACTGGAACACAGATTGTCATGCTCCTAATTCTTATCAACCCAAGAGATGTAAGAGGTGACAAGCTTAGCAGTTGAACTGGTCTTGAACTGATCTCAGAGGTCTTTTCCAACCTTAAATGTTGGAACCATTGTTCCAACAATGGAACATGGAGAGGTGTTCCAACCTCTCCATGTTTCTACTCTCATGCAAGTCACCTTAGTGTAGTTATGCTCCTTTGGGACAGAGGGACAAAGGCACAGGAACTGTACCAGAGCCACTACATCCCATCCCCTCTGCATGGTTGGGCCTTGCAGGTGGGACAACAGACCTGTTAAGAAGAGGGACTTGGGGTGTCCTAAGGGCCCACTGTATTACCAAGCTGTGATCCACATGAAAACAGGGGACTGCTTCAGCAGCATTAAATGGCACAAGCTTTTTTTTTTTTTTTTTTGGGAGGTCCTCCAGACCAGTCATCATAATTTTTCAAGAGATTTCTGAAAATCTAAAACAAATACTGCTCCGGTAGCACAAATACGGCTACTGTTATACAGAAGCAGACTGCAGCTGTAAAACATTGCTAGATAAAGAATAAAACATTAACAAGCTAAAATTTATTTATAGAGTAAAACTAATGGCTTCAGTTTGGCCTGGTTTCCCAACAGATACACTGTGGTCATTTGTAGTGAAAAAGCTTTACTAATTACATTCAGTTTCTATAAAAATAACTTAAAATCCAATCATAACAGTGAAAGTGTCTCAGGTTTTGCTATCTCACTGCTTACACTTAAGCACAGTTGTTTTTTTCTTTCTGCTCTGAGCAGTAGCACTGTCAAAGCACAGATGTCCCAACAGGGACACCTTGGAAGACACAGCTCTATGGTCGGAGGGGATTCCGCCAAATTATCTGGCTGTGTTCTGCCATCCTCATCTTGGCCTTTTTAGCTTTTTTCTTTTTCTTCTGTGGTAGTGTTCATGGCTAGACAGGAAAGAAACCGTAAGGCTTCCATGAAGGCAATACAAATTACATAAAACCACTGCAGTGACATTCAATAGAAGATAGAAGAAGAGTTACCACACCTTCTCCAGGAATGTAGCTTTCTTGCAGTCATGATATGCCTCTGAACTATGTCTTGAACTAAGCTGTTTATGTGTTTCTTTGTCTTCAAAGTTTTGCAATATACTTTAGCTTTTATGATTTCTTCTAATATTCATGTTTACCTACCATGCATCTCTCTCGCAAATATTCTTCAATATTGACGTTGGCTTCAGGGTTGAAGGCTGGACACTCACTGAGGTGGTGTCAACAAAAATTTAGTTCCTTTTTTGGTGTTCTGCTGTAAACCAGTATTTGTGGCTTTTTGAAAATGCTTCTGACCTTTTATCATCCAAGGACTTCTAGCAACAGTCTGAAGGCTTTGACAGGATCTCCTGCCGTTTTACTATTTGGGTTTTTTATTCAGTATTTGGTAACATTTAAAGTCTGTTTCTACAACTCTACGTACAGAACACCCACTGACACTCTGAAGTTAAGTTGGTGAGGAATGCACATCATGACAGGTCTTCAGTGAGTGTGCAAGGGTTTTATACAGATAAGAAAGAGGATGAAATAACGTGCAGCATTTCTACATGCTCATGCCAGTACTTCTGAGGCCTGTTTTACTGAGTACATTATGAATACCAAGCTAGGCATAAATAAAACATGTCTTGTGCTGAAACAAAACATATAACTTTCTGAAGAGATAAAAGCTGTTCTCTGATCATCAGCTACTAATTAAAAATGCATTGGGTCAGCAGGAAATGTTTGAATACAATTTTATTTATTGATTGTGAATGTCTCCACACAAACACAAAACTGATCCTGTTTCACCTCACCTCCCTAAACTATTATGTCCATCATAATCTACAATGCTGTCTGAAGCATCACTTTTCTTCTTTTGGTGGGTGTGCATTTTCTAATCTTGGTATGGCTATGCTGAAGTTAGAAGCTGTCCAAGTGCTGTCTCCTTCTCTTTATCTGATAATGTGGATTGCTGATTGAGTCAGGGTCTTGTTCAGAAAGTAGTTTACAAGGGGACCACTGGGCTGCAGTTTCAGGCAATAGTAACAGGAAGGCTGCTATTGCAGAATTATCTTTTGAAGTATTTGGAGCAGACTCAAAGCATCATGGAGAGGGGATGCGCCTCTTACTGGGTTGGAATTATTGCTGACAAGAGCATTTTGTTCCCAGTCCTGTGGCTTCAACTTCTTGATGTTACCGTGGATCTTTTGGGGGAACTGATCATTTCAAACGGATGTCACGATTCTACTTTATTTCCACATCGTTTTCTTACTAAAACATAAGTAGGGGAAAATAGTGAGTTTATTATGAACTCTACTTACTGAAGTCTGCGCATACTGGCTTTGGGTATTTCCAATGCCGCAACTCTGGAGTCAGGCATTTCACTTTCCTTTTCCGATTACCTTTACACCACGCGAAGTGCTGTCAGTTTAGTGCTGTCAGTTCCCCGGGGACGGGCACACGCCGCTGCCCACTAGCCCTTTCCCGGAGCCCAGGGTGAGCGGGCAGCGAATACATGTCCAAATCCGAGCCTAAAACCACCGGCGGGGCCTGAGCGGGGCGGGGTGGGCCGGACCGGGATGGCCCGTGCGGACTCGCCCCTGGCCGCAGCCCCTCGCTGCAGCTCGCCCGTGGGCCGGGTTATGTAAGCGCTTCGTCCTCCAGCAGCAGCCGCCGCATCTGCGGCGCTCCCGCCCCTGTCCCCGCCCCGCTGCTAGCGCCGGAGAGGCAGGAGGCGGCGGCGGCAGCGCAATAGAGCAAGTTTTGTCTCCGGCGAGGGGGTGGCCGGGTCCCACCGCGCTCGGCAGCTCCGGCAGCATGGCCGCGGCGCCCCTGGGGCGGGCAGCAGCCCCCGCCGCGGCGGCGGCGCCCCGCTGAGCTTCCCGGGCAGCGGCAGCGGGAGCGGCCGNCCTTCCCCACGCCCGGCGCCCGGAGGGGAACGTGGCGCCCCGAGGGGGAGCGGGGCCAGCCCGGTGCCGCTGGCGCCGAATCGGCCCCAGCCGGGGGCTCCGCGTTTCCTTAGCCGGACCTCGCCGCGGATGACAAAAGCTGAGCTTAACCTACATAATCCGTTTCCATGTTTCGGGCTTTCTCTTCCATCCCCGATTTATGTTAGTATACCCTTAAGCACAGTCTGGAAGCCTGCTGCTCTTGGTGCTTTTTCGTTTTAAATTTAGACCGGAACAAATGGGTCGAGTCCTG